>JAYESA010000016.1:25570140-26170140 GCA_036927795.1 Iris macrosiphon | reverse complement strand
GCCTAATTACTCCCAATAAATACTAAAAATATTCAGAAAATTCCCAAACAATTCTAGAAAATATATGTGACTATTTAGAACCTAAAATAAAATTTTAGGATATTTTTAGTTAAGTTTGAATATAAAATAAATTCTTCAAAGTCCTAGAAAATTAGTGTTATTAGTTTTTAATTAACTAAAAATTATGGAAAAAATCCCAATAATCTAAAATAGCCTAAAAATAATTCTAAATAAATATTTATATAAGTAAATATACTAAAAAATTTATTTTCTAATTAACTAAGAGAATACTCTAAATAAATTCAACATCTATAATAAATATAATAATATAAAATATACACAAAATACCTATTTTGGGTGAGAGAGTTTACAATCTACCCAACTTAAAATAATTCCGTCCTCGAAATTAAAATAAGGCATAATTTGTTAAATCCTTCACATTCGTACATAAGGTACGTCGATCGTAATCTCTTCCAAAAATTTAAATAACAAAATCTATTCAAATCTATCACGATCATTTCAAAATTAAGATAATCATTATTCAAATCAAAATTCAACCTATTGTAATCTCTTCTCACTTTTCCAAATCATCAATATCCAAATTTAAATTGAATCCATATAATATCTTCAAGATTTAAATAACCCATATCAAATTTTACCTCACGATCTCCAACTATCATAATCTCCTCTAGAAGTAATTTGAGTCCAATATTATTCCTATTTTCACTTATAAATTTTTTTTGTATTCTTCAACTTTTTAAATTCCATTCACATCCTCAATATTTCAAATAGGTAGTCCAACCATCAAATTTTAATTCTTAATTTAAATCATCAAATTGAAAAATAATTTAAATGCAGTCCACCAATGTTCAAGTCTGAAATTATATATTTATCCTTCAAATTCAAATTGATGATTTTACCTTCAATACTCAAAAATTTAAATTATGTACTTAAGGTATAAATATTGGGTCCTCAATATCAAGATTTTTAAAATTTATTAATCCTCATCATCTTAGTCATTCTTCTAAAATTCTAAAAATTAAATGGCTTGAACCTCTCCCAATCTAATCTTACTCGATCACAATCTAAAAGAAATTCCTCTCGAGTTGCCAATGCACTGCTACCCAACTTAGAATTTATCCATCTATCACAGAAGGCTATATACTTTAAGAAAAATATTTCTTAATTTATTTACTCATGTCATTCAATCCTCAAAACTTTAACGCTGATTATATCATATATGATATGTCCTTAATTACGAAAGAATAATCCTCAAGTATGTGATCGGCCTATGGGGTATATCTAGTACTCTCTATGTATCAAACTTATACCAAGCACGAGATTTCGTCTTTTCAAAATAAGGGAAGACGGAGATCAATAATAAATAGTTCAAGGGCGAGGTAATAGAATAGAAGTATCGGGATCAAGGCGTTTAAAGAATTCAAATAGGAATTGTCAAAGCAGTTGTAGATTGAAGTCCTATTTTGGTAATGCCTATCCACATGCTCGCATCGGTACAGTTATGTAACGGATACGATATGCTTAGACATATCTAGAGGGCAAGTTCATTCATCTACTAATCACTAGATATCTCAATCCACGTAAAGTAGTTATACGAAGGGCGAACCACGCGCACTATGGTTGATCAGACCGTAGTACACTGATTCTGAAATATATTAATGTATGCATCCACTAATACATATATAGTGAACAAGCTTGATGAAAGAATAAGCTTGCAAAACTAGGCTATAATAGCGGCATAAGTCAAGGTGGTACAATAATTATAGGTACGCTAGATGATGATGAAAGGAGGTACAAGTCAATTCAAGTTCACAAAAATAAAACAAAAAAATAGAATAAGCAATAATAATAAAGACTCTATAAATCTCTATAGTTATCATACAACATTCTTGTCTATGTCGTTAGTCGACCAAATGGGACAAGGACCTCTAAATTCTATTGTCTGAATAAACACTGTCTTCTTATGCTAGCATACAATTAATGTCATTCAGCTACACTTCAATAATAGGGCAAAAGACTATGTGATACTAGGTTGTGAGGTATGCTACCTAACTTATAACAATTAACTAATACTGTAATTGCCTTAAGGATACCGTAGAACTCCTGTTAAGGTCTACGGGAAGGGGTCTTGGTATTTATTAGGGTATCCTCTTTCATTACATAGGTCATGGTCGTCCTAAGTCTTAATCATAGCGCTCATGGAGCAAGTGTCAATAGTAAGGATAGAAGAGTTACTGGCCGTCAAGGGGAAAGGATCTAACTCGTATCGAGGTGGGGGTACATGTTACGCAATTTAAAACTAAGGGATAAGCGCCAGGTCTCAATCTACAAGAATAGCTTAAACCATCAAGTTCTAACTACTAAGCACACAATTTCAAAATTCAAGAGTAACCACCAAAATCCTAACAAGCTATATATATCCTAACATAGAATAAATTCACTTGGTCTATAATCAGCAATGTCAGATGGCACGAGTTGAAAGATGAAGAATAAAGGAACAAAATTTGGTCGTCGCACAATTAGCGAACGCTAAGGTCGCAGAGGAACAATATATGAAATTAAAATAGGGGGCTCTATATAGCATCATAGTTTTCTAAGGGAAAGTGGTATGCTAGTTGCTATGTTCGAGGTATGATCAAGAGAAACGTTATATTCATTGCTCTTGGCTTCCTAAGGTACTGTCTGCTACTAATAAGACAATGATCTAAGTTTATAGTTCTAATATTATCTCACCATAAGTGTTAGGTCCAGCCCTAATATTTAACCCTGGATTTCTATTGGTTCCTCAATACTAGGGTCAAACACTATGGTCAAACTTCTAACTAACTCTAGTAGTATCTATACTACTCTCAAGTCTTCATATTACATCAAGGGGTAATGGTAAACCAATTCTAGAGATAAGGAATTCTAGGGTTCACTAGATATTCTAAACTTAGTGGTGTGTCTATATTCTCGTTGTATTCTTAATAGGTGTGCTACCATAATTATCATCCTAATAACAGGAGTTCCTATATTCTAGCAGAAGGCTATACTCAAAGAACTATTAGGGAAGTACAGGAATCAAGCAGGATGCAATTATTCAGATAAAACAGATAGGAGGAAGATAAATAATAGTCAATTATGGATGAGATCCTATACTCTATTCCTAGGTGCAGGCTTGTTCGATACAATAACGTAACTGAGACAATATGCTCTCGACCTGCATGGGCCACCACAAAAACATGTCACGCCCAGTCCCAAAATACATAGGACTAGGACACGTAAGCATGCTAGCCGCATAGATATGGCAACTCCAATATATGAAAACCATAACCCATACGTACGCTGTAATATGAATATAAACTCACATGTGGTATATATAATGTCACAAGTCACAGATATGCTAATCTCATCCACACAACAAGTCATAGAAAAGAAATACTAAACTAGAATAAGGAGTCTGAAATATCCAAAATAATAGTCGGGTGGAGACAAATCCACTACCAAGGACTATATCCAAAACTAAAATGAGAGAGGAGTATAAAATCTTCAATATAAAATAATGTGAAGACAGAAGTGTATCAGCTAAAAGGATCCATCGCTAGATAATCAACGATGCTCAGAAGGTAAGACCTCCTCGGCAGAAAGTAATGCGTCAGGTCCAGGCCCGTACTCCTGCAAATACTCAAGAGCAGATACACCTGGCAGAGGACCAGGTCCTCAGAGGGATGTAACAAGATACAGAAAAGCGAGCCAACTTGAATACAGTAAACATGCATATAATTTGAAAATAAATAAGTACGCTGTACAAGACAATCTATATGAATGCAAATAAGGACAACTTTTCGATGTATGGGCAAGGGTAGGCTACTCGATCTACCTCACAACTCACACACACACGTCAATGGACATCAGAAATTGACATACCGCGGGGGTAGCGACCAGCGAGACTCCAGAAATCGACATACCGCGGGGGTAGCGACCAACGCGACATACGCCCGTAGTGCGAACTATATACTACAATTTACCAGAGTGGTTAAAAGCCCATATGCCTAATGATTGTCCTCTCATGATACTAGGTGTCATGTGTGTGTCAACATATCTAATATATAGTAATGACTGAAAGAAACTACACATACAATAAATAAACAGAAATGAAATAAATATAAAGAAATATACTAAGCATGCAAAATACTGTAAGCAATTTGGCAAGGTATCTTGCCTGATCTGAAAAAGAATAAAGTCCCAACTCAAGGCGTCGTCCGACCTACCCGTCACATAAATTAAATAAGTTAGGTTACAAAAGTGGGTGAATAGGTTCCTCCATTTTAATCTATTTTAATTCTGAATAAAATAAACTAAAATAGTATTTTAATTTTATTTTATTGTTACGATCTAATTTTATCCAAAGAACTGAATTTTATCAACTCGAGACTCATGGCACGCAAATCGAGGCGATCTGTTGACCGAAAAGTCAACCGACACAAACTCAACTTTCATGGATGATTTCCTGTAGATTTCAGCATCAAAAATATGCTACAATTTATGGCTCATCCGAATTCAAATTTATTTGGGAATTATGGCACATACAAATTTTGTATTGTGCACTGATGGTTAAATTCTAACCTATAAGTTCTATAGAATTAACAGTATATAAATAATTCGAAATAAAATCTGGGAAACATATATGTCGATGATCTCGACATTATCTTTCCGAAACTTTAAACGGTTCGTGATTCTGATTCCGGGTTCTCCCGGAATTGCGAAAACATCGAAACACGTCTATTTTCGGACATGCTGTGCTCTACGAATTTTCCAGAATTTAATACTAATAATTTCGAAAAAAAATTTATATAATCAAAAATCTAACCTCAATATCTTTCTAACGCAAAAAACTAGGCCTCGTTTGGAGTCCGGAGCTATGTGCAATAGCTTCTGGAAGATGAAGGAACCCTAGATGGCAATTCTCCAAAATCTCTCTCTCTAAAATAATAGGATAATTAGGGTTATCATATTATATATAGAGAGAGAGATGTACCTGCGGCTGAATGGATATCTATAGGCTGACACGTGTCAGAATTCGATTGGATGGTTTTATTTATATTATTTATTTTTGATTTGCCTTTATCAAAACATTATTTAAGTCATTTTAAATCTAAATAACTCCAAATAAATATAAAAATAATCATAAAAATCTGGAAAAATTATAGAAAATATATTTTGAATCCAAAAACCCTAAAAAAATACTTGGAATAATTTTATATTCATAGGTTTTCTACTATAATTAGGAGAAGCTCTAAACATTAGTTTTACCCATATAACTAAAAATAAATACTAAAATTATTCCAAAAATTCTGAAATAATTTCAGAAAATATATAATAATATTATAAACCCTATAAAATAATATAGGTCCATTCTATATTCCTAGAATTGCACAATAAATTCTACAAGTCCTAAAAATTAGTTATTAGCCTAATTACTCCCAATAAATACTAAAAATACTCAAAAAATTTCCAAACAATTCTAGAAAATATATGTGACTATGTAGAATCTAAAATAAAATTTTGGGATATTTTTAGTTAAGTTTGAACATAAAATAAATTCTTCAAAGTCCTAAAAAATTAGTGTTATTAGTTTTTAATTAACTAAAAATTATGGGAAAAATCCCAATAATCTAAAATAGCCTAAAAATAATTCTAAATAAATATTTATATAAGTAAATATACTAAAAAATTTATTTTCTAATTAACTAAGAGAATACTCTAAATAAATTTAACATTTATAATAAATATAATAATATAAAATATACACAAAATATCTAATTTTGGTGAGGGAGTTTACATGCAGTCTACCATAGTTGAGAGGATCAAGGTAGCACAGTTAGGTGATTCCAAGCTTTAGTGACTCAGAGCAGAGTACGAGGAAGGACGTCGAGCAGATTTGAGCATTCCCGAGGATGGGACTCTCAAGTTCGGGAGACGGCTTTGTGTGCCGAGTGGGGATATCCGGCATGAGATCATGTTAGAGGCCCATAGTTCTCAGTATTCCATTCATCCATGAGGGAGAAAGATGTACCATGATATTCGACAGCACTTTAGGTAGAATGGGATGAAGAGAAAGATAGCAAGGTTTGTCTCTCGGTATTTAGTCTGTCAGCAGGTTAAGGATGAGCATCAGAGACAAGCCTGGTTACTTCAGCCTTTGTCGATTCTGAAGTGGAAATGGGAGCATATTACTATGAACTTTGTGACCGGTCTTCCTAGATCCCTAACTAGTAGAGACGTTATTTGGGTAATAGTAGATCGGCTTATGATGGTTGCTCACTTTCTACCTTTCAGAGTTAGTCAGTCTACTGAGTATTTAGCCGAGATGTATATGAGGCAGATTTCAAACTGCATGGAGTTCCAGTTAGCATTATCTCAGACAAGGATTTCATATTCACTTTTCATTTTTGGCAGAACCTTCAGCAGAGTTTGGACACCCGCCAAAGGCTCAATTTAGCATACCATCCACAGACAGATGGTCAGTCCGAGCATATGATTCAGACTTTGGAGGATAATCTTTGGTCATATATACTAGACTTTGGTAGGTCCTGGGAGGGTCACTTGTACTTGGTAGAGTTCTCCTACAATAATAGCTTCTAGAGGAGCATTCAGATGGCACCCTATAAGGCGTTGTATGGCAGAAGATGCAAATCACCCTTAGCTTGGGATAATATTGGCGAGAAGCAGATGCTCGGGCCCAAGATAATATCTCAGTCAATTAAGATTATCAGACAGATCAGAGAGCATCTCAGAGTAGCTCAGGATCATCGGTGTCATTGGACAGATTCGTATCGACGATATCTTGAGTTCTCTATCTGCGACTTTATATTTCTTAGGATTTTACCTACCCGTGAAGTTATCAGATTTGGAGTACAAGAAAATCTTAGTCATAGAATTATCGGTCCGTTCGATATTCTCGAGCGCATGGGAGATGTCTCCTATATATTAGCTCTTCTGAATTTGCTTTGCGAGGTACATAATGTCTTTCACGTATCTCAGTTACGTCGGTATACTCCGGATCTGAGCCATATCCTAGATTATTCAGAATTGGTCGTTGGTACCGACCTATCGTATGAGGAGAGGCCCATATCTATTTTGGACCAGAGGAAGAAGATTCTCAAGAACTGGACTATCCGACTAGTTCGAGTTTCTTGGGGGTCATCTCTCACCAGGTGAGCCAACGTGGGAGTGCGAGTATGATATCCGTGCTCGTTATCCCTATTTGTTCAACTCAGGAGTATGATATATCGTGTCCTTCGTATCTTATTCTAGATTGTGTGTGATTGTTATTTGCTATAGTTTGTAGTTGCTTTTATGTTTTCTTGGTCCATTTAACTGTTAGGATTTCATGGTATGAGTTTCCTTCCCAGTTCTTGATAGCATGCTTGTCTAGATTTTATTGTTGGATTTAGATCCTTATTGAAATTTAGAGTACAAATTTTTTTTAAGAAGGAAAGAGTTGTTAGACTCGTCTCACTGTATCCGTATTGGTTTATGGATACGTATTTTATATTATATACTGTATTTTATTGGATCTTGTGGAATCTTAAAAAAATTCAAATTTTAAACTTTACTACCCGACCGGCATATCGGCGGTATACTCTGGCATACCAGTGGCATACCGTTCGACAGATATTTGTTTTGCTTTTAAGATATTTTGAGATATTTTGTGAGATATTTTCATGAATAGTGTTCGATATTTTCTATTATCCATTGGTTTCGTTGTTTTATTTTGACTGGTCGAGATTGATTTGATATTGTGACTTGGATCGCTTATGAGACAGATCGGACGGTCAGGATTAAATCACCTCTTCTATATATATATATATGAGTTGATTTTCTCTCTCCTCTCTCTTTTCTTTATTTCTTCACTTCTTTATTTTCTCTCCTTTTCTTGTAAGAGCTAGGAGCTTGGTCTTGAGGCCTTAAAGTATAATTTTTGAACCCCTCTTGGTGGTGAAGTTGAAGGTTAAGGCTGGGAGCTTGACTTAAGGCAAGTACATCTTGCCAAAATCTTGAACGACTATACATTAAAACAGTTTTTTATTTCCTTGGTGGTTTATGCTTAGAATTACATGATAATAGTTTTGTTAAATAAGTTTCTCTAGTGATTTTCTGTCACGCCCCGATCTCCCGCAGGCAAATCGGCCGTTCCCGCTAGGCGAGAATCACCGTGCCAGCGCTCCCGCGGAACGATCGCTTTAACCCATCTGGGCGTGATGCCGCACGAGCGTTAGCCGCGCCCGTACAAGGCCGTGGTTTATTGGCTGGCGGTAAGAGTTCTAAGCCACAGAGTCGCACAGATTATTCGAGTACAGCAAAATATATAAACGCATAAGCGAATGGTAACAAGTTCACTGAGTCGACAATAGCGGAAGCAAGATTGAGTACACAAGTTGAAGTAAAACAAGCTCTTTTATTCATATTAAAACAAATGTTACAGGCGGTGTATAGACAAGATTACAAGTCGCTCGAGCACTCTCTTTGAAACATAAAAGCATGCCAAGTGGCTACATTTATGGATGATATACAGGAATGTTCAGGCGATGTTCAGGCGATGTTCAGGTGATGTTCCAATATTATGTCTTATATATGTGCTTCAGTTCTGAACGCAGCACCCTAAGGCTTCTGAGTTGAACTCCACGCCTTAGTACGCACGAAGGAGGCATCCGCACCGAACGAGATTCTCCCGCACCCTGCAAGCAATCTGGTGGGTTATCAGTACATGAATGCACTGGTGGGGAGGCTACTCGCCCGCTCTACAAATCCAAACACGTAATATAGGTTCCGTGCATCAACTATTTAATTGTCTTTCTAGTTGAGCCTTAGGATCAGTTTCATGGCATATTATGAAAAGCCTAACTCGTGTGGCAGTACATTGTGCGATATAAGAGGAAACACGACGAGACTTACAAACTTACCATTTGTTCTTCCCTGTCCAAGACAAACTAAGTTAATTCAAGCACGAACATGTACAAGCATTCAAGAGGCATATCATATGCAAGCACTGTGTTGTGAGCGAGGTTATGCTACGAGTGCATGAGTTACAGGAAATATCAGGTGCGTTGCATACGATGATCAAGTGCTCTATTATGCACAAGTATTGTTGTAACATGATCGTTCAGGTGTTCAGTTATTCTCGATGCGATGCAATGACTCGCACGCGGGTAGCCGCTAAGCGAGGATGACTTATCTATATGAACATGAGGTCACTGGCACGGCGCCATAGTGGACGGCGTAGTCTCTTATCGGAATAGTATGCAAGCAAAACAGGAGGCATTGCACCATATCCCGCTCGAAGCAGGCGACTACTCAGGAATTCCTTCCGGATCGGATCGGTGCCAGTGCCCCAGGAACCGTCTGCGAAACTAAACCTTGTTTTCTAAGTTGTCCTGTGACCAGGCAAGTCTCTAATCTTCAGGGTCTGTGGTCAGACACAGGAACAAGTTCGAAGCAGGATATATATATATAGAACAAGTTTCATGGAATGAGTTCAAGTCAGGATATATATATAGAACTTCTTGAGGCAGGATTAGGATTACTCTCAATATTGAGTATCGGCTCCACGAGCCATTTGATTCAGTACAAGACAGTATTACTCCACGAGCTGGGATTTGGGATCAATGACTTGGTGCAAATTCCCTGGTTCGGGAAATGCCTTAGCGACCCGACGGTCCCGGATACTTTCAGGTTTATTTATGCACGGAACAACTATCAGGTAGTCTTCCGAGGAGAACCTAAATGAATGCATGACAAGCATAGTGTTTCACGGTCTGGGCATAGTTATACAACAAGCATTGAAACTAGGCAATCTATAAAAGCAAGCAAGCATGCACTTGTATAACTTAAGCATTCAAGTTCGCTCGGGCCCGAAGGTAAGCCAAGCAAAACCGTAAGGGGCCCTTCCAAGCGACATTATCTAGGGTCGTGCAGTGTAGGAAGTTAACAGTGCACTACTGAATATATAATACAAGTCATTCTACCCGAGGCATAGCAGGTCTGGTTGCACAAGGCAAAGGTAGCATGCGAGGGTCTGAATATATAAGCAATATTTTATTTTCATGTTCTAGCATAAGCAATACAAGTTAGGATTATTCCCTTAGATAGGTGCGTTGTATTCTTATTAGCATGCAGGGGGTGATTCACCTAGCGACTAGCATGTATTATTCCGTATTTTATGTGTGCTAGCTAAGCAAAGACAAGTTTACCTTAGCCACCCACCATAGCGATGATCCGCCTCGGTCGAGTGATACTGCGAGCGAGCCTCTGAAAGCCTAAGCTGAACTCCTGTAGGGACCAAGTCTGGATATCCTTGTCTCAAACGAGTTGCCTCGCTGAGCAAGGCAGGTCGGGACGTTTGCACTTTGCCGTTTGAATCGGCAGTCCGCTTGAGCGGAACGGGGTATTACATTATCCACCACTCAGAAAAGTCTCATCCTCGAGACTTCCTGAGGGTAAGCCATACTATCGTATTTCTAATCTAGCCCAAGCGTAGCTGTCGGTACCACTAGATCCATTGGAACACTTTCCCCTACTCGATGCTTACGCCGTGTTGCGTGTGTACTGAGTCAGTCTCATTTGTGCCTTGGCGAGGGATAAGTTTCTTAACATGAGGCACGTTTCAATCAATCTTGGATAGCGGTCTAAGGCTGAGGCAAACTTATACAAATCGTTATGCTTGTTCAGGAGGATATTCACTTGCACTAGCTTTTTGAGATCGACATATCGCATGTCTGGATCGTGCACATATTCGAAGCATCCCTCAAACACATGCATGTCAAACAATTTAGCGATAGCGAAGTCTTAGCACTCGAGTTTCATATTTCTTAAGTCTTGGATCGTGCATATATTCAAAGCGTCCCTCAAACACATGCAGTCAACCAAACTTAGAGATAGTGAATTCGGACAAGCTACTTGCGAAAATTTCAAGGGTTCAATCCAATTCCATATAAATCACTAGGATACTTCCAACAGGGTCAATCAAATCTGATTTCCATATCATTTCCATTCCAACCAAGTATTTGCACTACCGTTATATACGATCAATCTGATACCGACTAGCGTCCATCCATTCGGGTTAACTTAGCATACGTTATCGTTCCCAAGTCTAACCCTAAGTCTTGCTGCCCCAGTTGTGATGCTTTATACAAGCAATATAGCAAAGTCGGTAGCACAGGTTCATTCACTCGGCACAGGGTCGTCTGCCTATCACTAGGATAGCTCACAAGGTCATAGGTACAGGTTCAAGCATATCGTGATTCATCGTACAATTTTTTGTTGCACCATGCTCGCCCCAATTCCTAGGGTCAAACCATTGTTCATTTACAGGGGGTATTCTACCCAAGCTCGTTTCACTCAGATTTCTAAACCTCGAGCACAGATTTACCTATTCTCATTAACATGTTCGTTTGAATGGGGGACAAGTCCGTTCAATAAAATCCAATATATATACAAGTTGCAGGACAAGCCTAGTGGTTTGCATATTCTATCTCCTCAATTATATTTTGATAGAATCATATCCATTCCAAGCCTAGTCCACCAAGCCAAGATTCAATTCTAAACCTTAGATTATTTCTCCAAGTCGTTCAACCTGATTTATATATTCGTTCACAAAACCATCAAACATGATTTATTCCAGGTTCTAGGCTAATTAATCCATTGAAACATTTTTAATCACTACATTCCAAGTTTGCCTTATCGTGTCGAACCAGAAGTCAAGACGATCTATAAGTTGTCACGCCTCGGTCTCCCGCAAGTTCAATCATCCACGTTGGACGTGAGATCATCACGTCAACGCTCCTGCTGGATAATCGTCCTAATCCGGGCGTGACGCATGTGCGGCATAGAGTTATGCTCGTACAAGACAAGAACGTTTGAATGTTATGGCTATCTTCGACACGATCAAGACACCTTATCCTTTAACCTTTAACTCTATCAAATTGTATATCCACCAACTCAAATCCGTTTATGCAGTGATTATAGTTTGTCTTGCAAAATCATCCAACTTCGATATTACCGTTCAATACTTCCGTCTACTTATGCTATTCCTCAAGAAACAAGTTTCTATATTCGAGCCCAAGTCGTTTCCATTTCAATACGTTCCATTTATCGAGTTCGTTCGGAATAATCACTGAACATGTTCCCTTGAGTCCGATCATCCCCGTCGTACGCGAATCACCACGCCGGCGCTCCCGTAGGATAACCGTTATCGTTGGGACTGATTTCGAGAGTTACCTTTCCAAACTTGATTTCAAGATTGTTCTTAAAAATATCAAGCCAGTTCCATTATCGCTTATATCTCTCATCGAACCACAGTATTTATTCTTGGGCTAACTTATATTGAGCGATATTGTACTCAAGTTTAATCCTTTGGTTTCAATCCAAAATTGCTCGCTCAATTCTCAATTTCCAACAAGTTTTCCTTAACCAAGATATTGGTTTCCATTTCCGAGAATTTCTATTCGATATAATCCTTATCATTTACTCAAGTTATTCTCAATATCGTTCAGTCTGAATATCGCACGGGTTATGAATCCATTTGGACGTTTCTAAATGATCCATCCACCACTCGGAACCGAGTCATTCCATCAAGTTCTTAATCGGTGCTCGCATTATCGTTAGCATACTCACTAACTCGTTCCTCAATTTCTAGCATGGTACTCAAGTTTCGCTTGATAACATCTAATCTTATTATATATTCTGGATTGATAATCATCCAAGCAACTATATTTGATTTTGTCTTCCAACAAGAATTTTGTTCGAGCTATTTCCATAACCAAGCATGATTCTTAATATTCGCCTAAGCGATATATCCGATGAAGTGCATCAATTTGTAGCTCTAAGTCTGACTTGTATCAGTGCTGAACGATATCCAAATCTCGTTTATAACTGGTTTGTGCACCCAAGGGTTTTTGGTGCACGATACTCTATACAACTTAGCCAAAGGCTGAGTGCATAGCTAACCATTCGGGCAAATATTCGTTTTCACACTAACTAGTTGGGTAAACATGTATAGGCATTTCTGGTTTGCACATAAAGCACGAGTCTAGGACAAATCTAATCCCATAAGGACTAGCACAGGATGGCACAAAGGCCCTTGCAACATAATTTCATACAGGCAATCATACCATTCAAATGCAACTCTTTGAAAGTATTTAGACTTATTGTTTGGAATATCCCATCGAGGCATTAAGAGAGTGTGTGCACATAACCCACGAATGAGCTTTCAAAACAGGGATATTCGAAATAAAGTCCAAAGGCGTATAAGCCAGGCTCTGATACCAATCTGTCACGCCCCGATCTCCCGCAGGCAAATCAGCCGTTCCCGCTAGGCGAGAATCACCGTGCCAGCGCTCCCGCGAAACGATCGCTTTGACCCATCTGGGCGTGATGCCGCACGAGCGTTAGCCGCGCCCGTGCAAGGCCGTGGTTCATTGGCTGGCGATAAGAGTTCTAAGCCACAGAGTCGCACAGATTGTCCGAGTGCAGCGGAATGTATAAACGTATAAGCGAATGGTAACAAGTTCACTGAGTCGACAATAGCGGAAGCAAGATTGAGTACACAAGTTAAAGTAAAGCAAGCTCTTTTATTCATATTGAAACAAGTGTTACAGGCGACGTATAGCCGAGATTACAAGTCGCTCGAGCACTCTCTCTGAAACATAAAAGCGTGCCAAGTGGCTACATTTATGGATGATATACAGGAATGTTCAGGCTATATTCAGGCGATGTTCAGGCAATGTTCCAACATTATGTCTTGTATATGTGCTTCAGTTCTGAACGCAGCACCCTAAGGCTTCTTAGTTGAACTCCACGCCTTAGCACGCACGAAAGAGGCATCCGCACCGAACGAGGTTCTCCCGTACCCTGCAAGTAATCTGGTGGGTTATCAGTACATGAATGCACTGGTGGGGATGCTACCCGCCCGCTCTACAAATCCAAACACGTAATATAGGTTCTGTGCATCAACTATTTAATTGTCTTTCTAGTTGAGCCTTAGGATCAGTTTCATGGCATATTATGAAAAGCCTAACTCGTGTGGCAGTGCACCGTACGATATAAGAGGAAACACGGCGAGACTTACCAACTTACCATTTGTCCTTCCCTGTCCAAGACAAACTAAGTTAATTCAAGCACGAACATGTACAAGCATTCAAGAGGCATAGCATATGCAAGCACTGTGTTGTGAGCGAGGTTATGCTACGAGTGCACGAGTTACAGGAAATATCAGGTACGTTGCATACGATAATCAAGTGCTCTATTATGTACAAGTGTTGTTGTAATATGATCGTTCAGGTGTTCAATTATTCTCGATGCGATGCAATAACTCGCACGCGGGTAGCCGCTAAGCGAGGATGACTTATCTATATGAACATGAGGTCACTGGCACGGCGCCATAGTGGACGCCATAGTCTCTTATCGGAATAGTATGTAAGCAAAACATGAGGCATTGCACCACATCCCGCTCGAAGCAGGCGACTACTCAGGAGTTCCGTCCGGATCGGATCGGTACCAGTGCCCCCAGCAACCGTCCGCGGAACTAAACCTTGTTTTCCAAGTTGTCTTGTGACCAGGCAAGTCTCTAATCTTCAGGGTCTGTGGTCAGACACAGGAACAAGTTCGAAGTAGGATATATATATATATAGAACAAGTTTCATGGAACGAGTTCAAGTTAGGATATATATATATATATGGAACTTGTTGAGGCAGGATCAGGATTACTCTCAATGTTGAGTATCGGCTCCACGAGCTGTTTGATTCAGTACAGGACAGTATTACTCCACGAGCTGGGATTTGGGATCAATGACTTTGTGCAAATTTCCTGGTTCGGGAAATGCCTTAGCGACCCGACGGTCCCGGATACTTTCAGGTTTATTTATGCACGGAACAACTATCAGGTAGTCTTCCGAGGAGAACCTAAATGAATGCATGACAAGCATAGTATTTCACAGTCTGGGTATAGTTATACAACAAGCATTGAAACTAGGCAATCTATAAAAGCAAGCAAGCATGCACTTGTATAACTTAAGCATTCAAGTTCGCTCGGGCCCGAAGGTAAGCCAAGCAAAACCGTACGGGGCCCTTCCGAGCGACATTATCTAGGGTCGTGCTGTGTAGGAAGTTAACAGTGCACTACTGAATATATAATACAAGTCGTTCTACCCGAGGCATAGCGGGTCTGGTTGCACAAGGCAAAGGTAGCATGCGAGGGTCTGAATATATAAGCAATATTTCATTTCCATGTTCTAGCATAAGCAATACAAGTTGGGATTATTCCCTTAGCTAGGTGCGTTGTATTCTTATTAGCATGCAGGAGGTGATTCACCTAGCAACTAGCATGTATCATTCCGTATTTTATGTGTGCTGGCTAAGCAAAGACAAGTTCACCGTAGCCACCCACCTTAGCGATGATCTGCCTCGGTCGAGTGATACTGCGAGCGAGCCTCTGAAAGCCTAAGCCGAACTCCTGTAGGGACCAAATCTGGATATCCTTGTCTCAAACGAGTTGTCTCGCTGAGCAAGGCAGGTCGGGACGTTTGCACTTTGCCGTTTGAATCGGCAGTCCGCTTGAGCGGAACGGGATATTACATTTTTTGCCATAGGAAAACTGTTTTGAGCTTGTTTTGACTTTCCCTGTAGAAATCCTGATATTTACTAGTTAGGTAACTCGGTGTCGGAAATGATAACCGGAGTGATTGCCATGAGACTTAGTATATATGTTAAATGAGACTTACCATTAGACTTGACATCTTGCTAGACCAATTTCTGTTAAGTTTCGGAATGTAATTTCGGTTCTGAAATACCCGTCTTGATTTGACTTTTCTTAGAATTGCCTATAGAAATCGGTATACCGACGGTATACCGATTTGGCCCAACTTGGAATCCTAGAACCTGATGTGACTGTGACCAGCTTACCGACGGTATACTATAGTATACCAAAAGTATATCGATTTGTTCAAATCCAAAACTTGTTGTACTTTTGCAATCTTTAGAATGGCATACCGACGGTATACTGGAGTATCCCGACGCTATACCGATTGCCCTGACTCGATCTTCCTGTCTTCCTAGATTTTCTCGGGACGGCGTACCGACGATATACTATAGTATACCAACGGTATACTGGTCATGTATTCTTTTGCATGCATTTTATTTTTTATTGTACTTTTTACTATTTTTTATTGGTGCTTGTGCGCATATTGCATGTATATATTTTCTTATTTTTTGGGCTCCACTTGTCTATTGTGTCTACCCGACCCGTCTCAGCTTTATGTATAGTTTGGAACATTATGTATAGTTTTGGGTACACCTACCCATTATACATTTGTCTTGTATATTTTTGATAGTGACCCGACGTAGTACACTCTTGTTCACTGATTTGTACTAGTCTTGGCTAGACATCATGTATAGTTTTTGGGCCACTTACCCATTATACACATGTCGTGTATAGATTTGGGGATACCTACCCATTATACATATGTCTCGTACCAGTCCCTGTATAGTTTGGGCCTCCTACCCATTATACACATGTCTCGTATATTACTTGTTGTGGCTTATTATAGTACACGCTCGTCATGCCTATAACCATTTGGTTGTATTCATGTATAGTCGTGTGCTTGTGCTTGCCAAAATATTATCTTGTCTAGTTCATCCCTATGAGGAGCATCATGTCTAGGATGGATTTTGCGGAATGCCACACCGGGAATCTTGAAACAAACGGATAAGGTTAATAACTAGCTTAAATTATTAGAACATTAGGGAAGGATTTTCTAGTTGCATGCAGTCCCGTGCTCCGACAATATTTTATTGATAGATGGACTTGTAGTATGTCGTCGAGTAGTGCATATTTCCAGCTCACCGTCGTGTGGGGCATACTGAATTGACTTACTCAGGTTCACCTTTGTGTGACTTGGATATAGGTGCATATCTCTCCTGGGGGTGATGTATCCATTATTATTTACTTTACTGTCGTCCGACATTTGGGTATCTTGGATAGTCTGCAGGGCATGTGACCGTATAAAAATTCTAAATTTTATTTATTAGTAATTAGGACATGTGATAACCCTAGTTAGTTAACATAGCAAGTCGTACTTCTTGCTTGGCCGTGATTGATAGATGGAGTCCATGTACTGTCTTGTCTTATATTGGTTGCTTGCCTGAGAGTGACCCATCGCGGTGCACTTCGGTCTATTATCGTGTATGCCCTTTTACTTTATAAATGCACTGTTCCTTACATGTTTCCCTTGATATGATCCCGATACTGTACTTGTTATGTTCTTGTTACTTTTCTTGCCCAGTTACTGTATATGCTACCTATACCAGTTTATTTGTATGTATATGTTTGTTTACCTTGCCTGATTTCGTACATGTCACCCATCCAGTTTTCTTTACATATTTTTCGTTTATTTTCTTATTTCCTGGTACACTTTACATATTACTTGGTAGTTACATATTACTTAGGATATTGTAGCCATTTGTTGTATTGTTGGTTTTAGTTCATCAGTTTGGCCTCCTTTGTGGTACTTGCTATTTGGAGTCTAACCCCACTGGTTTTGCTTGGCCAGATCCGGTAGCAGGGCCAGAGGATCTTTCGTGCATTTTCGATGATGGTGACTACACAGAGCACCAGGCCAATTTAGTGGGTTCCTATATTGTTCTCCCACTTATTGTATATATTCTTTTGTGGCGTTTAGCCCTGAGAACATTTTAGGTCATATTTTGGACTTGTTACATTGTCTACTGGGCATGACATGATTAACATATTCTAGACTATAGGTAAAGTTGATCATGTATGACTAACACTCTTGCTAGTTCTTTATTTTGTATTACTAAATTCATGGTCAGTTATATATATATGGTTTGGGACGCTTTACTATTTTTTTTATGATGAACATATTTCTTGTACATTATGGATTCCTGCTTGTGATTGAGACACTAGGATTGCTTGACCTAGGTTGACTGATGGCTTATAGTATTAACCCCCATGTTTATTCATATCCATGACCATATCTCGAGGTACAAGAGTATTCTGGTATACATAGCTGGCTTTATCAGCCCCCGCTCTCCAGTATTCTGGGCCCGGGGCCTGACAAGGGTGCACCACCACAGAGTTCTTTGTCTTTAACTAAACCATAATGAATAAGTCCAATAATCTAGCGCCAAACCGTAACCCGACCGCGAGTCGGATATGGAGCATGTAAGGATGATGCTCATAACCAGGTCATGCTCGTGTCCTTGGAGGAGTGGATATGTCGTTTGAGATGTTCGATATGGGTGTCGACCCAATACCAGACCATTCTACACTAAATATCCATATCTACCAATCTACTATAGAAATAGAGTTACAAGTACAATAATTTATAATAATTAAAATGTAGGACAAGAAGCACATAGGCGCGAAACCGTCATCGAGCAAGGGGTACTTTCTTAAAGGGATCAGCTAGATACGCAAGTCTTCTAAACTATGGATCCAAGCTCGCACATCCATCAGGGTCCTCAGAACACAATAAATAAACATTAACATCAAATAATAAAATATGACATAAATCACAAGAGATAGCACAAGGCTATACCGTAGGGGTCCCACAAGTGATGCAAGATTCTGTTACGGAAACCAAGGCACATAGATCGATACAGATATACAAATCAAGACATAAACGTAAATTGAGACCCACACGAGATCCGAATTAGCACGAGTAACGAGACGAATAGGAAAATAACGTACACGTAAGTCGAGATGTGTACGAAGTCCCAAGGAGCACAAAGAGCACAAATCGATGTGATATATAAATTGGTGCAGGTACGCAAATCGATGTGACATAAATCATGAAAAAAGGCACAAAGGCTGAGGAACACGAAAGCCAAACGGTGCACAAACCAAGACCACACAGTACTCCAGGCAGCACAGGGCTCGAGTCATCATGCTGCCCGAGGAAACACGTGAATCGAGGCAGCACTTAAAATAAGACTGATATACGTACAACAAGGTGCACGTGTCCCAAGAAGTTTACGACAGCACAGGAAACGAGAAGGGCGTAGGAGATGGTGGAGGGTGGTGGTCACGGTGAAGGTGCTAGAAGTGGTGGTGGTGGTGGTGGTAGCCGGACCCGAGAGAAAGAAAGCAAGAGAGAGAGAGAAAGATAAAGAGAGAGGGGAAGAGAGAGAGAGAGAGAGAGAGAGAGAGAGAGAGAGAGAGGGGAGAGAACGAGAGAGAGAGAGAGGGAGAGAGAGGGATCTTGAGAGAGAGTGAATGAGAGAGGGAGAGAGGGAGAGAGAGAGAAAGAGCTGGGATATTGAGAGAGAGAGAGAGAACCTGAGAGAGGGGGGGTCAAGTGCTCCAGCGGGGGAGGGTGAGAGATCGGGAGAGAGATGGAGAGGAAAGTGAGAGAAAGGGAGATCTTTAAAGGGAGGGGGCGGCTGAGTCCAGCTGGATATTAGGATTAGGGTTATGGTTCAATTTAGGGATCGGGGTTAAGGGTAAGGATTAGGTAATAATAATAATAATAATAATAATAATAATAATAATAGTAATAAATCCAGTGCCAATAATAACACAATTGAAATTAATAATAACTAAATAATACCAACAATAAAAATAAACAACAACGGGAACAATAATAAATCGGGCATCGACAATCCAAGTCAAATCAAGATCCACAAAATAAAATAAAATTTTAAACAATTAAAAAATTTAGAAAATCCTCCAAATATAAAAATACAGTCATAAAAATATTTTAGAAAAATAAGGATATGACATCCTACCCACCTTACAAAAATTTCGTCCTCGAAATTTAAAATTATTTAATATATAGTTTTTAAAACTAGTATATATATATATATATATATATATATATATATATATATATATATATATATATATATATATATATATCATGAAAACTCTAACCACCTTACAAAAGTTAAGTAATACCATCATAAATGAACAAAATCTCAATCTGAAATATCGAAATGGAGAAAAATATCTAGCTACACAAATCAACTCATAAAATAAATCCAAAATACCCGAAATAATCTCGAAAGTCAAAATCTCACATGCACGAAATAACTCTATAAATCAAAACAAGTACAAATATCGAAAATAAAATCATAAAAGCCGAAATCAAAACTACATGAAAACCCTCATAAAATTACGAAATCAAGAATATTTGCCTCAAACCGACGACCATAGTTTCCTCATATCCAATCACGATGTGTGTCGCGGTCATTCTCTACCACGCCATCTGGATTGGCTGCAGAAGATTTACCATGACACTATGATCGAACAGCTGCAGCTTTCGCTACCATGGCGTCAAGGTATACTAGTGCCACCGGATCACTTGACAAATATCCAAAACAAATCAAATCCAAGAACCAATATCTAACTCATTGAAATCATAAAATATCTAACAAGATCACAAGATAGTTTCTAGGAAAATACACTAAATCAAAAATTCAAATCTAATCATCATATACATAAATATATCTATAATCAAAATAATATCTGAAACAGATAAACAGAAAGGTGGAATATCCAAAGTCAAAGGAGCTAAAATTATGCAAGAATATTTACTGAACAATCAACAAATAATTCTGAAATCTCCAATACTGACTTCCTTGGCAAAATCTAAGCTCCGATATAATCCTCCTTCCAAGAATACTACATCAATGCACGAAGAGGGTGATAATGATCTAAGTTAACACAAAGTCAACGCACGAAGGAGGTAACAAAAAAATCAAACAAGGTAATGCATCGGTAGAGAGTGCAGAGCCCAATATAAATAACGCATAACCCAAGGATTGAGACAACTTCTTATTTGATAAAGTTATTGACATGTCAAACTAAAGGACCATGTCTCTCAAAACAAGGAATAAAGACATATAATGATGAAAAGATAGGGGTCAAGCAAGATAGGTCCAGGTAGAGATAAGGACCAATTTACAAGTTCAAGGGAACGAAGGGCAAGTGTAACAAGTACCAATTCCAAGGAATTAAGGACTGAGATCAATATTCATGTGATACGCAACAATATCTCAAAATGAGACATGCATAGGCCACCAATAAAACTTTGTCAAGCTCCACTCCCAGAATACTTGGTAAATACGGGGATGGACATGGCCAGTTACTCCGTACAAGGTATAGGACATCATATGACGATCATTGCTGTTAGTCATGTTGGATATCCTAGCATGTAATCCAATCTATGGCCTAAACCTGATCTCATATCCACAGGCAACCACAATGAAATAAGCAACAAGAATGATAACACATGAAAATCAAGTAAGACCAAACGGTCAAAATACTCATGATAATCAGGAAGCCTACATCAAAAAAAGATGTAGACGAGAGTACATTCCCACACAGTTCCTAATATGATCTAGAACTGAAGCATATCCTCCAAGCCAAGTCTGGAAGATCCATAAGGTCGGTCAAATGCAATCTCGAAATAATCTAGGGTTGGTCAGGCCAACCGTAGCAAGTACCAGAAAGGAAGGCTCAAGGACGAGCAAATAAAACCAACAAGAAATATAATATAAAAATATGTAATAACTACAATAATTAGGATAGGGGATCGTGCGGTACCAATACATGATTTCAGAATATAAGACATCAATCAACAATTAATGCATGTAAGGAACCAACAGTCAATCATAATTATCCTAACATCGAATAATACCTGTATCTCCAACTGGAGTCAGTAATCTATCATCGGAATAGTGATCCATCCATACACCAAACAAGGATAAGGGAATGAATTACTATACCGGGACAGCGTCGAATATCAAGTAGCATGCCATATAATTATATGAATAATCAGCCACTTAAAAGCCAACGGCTTGCTAGGTGAATTATGGGTTATCCTAGTAATGCAGTAGATAGGAATCCTTAGATCGTGCTATGTCCGAGCAGGACTAGCCGAGCCAATAATAATAACGCATCGTACGTAGAGTATACACCGGTCCCTAGTAAGGCCACCTTGATAAAAGGATCAAAATATAATGCATAGTACATATAGTAATCAGATATTGTACTCTACTAGTGCGGATGATATACAGTATCTGTGGTGACCATCCTTGCACTACAATGAGCGGCCCACATGCAGATCTTAGGATTCCATTCCCTCTCAATGCTTCTACCAGTTTTAGTTACCAAATTAACACTACAGTTATATAGAATCCCATATCGTGGTCACACGATCATCCTCCTAGAATAACGTACAGCAGTATGATACGTTGTATGTGAATTTATGTTGGTTCCCGTCGGTTCCAACCTAGATTCGTCCAGAGCGTAATGTAACAAACAATACACATCATCAAACCAAGCTAGGCTACGATCACTGACCAACAACAAAGGTACCTATACAAGAGAAATCAAGATCATATAATGTCATATGTCGCATAGGATCAAGTCGCACCTCGGTGCACTAACAGTACATATAATATGCTTAGCACGTAGTAGGTGTATAAGAACGAATACAAGTAGTCAAGTCAGGATACACGATAAACCAGTTAGTCAAGTAAAATTTTATGCTCATATCGCATCATGTATATCAGGTCAGGTATACAGGGATAGTCAGTCAGTCGATCAATCGAATTGGTCGATCCATCAAGTCGGTCTACCAGCCGAATCAATCCATTAACAGTTCCTCCATTCACGATGGAAATGAATATTAGGTTAGGAAGATACGATCACTAAACACTAATCCAATCACCATGAATAATGCCATACCCTCTAGCTCACGAGAATCCACTGAATCAAAGATCCCATGCTATAAGTTTATAAGTCCCATAACATCCAAGATATAAAATATAGACCCCACCTAACAAAGGTCAGCCATCTATAAGTACTAGTACTAGAAGTCACTAGGGCAGTAAATCAACCACATATACTCCTTGATCCACCATGTCATGTACACAATTCTTTGATCCACCATATCATTTATATATCCTCCCTATCAAATAAGGGACAAAACCACTAAATATCATGCTACCCAACCATACAAGGTCACTGAATTCTATCAAATTGTAGAGGTACCAGATATTGGGCACTTGGAAAGTCGGGTAAAATTATATATTGATAACCTCGATAATTGTCTTATTTCGTGAAATACTTGCACAATAATCCATGTCCAAGAAATCCAATAATAACAATATTATGCCTCTAGCCCAGGCCTGCAAAGTCCAATAGAGTACACAAGAGCTTGCCAAGTCAATATCCCAAGATCATACTTTCAATTTAAAATAATATTCAATTCTCGAATTTATCCAAAGTTCACAATCCCACTATATATAAGGCGATTGCTAGTCCAACCAGGCTAAATTAGAATAACTGAAAAGAATGATAAGAAAACATGAACCTAACAATTAGTGTCGCCGGACAGTGGTAAGGAAATGCATGAACTACTGTGGAGCAGATCCACGATCCTTAAATCAAACAAGAACCGGAGTCGCACACCGTCTCCCGAGTAGAACTACACCCCTTACATTATCCGATTAACAAGGGTAAATCAATAAGTACATGTCTAATCTACTAGCCCGAGTCTATCTAGCAGGTACTGGGTCAGCCATGCAATACTAAAACATAATAGGGTACGATGCAGCAATGTCCAGGGTACAAATCTACCTAGATCTGTGAAACAATTCTCGAACCAGAATCCCGGATCAAATCTCGAATCGAACTCCCGAATCAAAATATGAATCAAATCTCGAATCAAATCCCTGACAATCAAATTATGAATCAAATCCCAAAAATCAATTTTTGAATCAATATCCCGAATCCAATTCCTAAATCAACTTCCTAATCAAATCCACGACCGAAATTCTGGAAAATTTTGCCAGAACCTCCCCTATATTTCTAGGACCGGAACATAACCTGCAAAACAAATAGAATATCCACCTGGCGCAACCTGCCGTAGAATCCCATGCCGAGAACACTAAGTCTCAGCCTCCAGCAGTGCTACGAGGCGTATTGGGCACCAAGCCAACACAAAACAAGAATTGTCACGCAGGATGCACCACCATAGAGTTCTTTGTCCTTAACCAAACCATAATGCATAAGTCCAATAACCTAGCTCCAAACCGTAACCCAACCGCGAGTTAGATACGGGACATATAGAGATGATGCTCATAACCAGGTCGTGCTCGTGTCCTCAGAGTCGTGGATGTCCCGTCCGAGTTGTTCGATATGGGTATCGACCCGATACCGGATCATTCTATACTAAATAGCCAAATCTACCAATCCACTATAAAAATACAGTTACAAGTACAATAATTTATAATAATTAAAATGCAGGACAAGAAGTGCATAGGCGCAAAATTGTCACCATGCAAGGGGTACTTTCCTAGAGGGCTTGACTAGATACACAAGTCTTCGGCACTCCGGATCTAAGCTCGCACATCCATTGGGGTCCATGGAGATGGCACAAGGCTATACCATGGAGGTCCCGCAAGCGATGCAAGGATCTGACACAGAAACTGAGGCATGCGGATCAATACAGACATGCAAATCGAGAAGTGCACGTAAATGAGATCCGAATTAGCATGAGTAACAAAATGAATAAGAACATAACACACACGTAAGTCGAGACGTGCACGAAGTCCGAAGGAACATGAATAATGCAAATCGATACGACATGCAAATCGGTACGTGTGTGCAAATTGATACGACGCGGATCAAGAGAAAAGGCACAAAGGTCGAGGAACACGACGACCAAGACGGTGCGCAAACCTAGATAACATAATGCTCAAGGCAGCACGGGGCTCGAGGCATCTCGCTACCCGAGTCAACACACGAATCGAGGTAGCACGGGAAATAAGATTGACACATGTACAACAAGGTGCACGTGCCCCAAGAAGTTTACGGCAACATGGGAAACGAGAAGAGAGAAGGAGATGGTGGAGACGACGACAAGGGTGGTGGTCACGGTTGAGGAGATAGAAGTGGTGGTGATGGTGAAGATGGTGGTGGTGGCCGGATCCGAGAGAGAGAGAGAGAGCAAGAGAGAGAGCAAGAGAGAGAGAGATCGAAAGAGAGGGGAAGGGAGAGATCAAGATAGGGGGAGAGAACGAGAGAGAGAGAGAGAGAGAGAGAGGTCAGGAAGGAGGGAGAGAAAGGGTCGAGAGAGAGAGAAGCGCGAGAGAGAGAGAAGCGCGAGAGAGGGAGAGAGAGCACCTGAGAGTATGGGGTCGGGTGCTCCAGCGGGGAAAATAGGGTGAGTTGGGGAGGGTGAGAGATCGGAGGAGAGAGAGAGAGAGAAAGAGAGATCTGAAAAGGGGCGGCGGCTGAGTCCAGCAGGGGGTTAGGTTAGGTTAGGTTAGGGTTAGGGTTCGATTTAGGGGTTGGGGTTAAGGGTAGGATTAGGTAATAATAATAATAATAATAATAATAATAATAATAATAATAAAAAAAAAAAAAAATCAAACCCAATGCCAATACTAACACAATTAAAATTAATAATAACTAAATAATACAAACAATAAAAATAATCAACATCGGGAACAATAATTCTGGCCTCAACAATCCAAGTTAAATCAAGATCCAGAATATAAAATAAAATTTTAAACAATTACGAAATTTGGAAAATCCTCAAAATACAAAAATACAGTCATAAACATATTTTAGAAAAATAGGAATATGATATATATATATATATATATATATATATATATATATATATATATATATATATATATATATATATATATAAGAAGGTCCCTGAAGGACTTCATGTGACTGATGCAAATAGCTCTAGATCCGGAACATGCTCTCAATCAGGATAAGGTCCACTTTATGGATTGAAATAATATGGTCAAATATGGTATAACCGACTAAGTGAGTATTTGATCAGCCAGTGACATGTAAAGTATGCCCTTGCGTGTTTATCAAGTTATGACATTCTAGATTTGCAATTGTAGTAGCCTATGTTGATGACATAAATCTCATCGTAACTCCTGAAGAGCTTGAAATAATTACCTCGGACCTAAAGCTGAAATTTTAGATGAAAGCTCTGGGAAAACTCTATTCTTCTTAGGCCTACAACTTGAGCATTGTATCGATGTGTTTTGGTTCACCAATTAGGTTACACAAGGTGTTACGGTGGTTTAACATAGACAAAGCAAAATTGTCTAGTACACTCATGATCGTCCGTTCGCTAGTTGCTAAAGGAGACTCTTTTTGTCTAAGAAAGACGATAAAAAGGTATTGGAATCCGAAGTTTCATATCTAAATGCAATAGATGTATTATTATACTTATCTCAATTCACTAGACTGGACACATCATTTGTTATGAATCTCTTGGCTAGCACGCCACACGCCACCATTGAAATGGCATTAAAGATAACTTTCATTACCCTAACGGATTTACGGACATGGTCTTATTATATCTCTATGCATCTCAGAATGATCAAACACCCTTTATCGTCAAAATGATGTCTGCATTGTCGGTTATGCCGATGCCGACTATTTATCTGACCGACACAAGAAAATATCCCAAATTTCTTGTTTTTATTATTTTGGGTACATCGATATCTTGAAAGTCTACAAAATAGATCATGATCGTCACTTCTTCACATCAAGTTGAGCTCATCGCCCTCTATGATATCACCCGGGGTGCATATGGTTGTGAGCCATAATTAAGCATATTTGGACTGCAAGCATATTCTCTTCTAATCAATGATGTCCCGACAATAATACATGAAGACAACATACATGCATTGACCAAATGAAGAAGGGCTACTTCAAGGGAGAGAGTACCAAGCACATAACATAGAAGTTCTTCTTGCATCAGCAACAACAACAACGAAAGATTAAAGTCAAACAGATCAGATCCCAGGACAACTTAGTCGACATGTTTGCCAAGTCCATGTTGAAGTCCACTTTCCAGAAGATCCTACATGACATCAGATTGCAGAGACTCTCTGAATTGCAATGCTCATAGTTTAGGATAATGTCAAAATCAGGAAAAGTATCTAGAAATATACTCACTTGACCTTAATGTACTATTTTTCCTAACTTTAGAGAAATTATTTCACTGAATTGTTGGCACCTTAAGAAGGTTTTAAAGAAACACCCACATCGGATTGGTCATACCCCTAGATATTTTCAAGTCATGAAGGCTGATGTAAATTATCTCTAAGAACTGATGATGATTATTCTTGAAGATTGATGAAGTTTATAATTGAATTGTGTACACTCAAGGAGAAGTGTTGTAATTAGTTTTACCTATCTACTTGATTTGATTATGCAAACCAACTAAGAATATGCCTCTATCTTAGAGATATGGTTGCTATATGTTGTAACAATATTGGTTGTTTATATAAACTTTGCTGCTGGGTTTGCTTGTTCTTCTCAATAATATAGACATCTGTCTCTCTTCTCCATCTCTTCCTCATAGAGTTCCTGAAGAACAACACATTAGTTTATACTACAACATTTTGCTCTTTTTCTATGGTAGGCTACAGAAATGTGTTAACAAATTGATTACAAAAGTGTGCAGATTTGTCTCTCTAAAACAAACCTGGTTCTGTTATTGATAGGAGGTAACAGAAGCATTTGGCAAGCATCTGCAGAGAGATTATACGTTTATACTACTTTCAAGTTCTCCATGTCATTAAAATATTGCAGTAGAAATCTTGGTACCTTGGTGTTCGGATTGGTGTAAGCAAATCGAATTACAATGACCGAAATTTGCAAGATTCCCTAAGGTTGAAGATTTTATAGCATCCAACAAGACAATAATGTTGTTTACAACATACATCATATAAGGTAAAAAAAAAAAAAATACAGATGTTCTCTTCAACCAAGCAATCAACTTTTTCTTGCAACAGTAAAGTCTACAACAAACAACTCAAATCATTGGACTCACAAATAATTACATTATTTGCAACAAACCAAGCAAAAAACAGCATTTGCACCACTTGGCAACAAATAATCCATCACAGCTAAGTCTCTCAGGTTCTCTTTGATTTCCAAAATCACTTCCTCCGTTATAATTATTCAGACATGTAGAGCAAGGAGAACACTGAACATGGTTCAAAAAAAATTATATGAAGAGCAACTGTTCATCATTCAGTACATACTAAACCATGAAAGATTAAATTGAAAATCTACCAAGAAATATTTGCCATTTTTTTCACAAATGTTATTGAGTTCTAGTTTCATCATTGCCAACAAATCAGGGGCTGATAAATTCCAGAAAATATCTCGTAGTAGCTCAGCATACAAGAATCCTTCAAGATCAGCTACATGAATTTCTTTTCATTTGGCTCTAGTAAGGATCATATCCTTGATGAGATCTCTTTCATGGCCAACAATTAATCAACTTTCTATATTGACCTGCGGAAAAATATTATGGGGACAGGCAGCAATAAGTATATACTTGCAAGGAAATGGTATCATAAATCCTATAAAAATGGTGGTTAAAATAGCCTCACAAAAATGGGATAACTGTACAACGCTCCACTTCATACACCAATCGCGCCGCCAAACATCAACTTCAAAAGAACAAAAAGAAATTGGAGGGCAAACATGAGATGGATGCACATCATTGGATAGAAGTTCAATGCTTTCTCACTGTATTATCAACCTGCAAAATTGGACGAACACTTTTAAATATGTATAGTCAATATAGTAGTAAATGATCATTTGAAACACTGCACTACATAGAATCTTCTAGCTTAGGAAGAAGTCAACTACTATCTATGAAATAACTGCACACTGATAGTCTTTGCATATTTTCAACCAAGGGGCCCTTAGGCTTTATAATATATATGATTGTCTAAGTTCACAACGAGTTCTTACACTTAAAGACAGATTGAAACATGATGCGACAACTTGAATAAACACTGCATTATATATGATCTCGCTTAGTAGCTTATGAAGAAGTCGACTACTATTTATGAAGTAACTGCAACTTCGATACTCTTCGCAGGTTTTCATCCAAGGGGCATTTCTTTCATTTTAGGTTTTATAATATGATTGTTTAAGTCAACAACAAAAGGGGTGCTTACACTTAAAAACTAAGATCAAAACATGATGCTACATCTTGAATATACTAGAAATTGTTGCCATAGCACAAGAAATCTAAAAGAGATTAACCTTAGCATTCAATATGGCAGTATACATGCAATTTCATGTTTTTATCTATTAATAACTATTTTATCATCTTTCGTTTAGGTCTAGACTCTTTTTCTAGTGTAGAGGATGCCCCTTAGTTTTCCGAGCTTAAACTACATGACCATAAAGGTACGTCTACCTAACTGCCACTAGCATTACAGGTTTTACGACAAGTCTCTTTTGCTCATAGCTACCTTGACATGAAGCTTGGCAGCACATATGGTTGAAGGCCAGTCATAAAAATTTAGTCAATTCTTTCATGGAGGTCTTGTGCTCCATAAGTGACCCATTCTGACGAGAAAAGATTTGGATGGTGATGATATATTAGTAATTATGTCATTGAAATTTAAGTATCAGTATATTGTTCATACAATTGAACGGCGTAATCAAGAATCTGTACAACATTCTCGTGCTCCATCAATACAACCTACACTGCAGTCAGAATTGATCTGAGATTCTTAGGCGATTCGTGTCCTGCCGTTTCCCACTCAGATCCGCCTGATCAGGCCGAATCCGCACTGGATACGTACATCAAACTATAAAGGCTTGATATACATACTGGATACATTTCTCTCTCTAAGGGTCTCTCCACACAACATAGATCGTGATATACATCAAAATAGAAAGGCTTGATTTTCCATTTCTCTAAAATTTTCTAACTAACTTAGACCCAGTTTCAACCTGCAATAAACATTCCATACTTCTAGCTTTTGAACTTTTACATGCAAGCAAACTCAATAATAATCCTTGCTTGCGACTAGTGACTATTTTTATCCCTATTCATACAAATAAACAAACAAGAAACCATATTTCCTGCCCAAACAAGATTGGGATAGATTTATACCATTACTATTGAGTAATTTAAGTTAGAAAAATATATAGTCACCTAATGACGGTCTTCACACAAATAAAACAAATGGTGCAGAAAGGCGAGTCCAGGTATTTGTATGATCCACATTATATTGGCCTCATGGGCTTTCTGGGCGTACAAGATGGAGAGAGAATGTATTCAACTACATCATCACCATTCAAGTCTTCTCCCATCAGAATTGGGGTCGACCTGACATCAACCCCCATGTTGGCGCCAATTCCTCACCAAGTCATAAAGCCTAGATCTCTAGTTGGTGGTTAAGTATACTAAATTTTTGGATATGTAGTTTAAGCTCATGCAACCAAAGAGAACCCTCCAAATCCCCTACATATAGAGTCTACACGAAGAGGTTAGAAAATGTACCTTGCTATAAGGAAGAATAGCGCTCATCTCCACGACACATTAAGTCAAGGATGAAAAGTAACAACCACCCTAATTACTGCAGCGACCTCTTTACTATATTTCATTCTTAAAGTATTGCAATAAATGAATATCTATAATGTCATTATGAGCTTTCTGCTTAGTCATTCACCTCCAAAGGGCAGGAGAGGTTGCACTATGCCAATAACACAAGTATAATTTGGTCCAAGAGGTAAAAGTAACAATTGCTATATAGAAACTGAGTCTCTGCAACTATGTTAGGGAGCCTCTAGCTAAAACAGAAAAGCACAGTAGTGCAACTAATGAATAAAATAAATAAATAGTCACAGAAGGATCAAATAGAAGAAACTATCACATTAACTTTACTCATCAACTTCTTAAATCACTAAATTTGCCCTTTCATTAAGAAAACTCTGAAGAAGCAACTTAACTCTGACTTTAAGTCCGTCCTCCCAAAGCTCAACCACATAAAAGGCCTAAGCCTATAATTTATAGCCAAAAGGCATAGGATACTACATTCCAAATAATAGGAATCATGAAAATCCTTTCTGAAATTAATCACAAACCAAGACCTTTCCTAAAGGATTATATTACTTGACCCCCAACCAAATGAAACTCTTAATCAATCTTAAACCAACTAAACTCAACTTGACTATCCTTCCAAACCTAGCGCAAACCAAGACTTGATCCAGATTGAATATCTTCTGCTGGTCCAGCATGAAGCTAATGGTGTTCTATGTGCTGCTAAATTCTTTTGTGTACATGATAAACTACAGGGTGACTAAATTCTGCTGCAGAAAGTCCAGGAAGTACTTTAGTGCTGGCAGACTGCCTTTTACAACAGTTTTCATGTTTTCGATACATTTTAACTACTTCATGATAATAATTTGAACATCCAGGAGACAGTGAAGGTGTCAAGTACTGTTTCCTGTATGTGTAGGGACTAAGACTTTTAGATCATCAACTAGCTTCCACTACGCCAAAAAGAATCATCTTAACCTCGCTCATCGATTGTGGCCCGTGCGCAGTGTGCAATATGGAGAAGCTTCAATTGATTCAACCATTGTCAAGGTCAGCGCCATGCAAGACGCGACGGGCATGTGAGGGTTATAACAACATTTACATCCATAGTTGTTGCTGAAGTCATAATTAAATTGCAGTCATTGTGGCAGACGTCAAAGCACTAAAGGAGATTCAAATGGCTGTGGCTATCTGCAGCCTCGAATTGCTATGGCAGTAGCTGCTCAGCTCACTGCAGCCTTGCAGGAGGCTGTTGCGACCATTGCACAGGAATATTTGGCTGCTTAGGTTGCTGCAAAGCCTGTGGGTTTTTTGATGTTCTCTAGTAATTGCAGCTATTATAGTAGGGTACACCAGAGACTCACGCTGCCCAACAATGGGACACACAAGAGATGAGTTGGCAATAGTTGAAGTGGCAGTGGTGACTCTTTATGACAACTGGGTCTAAGAGATAAGGGCATCCAGCAGGCCGGACCATGTAAAGCAGAAGATATTTAGTTGCTTCAACAGCAATGCATGCCACAATGTAATCGGAGGACTTTATGGATTCAGTACAAAAATTTGGAAAAGGGAGCTTTCCTTTTGGGTACAAAATGTCACTGGTCCAAATCATGGCATTCCTATCCATTACTTCTCCTATGGGTGATAATGAGGAATTAATATTAATTAAATGAAATCTACTCAAATTGGACAATCCTTTTTCATTTTTGCATATCGATGTATGCATCCAAGATGTAGTGGAGGTATAAAAAAGTCTTTTTTTCCAATTTGTATCCCGTATCATAAGAAAGGCTCTTAGGTTAGTTCAGTAGAACGCGGGTCTCCAAATCCAAAAATCAGCTCAAATTGTGCTCTGATACCAAATTACTGAAACTTATAATGAAAGTAACATGAGCAAAGAGGATTCTAATAACTATTTTTAACATCAATAAACTTGCTTCTGACTTTCATAAAGAGAACTCAGGATCTAACAAATCTGTTACTTTGTTTCCTATTTTGCAAATGTCATTCTAATACAAAGACCAAAATAATAACTTATATAACCAAAAGGGGAAAAATTCATATTCTTAATAAACATTTCTTTCCAATTGTGGATAACCCTAAAACTCCTTTCTAAAAAACAATCTAGAACCAAAAATCATTCCTAACTACATGGGGACACATTACTCAATTCCCAAGTAAATAAAGCTCTTATTAAATCCTCAACCAAATACTATCAAACCCAATCAGACTTAAAATCTCACATCTCTATAATGTCCTTCTAGGCCAACAGTGGCATAGCCAAGATTTTCATCTAGGAGGCACGACGCTTACTATTAAAAATAATAAATTATAATAAACACATTTATAATTCTAAAAAATATTATATATTAATACTAAATGTCAAAAACTATTACAATTACTAAATAACCATTTTCTTTGACAATAAAATCCTTCAAAACTTCATATTCTAAAAATATTGAATGATGTCAACGACATCCAATACGTCTCTTTCAATATATTTGTAAACACAAACACCCAGAATTTTTCAAAATTTAAAAATAAATTTTCGAAAATTGTGATTTTTAACTAATTAAAATAAATGTTTTCTAGTATTAAATAATTTTGTGATTTTATTAAATATTAAAATATTATGAAAATAATATTTTTGGGTGTAAAATAAAATATTAGACATACTGTACTTTTTCTGGAATTTATTGGACCCCAAAACTATTTTTAAAGACCTAAAAATAATATTTTAAATAAACCAAAACAATCCAACTTGAACCGAACCGAACCAACCGGTTTATTATTAAACCAACCAGAGTGAACCGGACCCAAACCCTAGCGGGTCGGGTCGGATCCATACCCGAATCCGCTAACCCGACCCGACCCGACTGCTACAGTAACAATCCCTAACCCCCGACTGTTCTTCCCCTCCCCGCCGCCTCCGCCACGATCCCCGCAGCCGTTCACCGCTTGCCGCTCCGCCTCCTCGCGCCGCTCCACCTCCCAAACCGCCGCACCGTGACCCCTCGCCTCCCGCAACGGCCGACCGTTCTCTTCCCCGCTCCTCCTTACTTAAACCCCCATCCTCCGCCGCTCACCACCGGCAACCATCACAGCCACCCATCTCCACCGCCTATCCACCACCGACCTCGACTCTCCGACGAACCCCTCTCCGCCATCATCCTCCGCTGCCACCACGATCTCCGCCACGGCTAACCCCCATCATCCCCACCGACGAGCTCCTCCGGCCGCCATCATTCTCCGCTGACCCGAGCTCCGCCACCGCCGCTTCTCCAATCCGCCAACCGAGCCACCGCCAGCTCAACCTCCGCGAGCCCGAGCACCCGTCGACGACGTCACCGCCGACCCCAGTAGCCACAGCTCCGCCGTCAGCAAGCACAGCAGCCGCAGCAGCACCACCGAGCTTCGCCGTAGCCGCGTCGTGCCTCCCCGCGTATACGTGAAACATAGTGATTTCCGATGTCATGTTCCAGTGAGTGTTTCTCTCTCCTCGTTATCTCGTTTTCCGAACGGACTGTTACGTCATGTTCGCTACGTGACCCTCTCGAAACCCGTACAACTCGTTCGGGGTATCGTGTCCTGTGTCGGTCGCAAACTGCGACACAAAATCAGAAAAAAATGACCCTTATTTCTAAAAATTCAGAATTTGTCCCGAACTCCCAGTTCACGACAGTTTTGCGTGCAACCTGTTAATTAATTCTAAAAATTGCTTAAACAGTTAATTAGACCTCATAACCAAGTTTTAAATTCTGTTTTTAGTTTATTTTATTGAGTTGTAGATTGTAATTATTTCGAGGGTAAAAATGACCAAAAACTTGGATATTTAAAAACCCTGATTTTTCCTGAACTGGGTGCGCCCCGCTAAACGAGGCGACTTGGTCGTGTGCGAACTTTACCGAAAGGTGTGCACCGTCAATACGGACGTGTGAATTTTGCGGAAGTTGATTTGGATGTGCATGTACACCGGAATCAACGCGTATCCGTCGACAACACCCGGTATCGGCCCTGTTCTGAAACTCGTCGTAATTTCGTATATGCTCGTCATTTCGAAACGAAACTTGCGCCATCGGACTCGTAGCGATACGATGGTCCTGTGACCCAAGTTTGGTTCGATCCTGAGAATGTTGACAAAATCCCGTATCGTGGGCCCCACGGCTCAACTTGACGGACGATTTTGTGATCGGCTCATCAAAATCCAGTTCTGGACATTCTGTTGGGTTCGTAACGTCGTTCTGGACTTGTAGACACTAAATTTGACGAATTTGGAGAACCTTGTCTCTGGCACATTTTTCGGTGTGAAGTGGGTCACATGTGGACCCCGCTTTGACCAGAAACTGTCAATTTTGCCCCTATGTCCAAATTGGACTTATGGACAGGCAATTCTAGCTATTTGATATCTTCTGAACATGATGGTAATGATTATTTCAGCAACCGGAGGAGTACCTGCAGATCCCACTATAACTAGAGCAACTGTTGGAATCCAAACCCCAAGCAAGTGTACCCTGCCAATCTTGCAGTATTAGCTACATAATGCTCTCTTGATTTAATTATATGATATAAATGTTCAACCTAGGACCGTGTGACATTATTTAACGTCCGAATAATATTCGGGTGTCAACGCCGTACGCGGAGTTGTGTAACGTCACCTAGAGATTGATATCGCGACCCTATACATTTTCGTGCTTGCATTTATCAAGTACGTCATACCACATGACACCTGGCACTATTCATGAGACAGAATCTTTCTGAGATATTCATGGTGATTCTGTATAGATTACAGGATTAGTGACGTAGATATTACATCTGCTTAGCTATCATTATGACTCGTTGCATCAGTTAGAAGTCATGATCATGCGTGACATGGACATGAGACGTCGTGGACATGAGACGTGTGATTACATTGGGTGGGGAGAGACACACAGACTACAGGTTGATTATATTATTATGGTGTCGTAGCCACGCCGAGCTAGGTCCCTACATGATATCACTGCTACCGGCTCACCGACACAGAGTTTGTAGTAGTCTCAGCCTGAGTTCTAGTGATGCTCTCAACTTGCATATCACTTAGCTGATTACATAGTTTACCCTATTGATTCATTTATTATATACTGCATTTATTTGGCTTGAGTTATTCTTGTACCTTGCTATGTCCCCTGAGGACCTGGAATTCGGATTATGTCCCCAGGTTTAGTAGAGGAGATCTACCCCGAGGTGTACGGGACAGGAGCTGACCTTGGAGCAGTACCAGAACCAAAGAACGAGGTGATCGCCGATGATTTCTCCTGAGTATCTGCTTATTCTATACTCAGTTATTGTTGTTGTTTCCTGTTTATTGAATTGATGTATCAAACTCATTATCGGGTTGTTCCGCGAGATATGTTTTATTGAGACTTGATGTTGCTTTATATTTCATATTGATTATTTTTATTTTTGTGGATGAGATTAGTACTATAGACCCTTATTGTTGTATTACAGCTTAAGTACACCCTGATGGATCCATTAAATAGGGTTTGCCCATCGATGTGTGCTGCTGGCCATTGCCACGTGTCTAGTCCATCGGTATTTTGGGACTGGGGCGTGACAATATTCCACCAAAAGAACCATTCATCATCTCGTCCCCCAATCGGTTACGTAATGAAGTCTTGATGATTTTCATTGCAAAAAATACTCTCTCTACAGTTGCGGTTACAATGGGTAATAGCAATATCAACTTCAAAGCAAATACACCAATAGATGTGGCAATGAAAACAGTTGATGACCTATGATATAAAATCGATGCCCTATGATATAAAACTAGAATTTATATATATGGGTGCTGGAAGAACCAATTGTTTTTCCTACAATACACACTACTGGGATCATAACAAAACTAGGTGGCAAGTAACTTATAATGATACTCTGACTAGTATGTCATTTCGGTTTCTAAACTCATGTATTAGCAAAAAAATGAAATATTTTACATATTCACTCTGCAAAAGAAAAGAACATGCAGAAGTTTTAAGAATTTTTCTGACTTTATAAGGTTAGAGAACTACAAATTTTAGTTATGGTTCATGTTGAGAGTATTAGTGGGTGTTTAGTCCCACATCTAGTAGAATAGTAGAGAGAGGGGTTAGCCTCTCCTATATATATGTAGTCCCACCCATCAATAAAATTAAGTCAAGTATTCTACTAAAATCTTCTTGGTACCAGAGTCAGGTTCCTCCTAACCCTAACCCTAACCCTAGCTGCCCACAGCCCCCCAACTACCGACCTCTCACCTTGGATGACGCTGAGAGATATGTACTCAGGGACGGGCAACCCTATGAGGGTCTTCCAATTACAGGATGAACTTGATAAGGTTGTCCAAGAAGATCACACAATTTCTAAATATGCTACCCTGCTGAAGAAGTATTTGTCAGATCTCGACCACTATTATCACATTGGCATGGAGGATGAGCAAGTGGAACCAGCATTTGCGAAACATTATCAGAAGTTCATGGAATATGTCTCGCGACAAAGAATGATGAAGTTCCTGAAGGGACTCAACCCAGCATTCGAGTAGAGGGATGTCCTACTTGCATAACCCAGGCTGCCATCACTGGAGGAGGTCATAACTGCTATGGAACAAGAAGAGGCACGACTGAAGCTGATACCTAGCACCACTAGCTCTCTAGGGAAAAAATCATCTCTAACAGTTTTTAACCCAAACCCTTCCAGAGGGGGAGGGTGCTACAACTGTGGAGACCCTAGACACTTCATCAGATTCTGTACGAAACCCCTGAAAGGCCAGTCCAGCGGCCGCGGACGCAGCCGTGGAGGGTGTATGGGTAGCAGAGAAGGCTATGCGGGTGGCAGAATTAATCATTCTGGAGGACACAAGGCAAACCTGGTAAAAGAGGGAAGTGAGTGTCAGTCATCCGATATGACCCCTAGTGAGAGAAATGCTAGAGATATGGAGAAGCATGAAGCTTGAAACCAGCGATAGTCGAGCCAACACCTTTGGGGCATCAACTCCAACCACCTCCTGGGGTAACATCACCTATTATGCACATACAAGCACAGGTATACATGCTCATGCCCTGGCATCTATCCACAGACCAGGTTAGATAATTGACTCTGGGACATCCCGCCATGTCACGGGTGCCCATAATGAGTTCCAAGATTACACTTACCTGACGACGCTTGAAAGAATTCAAACTACTGATGGTACGGCTAGACCCATTATGGGTAAAGGCACAATTGAATGCACCCCTTCCATAACCCTTACTGATGTCTTGCATGCTCCATCTTTCCCTATTAATCTATTGTCCATTAGTGCAATTATTCTTCAACTTAATTGTGTTGTTTCCTTTGACATTCCTAAGATAATTTTTCAGGAGAAGGGAACGAGAAGACAGTTGGGGACTGGCACTTGGCATAAGGGAGTATAGTACTTGGACAGGAGTGGCTGGACGCAGCACTAACATCACTGGTGGAAGAAGCACAACCGAAGGAGCTGCAAAGAACTGTCGAAGCAGAGTTATTACTTCAACATAAGCGCATGGGACACTCGTTATTCAGTCTACTGAGTCGGATGTATCCATCTATGTATCAAAAGGCTAATAAACAAAAGTTGGTTTGTGATGCTTGTGAGCTTGAAAAATATACCAGAAGCTCTTATGTGAGCTCTGGAAATAAAAGTTTAGCTTCTTTTGATATGATACACTCTAATGTGTAGGGACCTTGTCTTACAACCGCGGTTAATGGTTTTAAATGGTTTGTAACCTTTATTGATTGCAACACTCGTGTCACATGGATATACCAAATGAAAAGTAAGAGTGATGTCTTTGCATGCTTTCAAGATTTTTATTGCAGGGTTACAACACAGTACAGTGCTAAAGTGAAGAATTTGAGATCTGACAATGGGACAGAATACATCAACAAGGCTATTGAAGAGTACTTATCAGCCCATGGGATACAACATCAGACTTTGTGTGCCTATACACCAGTACAGAATGGTGTGGCAGAGCAGAAGAACTGGCACATATTGGAAGTAGCACGGCCAATCATGTTTGCCATGAATGTTCCTAAACACTTGTGGAGGCATGTCGTGTTGACGGCTGCATATCTAATCAACAAGATGCCCTATCTGGTGCTAGGATGGAAGACACCGTTTGAGATGCTTACAGGAGAGAATAAGTATATTGTTCTCCCAAAGGTATTTGGATTTGTATGCTTTGTGAAAGATAACAGACCTAAGGTAGGAAAGCTGGACCCTCGGACAGTGAAGTGCGTCTTTATTGGCTACTCAGGGACTCAGAAGGGATACTCTTGTTGGAGTCTGGTGGAGCGAAGGTTCTTTGTGAGCATGGACGTTACATTCAGAGAGATGGAACCATACTACCACAATAGTTCAGGTGAAGGCTCAGCATTTGGTGACACCTAACACAAGAGATATTAGGAGTGAGGGGAAGATAGGCTCAAGCGTGATTGTCGGGTCAGTTCCATGCCCAATGATGGAAGCTGGTCTAAGAAAAAAAGAGGAAGATAGCGAGGGTGAGGAAAGTGATAAGGATACACGTAATCAGGAGAAAAAAAGTGATGCTCCAGTGCAGGGGAAGAAACAATCTACAGAGCTCCAAGTCTACAGAAGGAGAAGGCAGCAGTTCTCTACTGTGCCTATCGTCCCTAATGTGCCATGTCCCTCGCCTAACCCTGCCCCAACTCTTGAAGATGCACCTCCCGCACCGGATCCCTCTGATTCGGATGCGGATCCCTCTGATTCGGATGATATGATCTCTCCACCACTACCTCATACTCCCAAAGGAGATCTTCTCGCAGTAATGCAAGAAGAGCCCATAATCGTTATGGTTATGAACATGACATTGCCAATTTTTTATCCTACTCTAATATATCTCCTACTTATCGAGCATTCATTGCATCGTTAGACACCACCTCTTTGCCTAAGTGTTAGCAGGAAGCGAAGAAAGATCTAAGGTGAAGAGCTGCAATGTTAGAGGAACTTGGGATACTCGAAAGAAATGGAACATGGGAGCTTATTCCATTGCCTAAAGAAAAGATAGCAGTTGGATGCAAATAGGTCTTCATAGTAAAGGAGACGCCAGAAGATAAGGTGGAACGGTAGAAGGCAAGGTTGGTTGCAAAGGGATTCACTCAATCCTATGGCATCAACTATGATGAGACATTTGCTCCGGTGGCAAAGATGAGCACTGTGAGAACACTGGTCTCTCTTACAGCAAATCATAGGTGGCAGTTGTATCAATTGGATGTAAGAAACGCTTTTCTTCATGGGAATATACAAGAGGAAGTATACATAGAGACCCCCCCAGGGTTTTGCACAAAGCAGCCGACGAAAAAGTTGTGCAAGCTGAAAAAATCACTGTATTGACTCAAGCAATCTCCTCGAGCCTGGTTTGATAGATTCAGGAAGGCTGCCATAGGCATGAGATACCGCCAGACAAATACAGATCACACGGCCTTCTTCTAGCATGCAAGAGGCCACATCACCATACTTGCAGTGTATGTGGATGATATTGTGATCACAGGTGATAATGAGGAGATCACCCAGCTGAAGTCAAAACTCGCCAAAGAGTATAAAGTGAAAGACTTGGAAATAATGAAGTATTTTCTCGGGATCGAGATGGCTCGAGGAAGAGATAGGATCGTCCTCTCCCAGAGAAAGTATGTACTATACCTGCTCACAGATACTGGTATGCTGGGATGTCGATCGGCAGTCACTCCGTTCGATCAGAAAGATAAGTTGGAAGTAGAGGCAGAAGAGCCTGTTGATCGTGAGAGATATAAGAGACTTGTAGGTAGATTGATTTATCTGGGCCACACTCGTCCTGATATCTCATTTGTTGTGAGTGTAGTGAGTCGTTATATGCATGATCCAAGAAGGGCCACATGGATATAGTTTTTTGTATCCTGAGATATCTGAAGGGGACTCCTGGAAGAGGACTATGGTTCAAGAAAAATGGACACCTGGGTGTTGAAAGGTACTGCGATGCAGATTGTATAACGACCCGTTCCGCTCAAGCAGACAGCCGATTCAAACGGCAAAAAGTGCAGTGACCCGACCCGCTTCGCTCAGCGAGAATACTCGTTTGAGGCAAAGGATTTTCCGACTTGGCCCTTCAGGAGTTCCGGCTTAGGCTTTCAGAGGCTCGCTCGGAGTATCGCTCGACCGAGACGAATTATCGCTAAGGTGGGTGGTACGATGAACTTGCATTTGCTTAGCCAGTACTTAAAATATGGACTATACATGCTAGCTAGGTGAATCACCCCCTACATGCTAATAAGAATACAACGCACATAACTAAGGGAATAATCCCAACTTGTATTGCTTGTGCTAGAACATGAAAATGAAACTTTGCTTATAATTGGACCCTTGCATGCTACATTTGCCTTATACAACTAGACTCTGCTATGCCTCAAGTAGAACGATATATATATGCTCTTCATAGTGCATTGTTCACTTGTTTACACTGCATGTCCCTATATCATGTCGCTTGGTATGTCCCTTACGGTTTCACTCCTCGCTTTACCCCAGACCCGTGCCAACGTGAATGCTTAAGTTTCAAATATAAATGCATGCTTGCCTGCTTATATGTTAACTTGTACTCGTTGCCTCGCCTCAATGTTTGCCACAAGAAATCCTGCCACAATCAAGTAACGTTGTCTGTATCATGCATGCATTTAGTTAGCCAGAAGACTATCGAATAGTCCTTCTGTGCAATGTGAACATGCAAGTATCCGGGACCGTTAGGTCGCCAAGGCAGTTCCCGCACCAGGGGAATGCATCAAGACAATTTGAACACTGAATGAAAATCATGTCAAATTTACATCTGAACGAGAATCATGTCAAGCAAATCAAGAATCACAGCTCGTGGAGCAAATGCTCGTTCAGAACAAGAATCATGGATTATCATGGCAAGTTGTGTGAATCTGGAAGACCTTGAGACAAGCATGTCGCGGACAACTTGGAAACAAGGTACAGTTCCACGGACGGTCTCCGGGGCACCGGGGCCGATCCGATCCGGAAGGAACTCACGTAACAATCTTTTTCATGTACAAGTGGGAAGGCGTGTGCGCTTCCCGCTACGTCATTCTCGCTCTAAGATTGATAGTCTCATGTACAAGACGGGATGGCATGTAGCGCCTCATGTACTTTACGTTGCACTCCATCCTCGTCTATGACTATGTCCTTTATGGCCATGCCAGCAATAATTGTTCATATAAATAAGTCATCCTCGCTTGGCGGCAATCCGCGTGCGAGTCATTGCATCGCGCCTAGAAATCGAAAATACCTGAACGGATGTGAATTTAACACACTTGTACGTATTTGGACAATTGAAACTATTCTGCAAAACTTCTAGATAAGATGTACGCTCGTGCACCCAAAACATAATCTTGTTCACAACACTTGTGTTTGCATATGCTATTGCCCCTGGATTTCAGTATAAATGCTCGTGCTTGAATTAACTTGGTTTTTCTTGGACAGGGAAGGATGGTAAGTTGGTAAGTCTCGCCGTGTTTCCTCTTATATTACACGGTGTACTGCCACACGAGTTAGGCTATTCAACATTGCCATGAACTGATCCTAAGGCAAGACTAGAAAAATAACTTAATAGATGGTGCACGGAACCTATATAACGTGTTTGGATTTGTCGAGCGGGCGAGTAACCTTCCTACCAGTGCATTCATGTACTGATAACCCACCAGATTGCTTGCAGGGTGCGGGAGAGATTCGTTCGGTGCGGATGCCTCCTTCGTGCGTGCTAAAGCGTGGAGTTCACTCTGGAGCCTTGAAGCATTGAGTCCGGAACTGAAGCACATATACAAGACATAATGTTGGAACATCACCTATGTATCATTCCACAAATATAGCCACTTAGCACACTTTTACTGTTTCAGAGAGAGACTTGAGCGACTTGTAATCTCGGCTAAGCGTCGCCTGTAACACTTGTTCAATATCAATAAAGAGTTTGCTTTACTTCAATACTTGTGTTATTCAATACTTCCGCTATCGACGACTCTGTGAACTTGTTACCAATCGCCTATGTGTTTATTATTCTGCTGTACTCGGACAATCTGTGCGACTCTGTGGCTTAGACCTCTTACCGCCTGCTTGGACCACGGCCTTGCACGGGCGCGTCTTACGCTCGTGCGGTATCACGCCCAGATGGGTCTAGCGATCGTCCCGCGGGAGCGCTGGCACGATAATTCTCGTCTAGCGGGGACGGTCGATTAGCCTACGGAAGATCGGGGCATGACAGATTAGTATCAGAGCATGGCTATACACCTTTGGACTTCGTTTAATTTTCTCAGTTTCGAAAGCTCGTTCGTGGGTTATGTACATACGCTCTCTCTCAATGTCCCATCGGGATGTTCCAAACAATAAGTCTAAATACTTTCAAAAGTGCATGTGAATAATATGATTGCTTTTGCAAAATTGTGATGCGAAAGCCTTTGTGCCGACCTGTGCTAGACCCTTTGGGATTAGACTCGTGCTAGAAATCACAAGTTATGTGCAAACCCGAATTCACTTATTTATTTTAAAACCAAAATAAATAGATATCCATCTAAAACAGATTGTTATTTATTGGCATGTGATCAAAAATGGATATAAACCTAATAAGGAATGATGAGTCTGCAATCTACACAAAGAAAGTTGTTACGGCTCTTATAAGCTATATATAATGACAAGTCCACATCTACTATTCGTCTTAAACTTGGATTTTTTTACATCTCTCTCAGGACTAGTCCTTTTGCGTATCTCCCCATAGTCCGGGTCCAGTTCTCTCACTGTTTTAAAAGGTGATCTAGGCGTCTGCCTAGGCGGCGCCTAGGCGCCTGGTGTCCGTCATATGCCCACCTAGGTGCCCGCCTAGTCCCGTCGACGTCCTAGCCTGATTATGCACGTTTTGGGATTTTATGAACTTTTTCTGCAATGTCAGTAGCTTTTTAGGTATCTTTTTAAATTTATTTTTGAACCACCTAGATCTAGACGGTGGGCTAGGTGGGCTAGACGCTAGGCGGCGAGTGCCCGCCTGACTAGCGCTTTTCACAACCTTAAGTTCTCTACACACCGTTCTTCGATTATTGCGTATGTTGCAACATTCCTCAATCCACCTCTTCCGGACTGTATCCGGGGCTAGTTCTTTGGATGTGGTTTATCGTTTTTTTGTGTATGTTGCATCAATCATCAATCTATGGCTTAGCCGGATTTCCATTGCATGCTCAGCTCGGACTTGACCGTCAGTACCATTATCCTCTAGCCACCTTTTGCCGGGCAGACCAGTCCTCCAGGTCCAGCCATTACCTGAATATTCAGGTTCATCCCCTCTAATAATTGAGACATATTGAGCCAAGGGGGATTCGAACGTCCAAACATGATTCCTCGGATCATTGTCTCTAAGACTTGATTATATATTTTTACACAACCCATTTATCCGACCCACTAACCTGTGTTCTTAGGCGGGTTGGGTGACATATAAACGGGGTGGCCCAGCTATCCTGATTACTAAATGAGCCAGCTTCAAATGACGACCCTTTTGACTCGATATGGCAATTTTAATGCACAAGTGGGTTGGGTCAAGCCCACATGTTTTTAAACCGAACACATAACCATTTAGTTTCCTCTCCCTATGTATATAGGTTTAGAATCTTTAAAACAAACCCAAACTGAGAGACACTCATGGCTACCCCTATTCAAAATCACTGGCTTTCTCCAAATTCAGTTGCATCCCCATGTCAGCAGATATGCTACGCCCAATAACCTTGTTGTCCGGTCAAGATCCTCGTCTTCGGGCACTACGCCCCTCCTTCATGCCATGATCCCAAGCTTGCTACCACTATTTGTGCCTCTGTGGCACCTTCCTCTTGTGTCACTCGTCACTTCTCACCTCTACTTTCTCTTTTTGTTTTCGGTTAGTCGTGTCTCCAGTATGTTGTCAGATAGGCCCACCAACAACATATCTAGGACTACAAAGGTAATCGAAGAGTTTGGATTTGAGATTTTATTTTTGACAATGGACTTCCAATAACAAATCTAGAAAAGAGGGTATGAGAAGAGAGCTGAAGAGTTTGAATTTGAGATTTCTTTAATCCAGCCCACGTCCATATAAACAGGTCAAATGGGTCAGGTTGATCGTTTTTTATCCAGGTCAGTTCAGTAATAGTCTAAACTGTCGGGTTCCAATTAAGCATTAATGAGTCAAGCCGAATATCCGAAGCCGACCCAATTGTCACCCAACATGCATACATTCATATACATATGTTGTATGAGAAAAGGGAGAGAGAGAAAGGAGTGGGGTACTTTTGGGAAGTATTGGAACTGCGGGTACTTTTTCAAGAACATAGCACCATAAATACTTACATTGAAATTTGCATTGATCGATATTTAAAACTAAAACTGTAAACTAGTCGTCTAACATCTACTAATCACTTAATTAGAAAGAAAATACTTTTAGCATATTTTACTGTTTTTTACTTCTATGCAATCAAGCAACCACAAACTGGGTCTTTCCAAAAACACATTAAACTACATAATATGTTGTCATTGGACATCAAGGTAAGTATCTGATTGTTTTACATTCTGTAGTCTATTAAATCAGTTTGGAACTTTGGATGCTCCATTATTGATTTGATCAATATTAGTTTTCAGTTATAAATATATCAAATGAATCCTATTTTTATCGTAGTCTCTTCCAAGTCAATATCATGAGATGGCACTAAGTTGACAGTCATTTAGACTTTGAAATGACAGTTATTTAAATTTTGAAATGTAAATCCATACTAGATTTAGGAATGCATGTTGACTAACCTCCCTCCCTAGAAATTTGGGTAGTGGGATAATAAAGTGAATGACTCATCCGAGTGGAAGAAATCATACTTACGATATTTCCCACCTTAATACATGTTATTTTGTATAAAAAGAATTACATAAAGGCTTACTTTCATAATTACTTCTACATAATCAAGGAATACATATGCTATGATATTACTACCCTAGATTTTACTATCCTGTACCCCTTCATACTGACCAAAAGTGTAGAAACTATAAAAAATGATGATGAACATAGCAGATGCCAAACCAGAGCACTTTAGAGAGGGGGGGGGAGGGGGGGGGGGGGGGGGGGGGGGGGGGGGGGGGTAGCGCCCCGTTCTCCCGATGCGGAGAGCGCGGCTAAGAAACACAAGACGGTATCGTTCGATCGGGATAGATTGAATTAAGAACTCGTCCTCGTTATGGATTTGTTTCTTCGGAATCGATTCCCATATTCAGTGGACTGCGCCCCAAGGATCGTCTTAGCGGCAGAGTCAGGAGGGACCTCTCCGCTGCTATCTTTTATTGCCTCGGTTTTCGATGTCGCTTGTTGCTTTCGTGCTTTGAGTTGGTTTTGGGATTTGCTTGTTTTCCTTGAACGGTTTCGATGGTTTTCATTGTTTTCGTTCATTGACTTGCACTTCTATTCCGAGAATGGAAAGAGAGGAAGAAGTATTAATCGAGCTGTTCGTGTGCAGGTGAACGAGCAGTAGGCGGCTTACGAACGGAGTCGTGAAGCGCCTCTTTCCTTCTCCCTTCCAAAATCTAAGTGAGTGGCTACCAACCCGATTAGCTAGTCCTGTTTCCAAGCTTCACAGCTAATCAATCCGCACTCTCCCTTGCCCCGATCAAACGATACCAAGTAATAATAAAAGAAACCAAGATAAAAGAGAATAGACTTGGTTCATTATGCTTGTCAATAATTTCATGAACGGATACTTAACTGCGTGCTTGTTCGTTTGGGAATAGATCATAAACTGCTTGTCTTGTACTTGCTTGTCTTGTACTCTTGTTGCCTCAAACACAAACTTGTTACTTGTATATTGTTCGATCATGGACAACCAGTGCACAGGGTAAACGTCTCGCGGACGATGCTGGGGCACTGGCATCGATCCGGTCCGGGCGAGACATATTGTTCTAGTCTCTTGTTCGGCGGAAATGGCTTGCAGCACCTCTTGTATTTACGTTGCAAACCATTCTCGTCAAAGACTACTGTCCGTTATGGCACCACGCCAGTGATCATCGTGTATATTTAAACCTGTTGCATACTAACTTGTGTCTTCGTGGCAGGGAAGGCAAGGTAAGTATTGTGCAGGAAATTCAGACGGTCAGGTAAAATCCACCGAACGGTGGCACGTTCATTTCAGTTGCTTAACTGTAAATGAACTAAGGCAAGATAGAAACCAACCAAATATGCATGCTTCACTAAACAACGTGTTGATTGGTATAGTCAGGCTAGCTCGCCTTCACCAGCATGTTTCGATATGCTGACCCTCGTTGAAACAGGTTCTCCGCACTAAGGCGAACCGAGCGAGGAGCCGAAGTCGTCTACCCGATCCAGTCCAACTGTTGGCGCATCTTCACCGCGCCCCCGAAGCTTTTGAAGTTAGGAGCCTGCAACTCTTCATACACAAATGCAGCTCCGTGGCAAGGCGATCCTCCAGCCGGGAGGTCTTTATCGTTTGAATTTATAAAAGGATGTAATGTACAGGACTGCTATCTCATTTTGAGTCAACCCTTTTGTAAGCCGTTCGGCATATAGCTGACTCGTTCAAGAGTTTGTAATAGATGTTCATTATTAATAAAGAGAACTTTTCTATGTTTCAAATCTGTGTTTCAATTTATCTGCGTACTCTGAATACGTGCTTGCTAGGCAAATCATTAAAAAGCCTTGTGCGGGCGCAAATCCAGGCCCGCACGGCGGTCACGACTCGGGGACGCCTCGGGGCGTGACATAGTGGTATCAGAGCACAGATTCAAAGTTCCTTAGACTTCGTGCTGGAAAAGTTCCTTTAACGATCAAATTCCTGTGCGAACTCTTGAACTCGTTAGGCCAAAATGAGATACGTTCATGCAATAAGTCCATAATACATTATGATCCTAATGTAATTTACCTTCTTTTGAAGGAATGGATCCAGCGCAATCTGCAGCGCAAGTCCCGGACGAAACGCAAGGCCAAGGGAGTAGTTCGGGCACTTCGGGAAGTTCAAGAAGCCAGCGAGCCACGCCAAGCATCGATCCCGTTCAGCAAATATTGCAGATGTTGGGGGAAAACCAACAAAGGGACGAGGCTCGCCACGAACGGGCCGAGAAGCGAGCGGAAGAGAGTCAGCTCAAGTTTCAAGACAATATAGAAGCACGATTCTTAGTCCAACAGAAGCAGGTAGATACCCTGCATCAGATCGTTCAGACTTTGGCTGCCAACCATTCCGCCGCAACAACAACGATTCCGGTGGAGCAGCCCGTGCTTGAAGTAGAGACACCGCAAATTCCAAGAACGAGGGACGTGACTGCCTTCGACTTTGGCCGCTTCAAGAAAGTCTGCAACACCCCATTCAACGGGACTGAGGACCCAGTCGTAGCTCTAGATTGGTTGGCCGAACTTGAAGATCACTTCGCTCTGTTAGAGGTCCCCGAAGATAAGCGCGTCTCCTGCGCGCAACTGCAGCTCCGCCTCAACGCACACGATTGGTGGGACGTGTATCGACGATCTCTCCAACTTGATCACGGAGAGGAGGCGATCTCGTGGACGACTTTTCGTGCCGCGTTCGAAGAGGAGTATGTACCCCCTCCAGTCCAACGTCAGATGGAAAACGACTTCGTGCAACTGAGGCAAGGCAGGATGACAGTTAAAGAGTATTCCGCCGAATTCAACCGACTCTCCAAATTCGCTAGGGCCTATTTACCTGATGCAGCGAGTCGAGCTAGAAGGTTTGAAGGTGGTCTCCGTCCTGCCATCCATTCGCACGTAGCCGTTCCTCAGTATCGGACAATGCGTGAAGTCATGAATCACGCCCTGTCGCTTGAACCACACTATCCTCACGTTCCTGCCGGCGCTGTGCATACATCCAGTCACAAACGCCAAAGCGACGAGAGAGGAAACAACGCTGCAAAGCGCCGAAACGACAGTGGTTCACACAAAGGGAACACAATGCCCTACTGTAAATTCTGTAAAAAGTCAGGCGCATGCAATAGACAAATGTATTATTAAAATGTCGTATGAAACTTGGTTATGCCTAGCCTGTGGCGGATCAGACCATTCTGTTCGTACTTGTTCCTTGAGTCATGATCGCCCCCAACGAAACAATCCCTAACGGTAGGTCCTATCTTAAGTTTCGGGACGAAACTTCCAATTGGTTGGGTAGGATGTAGCGCCCCGTTCTCCCGATGCGGAGAGCGCGGCTAAGAAACACAAGACGGTATCGTTCGATCGGGATAGATTGAATTAAGAACTCGTCCTCGTTATGGATTTGTTTCTTCGGAATCGATTCCCATATTCAGTGGACTGCGCCCCAAGGATCGTCTTAGCGGCAGAGTCAGGAGGGACCTCTCCGCTGCTATCTTTTATTGCCTCGGTTTTCGATGTCGCTTGTTGCTTTCGTGCTTTGAGTTGGTTTTGGGATTTGCTTGTTTTCCTTGAACGGTTTCGATGGTTTTCATTGTTTTCGTTCATTGACTTGCACTTCTATTCCGAGAATGGAAAGAGAGGAAGAAGTATTAATCGAGCTGTTCGTGTGCAGGTGAACGAGCAGTAGGCGGCTTACGAACGGAGTCGTGAAGCGCCTCTTTCCTTCTCCCTTCCAAAATCTAAGTGAGTGGCTACCAACCCGATTAGCTAGTCCTGTTTCCAAGCTTCACAGCTAATCAATCCGCACTCTCCCTTGCCCCGATCAAACGATACCAAGTAATAATAAAAGAAACCAAGATAAAAGAGAATAGACTTGGTTCATTATGCTTGTCAATAATTTCATGAACGGATACTTAACTGCGTGCTTGTTCGTTTGGGAATAGATCATAAACTGCTTGTCTTGTACTTGCTTGTCTTGTACTCTTGTTGCCTCAAACACAAACTTGTTACTTGTATATTGTTCGATCATGGACAACTAGTGCACAGGGTAAACGTCTCGCGGACGATGCTGGGGCACTGGCATCGATCCGGTCCGGGCGAGACATATTGTTCTAGTCTCTTGTTCGGCGGAAATGGCTTGCAGCACCTCTTGTATTTACGTTGCAAACCATTCTCGTCAAAGACTACTGTCCGTTATGGCACCACGCCAGTGATCATCGTGTATATTTAAACCTGTTGCATACTAACTTGTGTCTTCGTGGCAGGGAAGGCAAGGTAAGTATTGTGCAGGAAATTCAGACGGTCAGGTAAAATCCACCGAACGGTGGCACGTTCATTTCAGTAAATTCAATATGCTGCTTAACTGTAAATGAACTAAGGCAAGATAGAAACCAACCAAATATGCATGCTTCACTAAACAACGTGTTGATTGGTATAGTCAGGCTAGCTCGCCTTCACCAGCATGTTTCGATATGCTGACCCTCGTTGAAACAGGTTCTCCGCACTAAGGCGAACCGAGCGAGGAGCCGAAGTCGTCTACCCGATCCAGTCCAACTGTTGGCGCATCTTCACCGCGCCCCCGAAGCTTTTGAAGTTAGGAGCCTGCAACTCTTCATACACAAATGCAGCTCCGTGGCAAGGCGATCCTCCAGCCGGGAGGTCTTTATCGTTTGAATTTATAAAAGGATGTAATGTACAGGACTGCTATCTCATTTTGAGTCAACCCTTTTGTAAGCCGTTCGGCATATAGCTGACTCGTTCAAGAGTTTGTAATAGATGTTCATTATTAATAAAGAGAACTTTTCTATGTTTCAAATCTGTGTTTCAATTTATCTGCGTACTCTGAATACGTGCTTGCTAGGCAAATCATTAAAAAGCCTTGTGCGGGCGCAAATCCAGGCCCGCACGGCGGTCACGACTCGGGGGACGCCTCGGGGCGTGACATAGTGGTATCAGAGCACAGATTCAAAGTTCCTTAGACTTCGTGCTGGAAAAGTTCCTTTAACGATCAAATTCCTGTGCGAACTCTTGAACTCGTTAGGCCAAAATGAGATACGTTCATGCAATAAGTCCATAATACATTATGATCCTAATGTAATTTACCTTCTTTTGAAGGAATGGATCCAGCGCAATCTGCAGCGCAAGTCCCGGACGAAACGCAAGGCCAAGGGAGTAGTTCGGGCACTTCGGGAAGTTCAAGAAGCCAGCGAGCCACGCCAAGCATCGATCCCGTTCAGCAAATATTGCAGATGTTGGGGGAAAACCAACAAAGGGACGAGGCTCGCCACGAACGGGCCGAGAAGCGAGCGGAAGAGAGTCAGCTCAAGTTTCAAGACAATATAGAAGCACGATTCTTAGTCCAACAGAAGCAGGTAGATACCCTGCATCAGATCGTTCAGACTTTGGCTGCCAACCATTCCGCCGCAACAACAACGATTCCGGTGGAGCAGCCCGTGCTTGAAGTAGAGACACCGCAAATTCCAAGAACGAGGGACGTGACTGCCTTCGACTTTGGCCGCTTCAAGAAAGTCTGCAACACCCCCATTCAACGGGACTGAGGACCCAGTCGTAGCTCTAGATTGGTTGGCCGAACTTGAAGATCACTTCGCTCTGTTAGAGGTCCCCGAAGATAAGCGCGTCTCCTGCGCGCAACTGCAGCTCCGCCTCAACGCACACGATTGGTGGGACGTGTATCGACGATCTCTCCAACTTGATCACGGAGAGGAGGCGATCTCGTGGACGACTTTTCGTGCCGCGTTCGAAGAGGAGTATGTACCCCCTCCAGTCCAACGTCAGATGGAAAACGACTTCGTGCAACTGAGGCAAGGCAGGATGACAGTTAAAGAGTATTCCGCCGAATTCAACCGACTCTCCAAATTCGCTAGGGCCTATTTACCTGATGCAGCGAGTCGAGCTAGAAGGTTTGAAGGTGGTCTCCGTCCTGCCATCCATTCGCACGTAGCCGTTCCTCAGTATCGGACAATGCGTGAAGTCATGAATCACGCCCTGTCGCTTGAACCACACTATCCTCACGTTCCTGCCGGCGCTGTGCATACATCCAGTCACAAACGCCAAAGCGACGAGAGAGGAAACAACGCTGCAAAGCGCCGAAACGACAGTGGTTCACACAAAGGGAACACAATGCCCTACTGTAAATTCTGTAAAAAGTCAGGGCATGCAATCGACAAATGTCGTATGAAACTTGGGTTATGCCTAGCCTGTGGCGGATCAGACCATTCTGTTCGTACTTGTTCCTTGAGTCATGATCGCCCCCAACGAAACAATCCCTAACGGTAGGTCCTATCTTAAGTTTCGGGACGAAACTTCCAATTGGTTGGGTAGGATGTAGCGCCCCGTTCTCCCGATGCGGAGAGCGCGGCTAAGAAACACAAGACGGTATCGTTCGATCGGGATAGATTGAATTAAGAACTCGTCCTCGTTATGGATTTGTTTCTTCGGAATCGATTCCCATATTCAGTGGACTGCGCCCCAAGGATCGTCTTAGCGGCAGAGTCAGGAGGGACCTCTCCGCTGCTATCTTTTATTGCCTCGGTTTTCGATGTCGCTTGTTGCTTTCGTGCTTTGAGTTGGTTTTGGGATTTGCTTGTTTTCCTTGAACGGTTTCGATGGTTTTCATTGTTTTCGTTCATTGACTTGCACTTCTATTCCGAGAATGGAAAGAGAGGAAGAAGTATTAATCGAGCTGTTCGTGTGCAGGTGAACGAGCAGTAGGCGGCTTACGAACGGAGTCGTGAAGCGCCTCTTTCCTTCTCCCTTCCAAAATCTAAGTGAGTGGCTACCAACCCGATTAGCTAGTCCTGTTTCCAAGCTTCACAGCTAATCAATCCGCACTCTCCCTTGCCCCGATCAAACGATACCAAGTAATAATAAAAGAAACCAAGATAAAAGAGAATAGACTTGGTTCATTATGCTTGTCAATAATTTCATGAACGGATACTTAACTGCGTGCTTGTTCGTTTGGGAATAGATCATAAACTGCTTGTCTTGTACTTGCTTGTCTTGTACTCTTGTTGCCTCAAACACAAACTTGTTACTTGTATATTGTTCGATCATGGACAACCAGTGCACAGGGTAAACGTCTCGCGGACGATGCTGGGGCACTGGCATCGATCCGGTCCGGGCGAGACATATTGTTCTAGTCTCTTGTTCGGCGGAAATGGCTTGCAGCACCTCTTGTATTTACGTTGCAAACCATTCTCGTCAAAGACTACTGTCCGTTATGGCACCACGCCAGTGATCATCGTGTATATTTAAACCTGTTGCATACTAACTTGTGTCTTCGTGGCAGGGAAGGCAAGGTAAGTATTGTGCAGGTAATTCAGACGGTCAGGTAAAATCCACCGAACGGTGGCACGTTCATTTCAGTAAATTCAATATGCTGCTTAACTGTAAATGAACTAAGGCAAGATAGAAACCAACCAAATATGCATGCTTCACTAAACAACGTGTTGATTGGTATAGTCAGGCTAGCTCGCCTTCACCAGCATGTTTCGATATGCTGACCCTCGTTGAAACAGGTTCTCCGCACTAAGGCGAACCGAGCGAGGAGCCGAAGTCGTCTACCCGATCCAGTCCAACTGTTGGCGCATCTTCACCGCGCCCCCGAAGCTTTTGAAGTTAGGAGCCTGCAACTCTTCATACACAAATGCAGCTCCGTGGCAAGGCGATCCTCCAGCCGGGAGGTCTTTATCGTTTGAATTTATAAAAGGATGTAATGTACAGGACTGCTATCTCATTTTGAGTCAACCCTTTTGTAAGCCGTTCGGCATATAGCTGACTCGTTCAAGAGTTTGTAATAGATGTTCATTATTAATAAAGAGAACTTTTCTATGTTTCAAATCTGTGTTTCAATTTATCTGCGTACTCTGAATACGTGCTTGCTATGCAAATCATTAAAAAGCCTTGTGCGGGCGCAAATCCAGGCCCGCACGGCGGTCACGACTCGGGGGACGCCTCGGGGCGTGACAGGGGGGGGGGGGGAGGACCACTTAGACAACACTGCAACTTCCAACATTCTAGACCCCTAATAGTGTTCAACTTCACAAAAGAGAAGTCATAACCTATGTGCAACAGTTGACCCTGTAGCAATTTAATGGTCCTATGGTATGTTCTCATCACTATCAAACAAGGATTCCAAGTAAGCAATATCATAACTAATACTGTATGTGTTAACGAGTAGAATAACATCTTTACCCTACTACATGCCAAAAAATTGCAACTAATTATTAATATTCAATACTACATATGAGCAATCGCTTTCACAAACTAGACTGACTATCAGACATACTCATAATTCTTCAAAACCATTTGTTAGCATGTTAGGTTAAAAAATTCAGCAATATGCTAATATAGTTATATGTATGCATCTACATGATCCTCGCACAAATCCAAAAGAGAGCAGAATATAAGCACCTCACCAATATGTCTTTTATCTTGAGCATCTTCAAAAAGGGAAGAATAATAAGTCGGATCATAAATGGAGGCTCCTAGAAATTCATTCGCATTAGAGTGTTGCCTGGGTATTTCACGGGTAGCAGGATTTAGAAAACTACTTCTCAAATCATAGTCTGATTCCCTATGGGGTGAATTATTAACAGAAGAAACCCCCAATCTGTACATCTGAATCCACAGGAATGAGGATAAGAACCTCACGGAAAAGCCTATAATTTGCATTAACAATGTAAGTCTCAATGAGAACACAAAGAATGTCCCATAATTTTCAGGTGCAAAGTTCCTGTAAAATAGCACAAGGATCAAAGAAAAATTAGGTTCCTAAAAACATGCCTCACAGAAAGACAAGGTAAAAATTGGATAGTTCAACTACTGGATAAATAAGAATAAGAAAGAGAGACATTGGCAATATATCAAAATGACCCAAATTTCATTTATTGTGATGAATTTAACTTAATATAGTTCAATTATTAAAATGTATTTGAACGACTTTTTCACCGGCCACTAAAAAAACGTGTGAATCATATAAAATATTACCCTTGCATATTGTCTATTTGGTTCTATATCCAGACTAGTAAGACAGTAAGGCAATCAGGAGGAAATCTAGCCTAAGGAAACACATGTTGCAGGAACACAAATACAACACAATGCAGGCACCATAATAAGGACAAGGGCCCAACTTTGGTGAGCTCTAGTGTATTTTTGGAGAGTTTGTATCAGTTATGTCATGTTCAGTACATGCCCAACATGAAAATGACATGGCAAGCATTTTGGAGAGGCATGCTTCCTAGAAGGAAACTAAAACATCCCATACTCCACAGACCTCAGATGTATAAGGTAACAAAAGCAAAACCCAGAATGAGAACACTATAGTTAACATAAATTGCTCAATCCTCAGAGATCTGCATTTTTCGTTCAAATTGCATGACATTTTTGGTTCAAGAATGCTAAATGTAGCATTCGGAAAACCCAAGCCAATCAAAACTACAACTAATTGCACACTTTTGATTGTTTTGATTAGAAAAAAAGGAATGTTCAACAACAATGAGGAAAACTACATCTTGCACCTGGTTTGCAGCATTAAAAGAACGTGATTCAACACTATTTATGGAGGAAAACCACCATATGTAATATACTCCTCCCAAACAAGACATTCTGAAGTAATGTATTTCATTCCATCTAAGTGTTATGAAGAAGCCTACACCTATGGCGTACCGTGTTCCTGTTTTCATACCTCGTTCCATAACGTTTTGCATTCTAGGTACCTCGATCAGAAATGTGTTGGAGAGGGTCATATGGGGCTAAATGATGTGTACTAGAGCTTAACTCCTAATTACTACTGATGTAATACATGTTTTGATTAACTCTAATTTATGTCTCTACGTTGTTCAGGTTATGGAAATCAGCAGAATGAACAAGAATCAATGACAAGTTATAAAGAACGATTAATTAAGCAGAAGACTTAAAGTTCAATGTTGGGATCTCAATGGCTTTTAAGAAGAAGCACAATCATATTCGCAAATCTTGTATTCATGATTCATTAAAAAATTAATGTAATAAATTATACTCAATTTTAGTTCCAAATTTAATATTCAGTTCTTTAGCAAATATAATGTCATTTATCGTACAGATCCGTTTTCCATAATCAAAGCATAATAACAGCCATGAATGATTGAAAATATTAAAGAGATTATTTTATCCTAACAGTGATGATTTCGCAAATATTAGAGAAGTTGGAATGGTGCACCTGGATCTTTAGATAGGAAGAAGGATGTTGGTTGCCGGATCTGCGACCGACAGTAGACGGACGGCCTGACGGCGGACGGCCTGGCGACGGACTGCCTGACGGCGAATGTCACGCCCCGATCTCCCGCAGGCAATCGGCCGTTCCCGCTAGGCGGGAATCACCCTCGCCAGCGCTCCCGCGGAACGATCGCTTAACCCATCCGGGCGTGATGCCGCACGAGCGTGAGCCACGCCCGTGCAAGGCCATGGTCCATTGGCTGGCGGCAAGAGTTCTAAGCCACAGAGTCGCACAGATTGTCCGAGTGCAGCGGAGTTTAGAAACGCATAGCGATCGGTAACAGGTTCACTGAGTCGACAATATAGCGGAAGCATTGAAACAAGTAAAGTAATCTCTTTATTGATATGAAACATGTATTACAGGCGGCGTATAGCCGAGATTACAAGTCGCTCAAGCCTCTCTCTCTGAAACAGTAAAAGCGTGCCAAGTGGCTACAACTGTGGAATGAATGTACAGGCGATGGTCAGGCGATGTTCACAACTTATGTCTTGTATATTTGCTTCAGTCCCGGACGCACCGTTGCTTCGGAGTGTTGTCCACGCCTTAGCACGCACGTTGGAGGCGTCCACACCGCACGAGGTTCTCCCGCACCCTGCATACAAACTGGTGGATTATCAGTACATTGAATGCACTGGTGGGGAAGCTACTCGCCCGCTCGACAAATCCAAACACGTAATACAGGTTCCGTGCACAACTATTAAGTTGTCTTTCTAGTTGCCTTAGGATCAGTTTCATGCAAACATTGAATAGCTTAACGTATCGGGCAGTGCGCCGTGCGATGTTTGAGGAAACACGGCGAGACTTACCAACTTACCATTTCTCCTTCCCTATCCAAGGCAAACATGATTAATTCAAGCAGGGGCATGTATAAACATTCAGGAGGCAAGCATATGCATACACGAAGGGTCGTTTAAACATGATCGTTCAGGTGTTCAGTTTATTTGTTTCATACGATACAGTATCTCGCACGCGGATAGCCGCTAAGCGAGGATGAATGGTTTATCTTTCGTTTACAAACAAGCATGCAACAAGTTAAGTACAAGGTGATCACTGGCGTATGCCATAATGGACACTAGTCTGTGACGAAGATGGTTTGCTACGTGCAAGAACGTTAGGCGCCGCATACCACCCTGTCCTAGTACGTGAGACTAAACGTTAGTTCCGTCCGGAGCCGGAACGGTGCCAGTGCCCCAGCAGCCGCCCGCAGGAACTATACCTTGTGCACAAGTTGTCCGTGATCGAACAATAATATTCATTCGCCCGAAGGCTACGTGATTATCACCCGTAGGCTACGTGCGCCCGTAGGCTACGTGACTATCGCCCGTAGGCTACGTTAATATCGCCCGTAGGCTACGCGCGCCCGTAGGCTACGTGTTTATCGCCCGGAGGCTACGTGAGTACAAGACAAGCAGTAGCATGATTCATTTATATTGCATCTACGTTCCATTCATGCGTTCAGGATTGCTTAAACATTGCACAATATAATAACGTTAGACATTCATAAGCAGACAAGCATGCGTTTCTAAGGGACACAAGTAAACACGATTGCTCGGACCCGAAGGTAAGCCGAGAGATGAAACCGTTAGGGACTTAGCATGCGAGGGTCTGAATATAAGCAGTATTTCATTTCCCATGTTCTAGCAAGCAATACAAGTTGGGATTATTCCCTTAGCTAGGTGCGTTGGATTTATTAGCATGCAGGGGGTGAATCACCTAGCGACTAGCATAAATATTCCAGATTTTTATATGTGCTGGCTAAGCAAAGACAAGTTCACCGTAGCCACCCACCTTAGCAATGATTCGCCTCGGTAGAGCGATACATCTGAGCGAGCCTCTAAAAGTCCAAGCCGGATTCCTTTAGGGACAAGTCTGGATATCCTTTGTTTCTCATTTGAGGCAAAGCAGGTCGGGACAGCTGCACGATTGCCGTTTGAGACGGCAGTCCGCTTGAGCGGAACGGGGTGTTACATCCTACCCAACTTAGAAAAAGTCTCGTCCTCGAGACTTACTAAGGACAAGCAGTAATCTAGGGTTGAGGCAATCCTAGACAAGTTGTTGCACTTGTTCATTTGGATCTTCACTTGCACAAGCTTCAAAATCAGCATATCGCTTAGACTGGATCGTGCGCACCTTCGACATGCATTTCTAGTGTGAACACGTCAACCAGCTTAGTGATAGCGAAGTCTCAGCACTCGAGTTTCACCTTTTCTTAAGTCTTGGATGGTGCACTAGTTCAAGGCGTCCCTCGAATAGATGCATTCAACCAAACTTAGGGTTAGTGAAAATCGGACAAGCTACTAGCGATACTCTCAAGATTTCGCACAGGTTGGCTCAAAGGCCACTTGCAGCATACAACCAGACAAGCAATCATATCAATCAAAACGCATTTTGAAAGTATTTAGACTTATTGTTGGAACATCCCATCGAGGCATTGAGAGAGAGCGTGCACATAACCCACGAACGAGCTTTCGAAACAGAGATATCGAATTGAGGACAAAGGCGTAGAAGCCAGGCTCTGATACCAACCTGTCATGCCCCGATCTCCCGCAGGCAATCGGCCGTTCCCGCTAGGCGGGAATCACCCTCGCCAGCGCTCCCGCGGAACGATCGCTTAACCCATCCGGGCGTGATGCCGCACGAGCGTGAGCCATGCCCGTGCAAGGCCATGGTTCATTGGCTGGCGGCAAGAGTTCTAAGCCACAGAGTCGCACAGATTGTCCGAGTGCAGCGGAGTTTAGGAACGCATAGCGATCGGTAACAGGTTCACTGAGTCGACAATATAGCGGAAACATTGAAACAAGTAAAGTAATCTCTTTATTGATATGAAACATGTATTACAGGCGGCGTATAGCCGAGATTACAAGTCGCTCAAGCCTCTCTCTGAAACAGTAAAAGCGTGCCAAGTGCCTACAACTGTGGAATGAATGTACAGGCGATGGTCAGGCGATGTTCACAACTTATGTCTTGTATATGTGCTTCAGTCCCGGACGCACCGTTGCTTCGGAGTGTTGTCCACGCCTTAGCACGCACGTTGGAGGCGTCCGCACCGCACGAGGTTCTCCCGCACCCTGCATACAAACTGGTGGATTATCAGTACATTGAATGCACTGGTGGGAAAGCTACTCGCCCGCTCGACAAATCCAAACACGTAATACAGGTTCCGTGCACAACTATTAAGTTGTCTTTCTAGTTGCCTTAGGATCAGTTTCATGCAAACATTGAATAGCTTAACGTGTCGGGCAGTGCGCCGTGCGATGTTTGAGAAAACACGGCGAGACTTACCAACTTACCATTTCTCCTTCCCTGTCCAAGGCAAACATGATTAATTCAAGCAGGGGCATGTATAAACATTCAGGAGGCAAGCATATGCATACACGAAGGGTCGTTTAAACATGATCGTTCAGGTGTTCAGTTTATTTGTTTCATACGATACAGTATCTCGCACGCGGATAGCCGCTAAGCGAGGATGAATGGTTTATCTTTCGTTTACAAACAAGCATGCAACAAGTTAAGTACAAGGTGATCACTGGCGTATGCCATAATGGACACTAGTCTGTGACGAAGATGGTTTGCTACGTGCAAGAACGTTAGGCGCCGCATACCACCGTCCTAGTACGTGAGACTAAACGTTAGTTCCGTCCGGAGCCGGAACGGTGCCAGTGCCCCAGCAGCCGCCCGCAGGAACTATACCTTGTGCACAAGTTGTCCGTGATCGAACAATAACATTCATTCGCCCGAAGGCTACGTGATTATCACCCGTAGGCTACGTGTGCCCGTAGGCTACGTGACTATCGCCCGTAGGCTACGTTAATATCGCCCGTAGGCTACGCGCGCCCGTAGGCTACGTGTTTATCGCCCGGAGGCTACGTGAGTACAAGACAAGCAGTAGCATGATTCATTTATATTGCATCTACGTTCCATTCATGCGTTCAGGATTGCTTAAACATTGCACAATATAATAACGTTAGACATTCATAAGCAGACAAGCATGCGTTTCTAAGGGACACAAGTAAACACGATTGCTCGGACCCGAAGGTAAGCCGAGAGATGAAACCGTTAGGGACTTAGCATGCGAGGGTCTGAATATAAGCAGTATTTCATTTCCCATGTTCTAGCAAGCAATACAAGTTGGGATTATTCCCTTAGCTAGGTGCGTTGGATTTATTAGCATGCAGGGGGTGAATCACCTAGCGACTAGCATAAATATTCCAGATTTTTATATGTGCTGGCTAAGCAAAGACAAGTTTACCGTAGCCACCCACCTTAGCGATGATTCGCCTCGGCAGAGCGATACATCTGAGCGAGCCTCTAAAAGTCCAAGCCGGATTCCTTTAGGGACAAGTCTGGATATCCTTTGTTTCTCATTTGAGGCAAAGCAGGTCGGGACAGCTGCACGATTGCCGTTTGAGACGGCAGTCCGCTTGAGCGGAACGGGGTGTTACAGCGAACGGCCTGCTGCACCAAAGGAGGAAGGCAGACGACCGAGACGGGATGCGGGATGGCGGAGAGCTGTTGGTACCACCTAGATCGGGTGGCGGCCGGCTTGGCGACTAGAATGGAGAGAGGAGGAAGTTGAAAACGCTCGACGGACGACCACCCTAGGGTTTCACATGCCAAGGAAGGAAAGGAGGGGAAGAGAAAGTTTCACACTCTAATCTCAAAAAAATAGCTCACAAGAGTTTTTTTTCTCACAATATTTCATTGATTATTTGATGATCTCATATGAAAAGAACATGCCTATATATAGTATAGGCATAGAAATGAGCAAATTGCTACCCACAGGAAATGTGGGACTAAAGATGTAAGAAAAAAAAACTCTCCACAAGTAATGTGGGACTAAAATAAACCTAATAAAATATAAACTCAAACTCAAAACCACATGAGCAACGATGGATCTTTTTCGAGATGCTTCTTGCGTCTGTACATGTGTCGAAAATCTCGTGCGCGCGGTACGATATCCTCATTATTCTCCCCGAGTAAGGGAGAGCTCGACTCTGTCGAAGCTGGAGCTCTACTACTCTCATAGTACTCCAATGCATCTGGATCAAGTCTCTGTAAATCATCTCGGGCTAGCCAAGTGTCCTCAGACTCAGGACGACCTCTCCAACGAATTAAGTACCTGCGAATACCACCGCTGCTAGTAGAAATAATATAATCATCAATAATATATTCAATATCATGTGTTGCAGTAGATTGTAGTTCTGGTAATGGAGGTAAAGGAGGTCCCTCAAGAATAGGCTCAGGAGTAAGACCATCAACCAGTGGGTTATCTGGGTTAAAATCTGGACCTTTATATTCAACTAAGTCCTCAATATTAAATGTAGAACTAAAATATAACCCTTCTAGAAGGTCGAGGACAAAAGCATTATCATTACTTTTCTTCAGAAATTTGAATGGACCTGCGTTTCGTGCATGCAACTTCTTGACGGTTCCTGGAGGAAACCATTCCGGAGGAATCTGGACCATTACATAATCACCAACTTTGAATTCTTTAAACCTCATTTTTAGATCAGCACGTAATTTATAGTTGACATTATTCTGTTCGATTCGCCTACTGATTTTTTTATGTAAATCATGGATGCGAGATGCAAATGCGGATGCTGATTTAGATACTCTGTGAGATGCAGACGTAGGAATGAGGTCTATGGGTTGTCTCGGTTTGTAACCATAAACTATCTCTGCTGGACAGATACCGGTAGACCTATTGACAGAGTTGTTATAAGCAAATTCAGCAATGGATAAATGGAGGTCTCAATTTCCTAGATTCTCACCAACTAATGTTCTCAACAGGTTTCCCAAACTCCTATTAACAACTTCCGTTTGACTGTCAGTTTGGGGGTGAAAAGCCGTGGAAACGTGTATTTTGTTTTCATTTTGTGCCAAAGGGAACGTCCCTATCTGACACGATGGTCTTAGGTAATCTATGTAATCAAACAACCCAATCAAAGTAAAGCTTTGCAATTCGGGAAGCATCGCTGGTTTTGGAACAAAGTATAAAATGTCATTTTAGAAAATTTGTCCACAACCACAAAAATAGAATCATGCTTCCTAACGGTCTTAGGAAGACCTAATACAAAGTCCATGCTAATATCTTGCCAAGGACGATCTGGGACTGGTAATGGTGTGTAAAGACCGGTGTTTTGTTTTCGTTGTTTTGCTAGCTAATAAGTGTGACACTGACCAACAAGCCTAACAACATCTCGCTTAATGTTCGGCTAAAAGAAACGATGTTCTACAGCTTCAATAGTCTTATTGCTCCCAAAATGTCCTACACTACCCCCAACATGAACTTCCCAAACAAGAAAATCCCTTAAAGATGTGCTAGGGATGCACATTGCGATACTTGAACAAATACCCTTCCTGGATAAGGAAACCATCCATCTCACGAATGTTGTCATTGCTTAACAAGATAAAATCAGGACATGACACGTATTCTCCTTTAATTCGTTCAAAACCTACTACTTTAGCACTCATTTCAAAAAGGAGAAATGATCTACGGCTGAGTGCATCGGCAGCCTTATTTTCAACTCCCGCTTTATGTCGAATGGTGTAAGTGTAATCCTGCAGAAACTCTACCCATCTCCCATGTATAGCATTTAACCTCTTTTGTGAGTTGATATACCTAAGGGCTTCATGGTCTGAAAAGATAACGAATTCTTGTGGAAGCAAGTAATGACGCCAATAGCGAAAAGCTTGTACTATCGCATAGAACTCCTTATCGTAGGTAGAATAACGTTGTCGAGCATCATTCAATTTCTTACTGAAGTAGGCAATTAGGTGATTTTCTTGGGATAGAATTCTACCTATACCAATGCCCAAAGCATCACAAGTGACTTCAAATACCTTCGAGAAATCAGAAAGGCGCATGACAGGAGCATCTACCATCTTTATCTTAATCTCCATAAAAGCTCTAGCAGCTACTTTGGTCCACTTAAATTCATCTCCTTTTAAGCATTCAGTCATAGGTGTCATAATGGTACTAAACCCCTTAATAAATCTGCGATAAAACGTAGCAAGTCCATGAAAACTTCTCACATCTCGTATGCTCATGGGTTCAGGCCATTTCTCGTTTGCCCTAATTTTCTCGAGATCAGCAGAGACTCCCTCAGAAGAGACCACAAATCTCAAGAAAATTACTTTGCCTGTGAGGACGGTGCACTTCTTTGGATTAGCATACAATTGCTCCTTTCTCTAGAAGGAACAAACTTGACATAGATGGTCCAAACGTTGCTCACGAGATCGGCTATAAATGAGGATGTCATCAAAGTATACGACCAAAAAGTGTCCCATGAAAGGTCGTAAAACATGTGTGATCACTCGCATAAATGTACTCTCTTCGATCCACACGATAAAGTTGTCCACCTGTTTATCCCTGTCTTCTATTCTTTCCCTTTGGTCTTCCACAACTGCTTCAAGATTCTTTATCTTTTGGTGGTATTTTCTTTTTAGGTTTTGATATTTCTTCCGTCTTTGCTTTTTCCATCGTTTCTTTGAAGAAAGAAACCGCCTAAGAAGTCTTGAACTAATCTTGATCATTGGAAAAAAGTATGGGCCCACTGCGCTTCTACAAGCTTCTCATACTGCCCTCAAGTCCATCGATGTCATCTTCAGGATCGTTGGGCTCTATTGGCAAATCCTTTTCTGCAAGTCTGTCTTCGTAAACTTGTAAGGCAATTCCTCCGAGGTTAAGGTTTTCGGAGAAATTAATCACCAGATCATACTTGTCATTGTAATCCTGGTTGCGAGATACGAAGTCGATGAGCAAAATGTTCTGTGAGACTGAGGCAGAACCCGTTCTGTCGGTAGAAGAAATAGTGATCCGCGAGAAGAACTCATCAACCCGAAGGACATAACCATCCACTCGTACAGGCCATCCTTCGTCTTGAAGGCAGTTTCCATTCATCATCCGGCCGGATGCGAATTTGATGATAGCCACTTTTAAAATCAATCTTGGAGAAGATTGTGGCTCCAGACATCATATCTAGCACATCATCTAACCGAGGGATCGGAAATCGATACTTAACGGTGATCTTATTGATGGCACGACTGTCTACACACATGCGCAAAGTGACATCCTTCTTGGGTGTCAACAAGGCAGGTATTGCGCAAGGGCTCAAACTATCTCGTACAAATCATTTCCTAAGCAACTCGTCAACTTGTCTTTTTAGTTTTGCATGTTCATTTGGGTTCATTCAATAGTTTGCCAGGTTGGGCAAACTTGCTCCAGGTACAAGGTCAATTGCATGTTGAATATTACACATCGGGGGTTAGTTATTAGGAAGGTCTTCATGAAAGACATCAGAAAATTTCTCTATTACAGGAAGGATCTCAGTATGAGTTAATTTGGTGGGTTCTTTAGGAATTTTCCGCACAATGAGAATAAAGATAGGTGATCCTTTGGTAATTTCACGAGTTATTTCTTTCGCACAAATTAAATTCAACCCCTTGGGTTGCTTATTAGGACTGGGTTGCGGTTCACTAGTTTTTGGCTTTATATGGTGAATCTTGATTTTCTTTTCGTCATAATCAAATATCGCCATGTTTGAACGATCGAAAATATGAACATCATTATCGTACAAACATGGTCTCCCTAGGATTATTTGACCTACGTCCATTTCCAATACATCACACCAAATCTTGTCCTTATATATTGCAAATTGAAGTGGAACAAGACACCTTTCTTGGACTTGGATGATCCAAAACACCTTATAAGGACTAGGATGTGGAACTGCTTTAAGGCCCACTTTACATATTGCAGAAGCAAAAATAGCATTAATTCAACTACGACTATCTACAATTACCTTGCAGTTTTTATCCCCAATCCTTGTAAAAGTGTGAAAGATCGTGCGTCGTTTCCGGTCATCGCTAACCTTAGGTTGAGACAAGGTGCACCTAACAACAACTAATGTAGGAGACCCTATATAACCTAAGATAGCGTCATTTCCTTCATCAAGATATTCTGCGTCTTCATTAATATGATGAACGTAGCCCTCATCATCGGGTACAGACTCCTCTTCAAATTGTTCCTCGATCAAATTGATCTTAAAAGAATTGGAACAATTTGCAGCGACATATCCATATTCTTGACATTTGAAACATTTCACGTTTGGGCCAATCTTAGAAAAATCCTTCTCAACACTCTTGCCCTTCGTATCTACCCTAGGTTGAGGTGGATTGAAAATAATTCGATTAGGGTATTAGTTTGTTGATGATCGTGAAGCTTGTTGACGAAAATCTTGATTCCTAAAACTCGAATGTGGCTTAACTTCGTCTAGGTCTTGAACTAGGGCATAAGCTCTCTAATGTGTCAATGTCTAGTGCGAACAACTCAGTTTTCAAATCAGTTCGCAAACCAGTTCTAAACCTAGATAGGATTTGTTTAGGAGTCTCACTTTCGATAGTGCTACATCTTACCATGAATTCATCAAATTTTGCTACATACTCTTTAGCTGACATGTTTCCTTAGCGTAAGAGTTTCCACTGATCTAATAAACGGGAATAATACGAGGGAGGGAGGTATTTTTATTTCAATTGTTGTTTCATTTCAGTCCAAGTTCTCACGGGCAACTCACCTCTTATTTCTTTCAAGTGTTCGACATTAGACCAATATTAATTAGCTTGGCCAGTCAATCTCATAGTAGCAAATTTTACTTTTCTCTCATCGGTTAAGGTATACCACTTAAAGTAGCGATCCATACCTTTGAGCCAATCTAAAAAGTATTGTGGGCTGGGCTGAGTTTAGGTTGGTGCCTCAACTTTAATACTCCCCAAATATTGCTCGTCAGGGTCATATCGTTGTGGTCGATGATTTTGGTTTCGTGGTGGGGAGTGAGAACCCCCATGATCGTAATCAACTTGATGGTCATAATCATCCCTATGAGGTGTCTGACTACGCACTCTCACTCCATCATTCCCCTGTAGGGTACGACATCGTACTCTCTCAATTCTAATGAACCTATCATTTGTTTCTTTTTGAAATTCAGTTAAGGCTTCGCGGGTGGCCCTACACTCTTGAGCAATGGTACCCATTTGTCCCATTAGCGCATCTAACTTTTTAACCAACTCGGAGTCCATAATGTCCTTAGCCGATTTGTGTGTCAAAAGCAAAGGATTATTTGACTCTTGGGGTGATTGACTAGTTTCGTCTAACAAATATGAATGACCAGATCGTGTAGACATGCACTACTTAAATCTAAATAATTGTTGTTAATGCAAATGACAAATATTTTTTTAATAAATGAAATGAAATACTAAACCCTAGAATGTAAATTTTTTTAAATGAAATGCAAACCATAGAATGCAATTTTTTTTAATTAGCTCTAAAACTTTTCAGGATTAAGTGAATAGACCTCTTCAGTGGCACGAGGCTCACTGATATCATATCACACCACAACCGCTTCCTTCAAAGACCTAATGAGCTCTGTCTGGTCGGCAACCTCGAGGCACAGGCACCAAAAGTCTTTAAGGCCAATGTCTAAATAAATTTTAAATTTAGTTCAATGTAGTTTTTGGCTATGGATAGGTGATGAAATTCCAACCATATCTTGTAGGAGTTTTGCCCTTAAAATAATTTATGCAAAATAATTTAAATACACAAACCATGCTCTGATACCAAATTTGATGTAATACATGTTTTGATTAACTCTAATTTGTCTCTACGTTGTTCATGTTAAAAAAATCAACAGAATGAATGAGAACCAATAACAAGTTATAAAGAACGATTAATTAAGCAAAAAAGTTAAAGTTCAATGTTGGGATCTCAATGGCTTTTAAGAAGAAGCACAATCATATTTGCAAATCTTGTATTCATGATTCATTAGAAAATTAATGTAATAAATTATACTCAATTTTAGTTTCAAATTTAATATTCAGTTTTTTAGCAAATATAATGTCCTGTATCAAGCAGATCCGTTCCTCACAATCAAAGCAGGATAACAGCCATGAATGATTGAAAATATTAAAAAGACTATTTTATCCTAACAGTGATGATTTCACAAATATTAGAGAAGTTGGAATGGTGCACCTAGATCTTTAGATAGGAAGAAGGATGTTGGTTGCCGGATCTGCGACCGACGGTAGACGGACGGCCTGACGGCCGACAGCCTAACTGCTGACGGCTTGGCGACGGAAGGCCTTACGGCGTGCAGCCCGACGACGAACGGCCTGTTGCACCAAGGGAGGAAAGCAGACGACCGAGATGGGAGGCGGGATGGCGGGGAGCTGCTGGTACCGCCTGGATCGGGTGGCGGTCGGCTTGGCAACGAGAATGGGGAGAGGAGGAAGTCGAAGACTCTCGTCGGACGACCACCCTAGGATTTTATATGCCAAGGAAGGAAAAGGGGGAAGAGATAAGGTTTCACACTCTAATCTCAAAAAAAATAGCTCACAAGAGTTTTTTCTCACAATATTTCATTGATTATTTGATGATCTCATATGAAAAGAACAAGCCTATATATAGGCATACAAAAGAGCAAAGTGCTAACCCACGGGCAATGTGGGACTAAAGATGTAAAAAAAATGAAACAAGCTCTGCACAAGTAATGTGGGACAAAAATAAAGCTGCTAAAATGTCAACTCAAACTCAAAACCACATGAGCAACGATGGATCTTTTTCGAGATGCTTCTTGCGCCTGTACACGTGTCAAAAATCTCGTGCGCGCGGTACAATGTCCTCATCAACCACTCTACTAAAGTTGTCAACAACAATAAGGATAAATATTCGGAGGATTGAGATACCAAGGGGGTTGTGAAACCACTTTACTGAATATAGGGCTGTCAAAGGGTCGATTTTGGGTCGAATTTATGTAAAATCAGAACCCGACCAGATAACATCCTGGGTTCCACATCTGTACCCGAAACCCGACATGTACCTGAAACCCGACCTGAGTTACAGCCAGGTACTAGTTTCAGAACCAGAACCCGGTTCGGTTTAAAATATGAAGGAAAAAATATTTTTCAATGTGATATGCTAGGAAACGAACCTGCCCCTAGTATAACATGCACACAGCACTTTACCAATTGCTCTAACACCAACTTTTATAATTGTGTAAAGAAGACATATATATATATATATATATATATATATATATATATTATTTTTTCCTTAGCAACTTCAAAGTAGAAATATTATTTTCAATTTGATACAATTTACACTCTCTCAAACATACCCAATACTATTGAAGTTCTAAACGGGGTGTCTTAAAGAGACTGTAGAAGCATGAAAAATCTCTTACCCATACACGGGAGGAAGAGCCATGTGCCAAGAAAAATGCTATGCAAGGGCGGTTGTTCAACCCTATACAATAGCAGTTTGCACGCTAAAGAGTGCTACACACGCTAGGAGTTATGCGCCACTCGGACTCAATGCCAAACGTCGCCTTGTATACGACAAAGAATAGAAGGCATTAAAAGATGTGAAAGTTGTCAAGTCAGTCTGACAACTTCGTATCCTGCAAATACACAGAGATCAAGGCAGCAGCACTTGTGTCAGCGTCATTATTGCACCATGTTGCTTCTCTAAGAAGCCAAGCCACGTAGCTCCATGCATAACCACTCGTTTGGCACAACGTATGAGAGACCCCACATATGCGCCGCAGATTTCTCTCATCTGCTAACAGTGGACAGTAGAGAAAACGTGGAATGCCACACATTAATGGCGTAGATCTCGGCGTACGTTCCAAGCTATGGAAAAAATTGACGCATTTGATGCACGGATACAGCTCTCATTCCAAGGCTTGAAACAACAACCGCTATTATTTAAAGAAATTTATTATTCCTCGTATTATAAGCCGTGTCATGCAGCACACGTCTTATGCGGACGTTCAGAGTCGATCTATGTGCCGAAGTTTCCGCACCCGCATATGCGCCAACGCATACGGTCAAAAACAATGTATTTTTTCCTATTGCCCGATTATAAGGTCGTTCGTTGCTAATGGCTATAAATACCCCGGAACATGTGCTTCCAGAGAAGGAGATCGAAAGCTTGGATCTTGAGCCTACTTGCTGCCTAACTCTGCTTCCAAGTGTTCGTGAGCCATTAGCAATGAACGGCCTTCGATCTCCTGTTATCGATCTCCTTCTTTGGAAGCACATGTTCCGAAGTATTTATAGTCATTAGCAACGGTCGTTTAATCGGGTAATAGAAAAAATACACTGTTTTTGACCGTATGCGTTGGCGCATATGCGGGTGCGAGAACTTCGACGCATAGAGCGGCTATGTACGTCCGCATAAGACGTATACTGCATGACACGTGGCTTATAATACGACGAATAATAAATTCCTTTAAATGATGGCAGCTGTCGTTTCAAGCCTTCGAATGCGAGCTGTATTCGTGTATCAAATGTGTCAATTTTTCTCGTGGCTTGGAACGTACGCCAAGATCTATCCATTAATGCGTGGAATTCCTTATTTTCTCCACTGTCCCCTGTTAACATAGGAGAGAAATTTGTGGCGCATACGTGGGGCTCTCATATGCTGAGCCAAACGAGCGATTATGTATGGAGCTACGTGGCTTGGCTTCTCAGAGAAGCAACAGGGTGCAACGATGACGCTGACACAAGTGCTGCTCCTGTCTTGATCTCTGCGTATCTGCGGGATACGAAGCTGTCAAGCTGACTTGACAACTTTCACATCTTTTAATGCCTTATGTTATTTGTCGTATATTGGACGGCGTATGGCACTGAGTCTGAGTGGCGCATAGTTCCTACCGTATGGAGTTGAATATGAAGCACTCTTTTGCGTGCAAATTGCTGACGTATAGGGTTGAACAACCGCCCTTGCATAGCATTCTTCTTGGCGCATGGATCTTCATCCCATGTATGGTTAAGAGATTTTTCATGCTTCTACAGTCTCTTTAAGACTCTCCGTTTAGAACTTCAATAGTATTGGGTGTCTTTGAGAGAGTGTAAATTGTATCAAATTGAAAATAACATTTCAACTTTGAAGTTGCTAAGTCTTATTAGAAGTTTATGTTCTAAAACTTATTTTCCAATATTCTAAAAGATGGAAATAGCCGCTAGGAGGCGGGAGGGGGCCTAGGCAAAATTAAGTGAAATCCAATGTGGTGTAGAGTCTGTAGACACATTACTACATAATACAATAAGGACACATACTTTTGTTGGTCCTAGTGCCTTTTGAGTGTCTGTCATGTCGAATTAGTTCCTAACATGATTGAGGCACGAACAAGGCACCACTCTTTCAAGTGTCTGTGCTTCCTAGGTAAAGTCCAAATTTAAAAAGATATAAAAGTTAATAATATATGGTAAAAAAGAGAAAAGATGCCATAGACTAGTAATATAAACAATCATAAAATTAAAACTACGAGAGTATATATATAAGCACTGGCCCAAGTGGTCATCACTTAAAGACATAAGTGACTCAGAAACCGAACAGAGGTTCAAATGCCCCGAACACACGTTATACACTTAAATATTGAAGGGAACGGAGTAAGATATTCGGTAGTTGTTGATTGAGAGCTGGACCGTGAGGAGCAATCTACTTGGGTAGTGGGTTGTGCAATGGAGGTTAACTTGAGTGGAACCCGTAGTAGAGGATAACCTTATGGTGCGATAGAGGTGAACCTTAGCGGTAGATCAAGAAAATGATACAACAAAAGCAAAAAATCAAAAAATTCATCAAGTACCCTTGCATAGACCAAGAAGCTTAGCATATGTAATAAAACCCAAACTTTACGTCCGAGAAGTAGGATATAGAATTACCGCTTCCATAAAAAACACCATTACAATCATGACACATCTAACATGCAAATAATCCAAATTAAACACTAAATAAACAAATAGAACTCATTCATACAATTAGATGTGTATGTGGGATCAAAATATATATGTGGGATCAAATATATATATATATATATATATATATATATATATGGGATCAAGATTCCCGCTCTTAAGCATCCCTGGATATTCTCCGAAATAGTAGACATTGGATTGTATTTTTTACTGTTCAAATTAGATCCTTAAACTACCAAATTTCTCGCGAAATTTTGATCTAATCTGAACAGTTAAAAATGACAATCCAACGGATGCTTTTTCAGGAATATTCGAAGATGCTTAAGAACGGAGATCCCGATCTCTCTCTCTCTCTCTCTCTCTCTCTCTCTCTCTCTCTCTCTCTCTCTCTCTCTCTCTCTATATATATATATATATATATATATATATATATATAGAGAGAGAGAGAGAGTATGAATTCTGACAATAGAATAAGTCATGACTCGAGCAAGTTTGGACTTAAAATTACTTGTCGTGGATTTTCTTTTAATGAGTTGAGTTTCTAAGACAAATTTGTAGGCTCCAAATAAGCAATAAGACAAATAAGTATAGGGTCAAATCAACACATATAAATTGAGTCTAACCCTCTTAAACGGATCATGGATAGGCCCAAACAGATGCCTAGGCCTTAAGTTGGCCTAAGCGGCCAACCTAGATCCCAAATCAGCTTTGGTCGTGATTCGGTGGCCTAGGTGGCCCTAGGATCCACGGACTGGGTTCTACTAAGTTTAGGTATTCACCTAGATAGAGTCTAGGCTCGTCTTTTATAATCCTGTTATAAGCCTATGTAAAATGTAGTAATTGGTATACTTTGTGTTAAGGTCCCTAGCAATGCACCAAAACTCTAGTGTTGGTGAGTGATGAGGGTTATATATTTATACTATTCAACATGTCCTGCAAGTCAAAGATCCGTTATAGTTTGAGATAGATTTAGGCATCGATGTAATTTTTGTAAATACACTTAAAATGGGTGCCAGAGATTGAACCTAGGTTGATATGATACCATGTTAAAGTCTCTACAATTACGCCATTCTAAAGTGTTCAGGGTTATATATTTATAGTATTCAACTTGTCGTCTATTTAGATCTTTCAGGTGTATCACAATGTAAGTTTCAAAAAAAGATCGTACCGGTGCCACCATGATCCTGCTTATGCAGCAACTCGGGAGGATCAAAATGTATACAAGCTTACCATCATATATACAGAAATGACATTTTCTACGACTCCAATTCGCGTCCTTGATGAATGCAAGCTATCGAAACATGGATATTCCATGCTGGACACTACACGTACTAGACATGACAAGACACTCCAAAACACTGTATGAAATGTCAAATCAATGTTGTGTCTATTTGTGTCCATCTAACATGGATCAGGATTAACGAGTTGCACGCTCTACATTAAAAAAAATGTAGTAAAATTCTTGTCACGTAACGTAATTAACTATAATTCTTCCGACAAAATCTTTCGCATACCGAAACAAAAAGACCAGAACGAAGGGAACGGACGGCATACCAAACGGAATGGGAGAAGAGAATGAACCAGGCGACATCCAGCAACACGGAGCAGAACAGAAGCACGGCGTACGTCCGTCCGAGGCTCTGGCTGCTGCTCTCGATGGCGACGAGGGCAAAGAGCGCCACCACGAGGTTGATCAGCAGCACGCCATTGAACAGCGCACCCAGGGATCCGACCAAAGAGCACCCAATCTGAAGGAGAAATCGAAGGATATAGAATCAAGAGGGGGAAATGGAAAATTCTAGGGTTTCGAGAAGGCGAGAGGGGAGATCACCTGGATGTAGATGAGGACGACGGCGAGCGACTGGATCCTGTCGTAGTCCCGAAACCACGAAAGAATCCGCGATGCAAACGAAAAAGAGGAGGAAGAAGAACAGGGCATTAGAATATTATTATTTTGAATGGGATGGCATGGGATGGGATGGGATGGAATCGAATGGAAGGAAGAAGGGGCTCTACATTGGTGGGAGAGTTGTTTGTTAATGATGAATGGTGTGGTGTCTTCAATGAAGAGAGAGAGAGATTAGGTCCGGTTCTGACAAACGAATACAATTTTCTTTGTAATAAGGGCTATGCTAGGACTACAACCAAAATGCCAAAAACCCTCTTATAACCGCCACGTGACGTCATGCGGTCACGTGACGTTCACCGATCATTTATTGAAGGAAGAAGGAGAGGTGGAACCTGATGGCTGTCCGGGTAGAGCCGGATGTGGCCCACATAAGCAGGGGAAGAGAGGGTTGTAAGAAGGTTGTAAGCATTTGGTAGTAAACTTAACATTATTATTGTTATAAAGGCACGGTAAAAATAAAAAAATTGAAGCGCGGAGATAATGTTGTAATTGCGAAAAAAATTACAATATATGTTTAAGGTGGATTATCAAAATTATTCTCAATTTATTTTTTTCAATATAAAAAATATATAGCATTCTTATAAATAAAAGATAATTTTGGTAACCCATTTTAAAAAATTTGGAAGTCGTAAAAGTCTCTAGCAATTGCAACTCCCTAAAATAAGTATAGTTGTAGTTAGTTATATCTAACTACATATGTTTGTGCCAACCAATTAAAGATACTAGTAACTTGCACGTGCATTGCACGTGCGTAAAAAAATTGTTAAAAATTTAAATATAAAATTATTATAAATACTATCGTCTCTAGAAATCAAACTCAAGCAACCAAGAAAAATACATCACATCTTAACCACTTGAGTTAGAATTATTTAGTTGTAAATAAATAATATTATGTAGTTAAATAATTAGTTAATTAAAAAAATAGTTAGTGTAGTATTTACAAATGGCTTAGACGGCTCAAATTGAGCCGTTTCCAAGCCTCATTATAAGAGTAGAAATATTAAGTTATTTATAAAAGCACAACTCTCATTATTAGAGGGCATCACTAAACAAGAGACAGCACAGATTTTTAAAAAATTTGTTAGGGGCTTTCAAGAAAATATTATTGGGGACAACACATTCTCTCTTTCTCTAAACACAAATATTCTCTCATTCTCTTCTTCCTACTTTCTTCTCCCCAATTCTCTTCGTCTTCCTTTTCCAAGGCAAGGCAATATTTCTCTTCTAAGGCATGGCACCCAAGGTTACTTTTCAATCAATGTAATCTTTATATTCATTTTCTTCTTCTAAATCAACACATTCTAGGGGGTTGTTTTGGAAATTTAGTTTCTAATGTGATTCTCATATATTTTTAAATATTACTTATTAGATTATAGGTTAATGATTTCCTAATATGTGTTTTCCTAAAGTTTAAAACAAAAAATTAGGGTTTCTTGTCATACATATTTTCATAAAATCAAAATTCGTCACTGAACATGATGTCGTATAAGTCTAAATTGTACTTGTACAAGGCAATCACCAAAACGGTCGATAGAGCATCTAAGATATAAAGTCATCACAACAAAAATACCAAGCAAAAAAATTGAATTAACACAAGATGTATAAAAGAAACTCTTTTTATTGCTAGTAATCATGCCACAAGGCTTACAACTCGAGAACTATACAAACAACGATGTTCCATATATTATGTTCTCTCTATATATGTCACGCCCCAGTCCCAAAATACGTAGGACTAGGAACACGTAAGCATGTCAGCCGTATGTATATGGCAACTCCAATATATGGATACCATAATACACACGTGCATTGTAAAATGAATACAAACTCACATGTGGTATATATAATATCACAAGTCACAGATATGCTAATCTCATCCACACAACTAGTCATAGAAAAGAAATACTAAACTAGAATAAGGAGTCTGAAATATCCAAATAATAGTCGGGTGGAGACAAATCCACTACCAAAGACTATATCCAAAACTAAAATAAGAGAGGAGTATAAAATCTCCAATATAAAATAATGTCAGCAGAAGTGCATCAGCTAAAAGAATCCATCGCTAGATAATCAACGATTCTCAGAAGGTAAGACCTCCTCGGCAGAAAATAATGCGTCAGGTCTAGGCCCGTACTCTTGCGGATACTCCTGGTCGTCTATACCTGGCAAGGGACCAAGTCCTCAGAGGGACATAACAAGATACATAGAAGCAAGATAATTTGAATACAGTGAACATGCATAATGTTTGAAAATATATAAGTATAATGTACAAGATAATCTATATGAATGTAAATGAGGACAACTTTTTAACTTATGGGCAAGGGTAGGCTACTCGATCTAAGCCTCACAACTCACTCGGCTAGAACATCATCAGCCGACATACCTTGGGGGTAGCCACCTTCGTGACTCCATTAACCGACATACCTCGGGGTAGCGACCATCGGACACACTCCCGTAGTGCGAACTATATACTACAGTTTACCAGAGTGGTTAAAAGCCCATACGCCTAATGATTGTCCTCTCATAATACTAGGTGCCATGTGTGTGTCAACATATCTAATACATAGTAATGACTGAAAGAAAACTACACATGCAATGAATAAATAGAAATACAATAAATATACAGAAATATACTAAGCATGCAAAATATTGTAAGCAATTTGGCAAGGTATCTTGCTTGGCAAGAAAGCTGCAAAAATATAATATCCCGATGTCAACACCAAGAGTCAGAAGCTACGATCTCAGAATGAACGTCTCCGGATGCTGAAATAAACTTCACCAACATTCCCAGAATAAGCAAAATAGCTAGAAAGCACTTCTCTTTCGTCCAATTTAGACACAGGGGCAAAACGATAATTTTGGGTAAAAGTGGGGTCCACGTGTGGTCCACTTTGTACCAAAAAACGTGCCAAGGGTAACAGTCTCTAAATGGGACAAATTATAGGTCAAACAAACTTTAGATGTCAATACGAACCCGGCGGTATGTCCAAATATGGATTCCGATGGACCGAACACAATTTCGTCCAAAAAGTCAACTGTGGGGCCCGCCAATTGGCGACTTGGTCAACTGTCTCAGAATTGTGTGAAAATTGGGTCACAGGACCAGCGTGTTACCATGAGTCCAGTGGCATAAGTTTTGTCAAAATCTGACGAACGTGCACAAAATGCGCGCGACTTTCGCAAAGTTGCGACACGGGGTGTGTCCGCGGATACGGGCTGATTTCGGCGCGCATACGCGTCCGAATCAGTTTTTGCGAACTCTCACATGTTCGGTTACACTGCACGCACCGTTTGGTATACTTGGTACATGGCGGGGCGGTCCCGTTTGAGTGGGCGCACTCCGTTTCACAACTTTTAGAAATCTGGAAAAATTGTGTTCATGGAGTTTTTTAACGAATTTAATTCTGTCTACAGCAGTTAATAATCTAGGGTTATTTAACAGAAGTTAAACTAGGTCAAGTGGTCTATGCATACCAAAAAGAATCATCGAATTCGGATCTCTGTGGTGGGAGATACGAACTCGGAAACATGGGTGATCACCATAGTTTTCTGCGATCCTAGAATTCGGTCTATTTTTGCCAACTTTGGCACTGTTTTTGCCTATGGTTACGCGTTGTTCGAGGTCTACTATCATACAGATATGGAAGAGGGTTAAGGGGTGAGCATACCGGTGAAGACGGGGTGGCATTTGGTTGAGCAAGGCGACAAAAAACAACTCTGGAACACAGGTACCTCGCTGCGGAATTCTGCAGTGCGCGGGGTGCGCGGGGTCGCGGTCGTCGGGATTGGTTTGGACGGCCTGTGTAAACTCCCTCGACCAGATTTCAGTAAATTAGGATTATTTTTAGCTAATTAGAATTATTGCAACTTTTTAAAATTTATTTTTGTTTACATATCCTATTGATTGTGCACCTGTACCTCACACAATTAATTAGAGCATTACACTAGCTGTTATTCCCAAACAAAATTCACATATCTGCCCTAGACATGATAGACTATTTTCCTGAATTTTGTGCAACTCCCAGATACTTTATTTTGAGCCTCGTTTGAGACGCACAAATATCGTTACAAAAGTCCGTATTTATTTCCTATTCTATTTTCTGCTCTTTACCCATCTCTGTACCCCTAGAGTTTGAGACCCAACCTGCACCAGTTTTGCCCAAACAAATATACGATAATATTCTACTTTGAATATACTACAATTAGTATATTGACACCGTAGTAAAATTATGGCCCTACCTGCCTCTAAATAATTAAAGAACACCATGCGCAGTATTTATTAAATAATAAATACGGTGACCCGTATCACCCAAAGAACCAGGCCCTGCCCCTGCCCAGGTTCACCCCCATACTCCCCAAGGCACTCCCCCAGCTTTCCCCCTAAATTCTGTGAATTTTAGTATTTTTAGGAACCAGGTGATTTTCCAGACAAATTGCGTAATTATACAAAATACCAATTTTTAGGACTTTTATGCAATTTATGAAAATTCAAGGGTTTTTATGCAAATTTCATGTGAGGTGTCATCACCTCTGGCTAGTTAATATAAACCCTACATGTGGCACTAAATATCCTGTTAATATCAGCCTAAATATCCTAAAAACCCCAAAATGCCCCTACACTTCCACTTATTTACAAAGCATGCCATTCCCCCTAACCCTATATATACCCAACCCCTCCCCTTGCAAACCCTACACCACCACCCTCAGTCCACCTCCGGCCACCCAACTCCGGCGAACCCCTCGTCCCTACCCCACCTTCCCTCCGACCAAACCCCACCACCTCCGGCCGCCTGCTCCGCCGTGGGCAGCTGCCATAGACCTCACCCCGACCCTGCACACAGCAGCTATCCCCACCACCCGACCTCCCCTAGCACCGCCTCCGGCTACCGTGCACCACCACCACCACCCCCACTCGCCTCGCCCCGACCCCCTCTACCGGACCACCACCTTCCCACCGCCCCACGACCATCCCTCCGGCCGCCCTCACCCCCGCAGCACCTCCAACCCCCTAACCCTAACAGCCACCCCCTCTACTCCGATCACCTCCAGCCACCACCACCGCCACCATAGCCCCCACCACCACCACAAACCTCTCCAAATCGACCCCTTCCGTCGAACCCCCACCCTGCACCGCCGCCTCCGCCGCTGCTGCCGCCGTTGCAACTGCTGCAAGCTGCTGCTGCTGCTGCTGCTGCTGCTGTTGCTGATAACAACAGTTGCTGCTACTGCCTCTCCGGCCGACCGCCGCCAGCTCCGCCGCCGTCCTTCCGCCGGCGAAGACGCGTGGGTCCCCTTGTCAGTTAGGTATACCCCCCCACCCTCTCTATACGTATATATGTATATTTATGTATATGTATGTATATATGTATACATATGTATATATATGTATATTTATATATATATGTATATACTATATATTATATTATTATATACTGTATATATACAGTATATGTATACTATATATGTATATTATTATATATTTAATATATATATATATATATATATATATATATATATATATATATATATATATATATATATATATATTTATGTATATTTATGTATATTATGTATATATCTATATGTTTATTATGTATTGTATTATATTTATTATATTTATAGTCAATATATATGCAGTATATATATAATTATTATATGTATACATACTATGCATTTATTTCATTTATTTATATATATACTATAATACTGGATAATACAGTATTTATACGTGTATTTATATTTTTTGCACCGTCTTTCTTTTTATTATATATATATATATATATATATGTATATATATATATATATGTATATATATATATATATGTATATATATATATATATATATATGTATATATATATATATATGTATATATATATATATATAATATCATATATACTATATAATATAATACTGGATAATACAGTATATATATGTATTTACATTCTGCACTGTCTTTTATATATATATATATATATATATATATATATATATATATATATATATATATATATATATATATATATATATATATATATATGTATATATATATTATCTATAATGTCATATATATATATATATATATATATATATATATATATATATATATATATATATATATATATATATATATATATATATATATACATATTGTATATACATATGCATTATCTATATATGTATTATATATACATATAATTATATTATATATCCAATATAATACTGGGTATACAGTATATATATATTTACATTTCCTGCATTTTCTTTTCTTTACTATATATATATGCTATATTAATATATATATACTACTATATATACTATATCTATATGTATATATACTATATATATATATATGTGTATCCTATAATATATATATATTGTCATATAGTTACATAAGTACATATATACTTTGATATTATACCCATGATATTTACAAGCCCTGTAATGTCTTAAACAGAAAACATCTCCAGCACAGCCAGTGACCCCTGTCACAAGAACCCTCAAACTTGACTGTGAGATCAGGTTTTCAAAATAATCTGGGAGTAGAAAAGTATACCTTGCCAAGTTTACTATTTAAATTCAAAATATTGTTATATGTTCTTGTTCCTGAATTTCATATGACTATGAGTACCTGAGATTTTCTCGGGTACAGTCAACAGATACGTTGACAGTTAGTATAATTAACTTAGTCTTTACAGACTTAACAACAACTGTGAGGGTATCCTAATATCCTCCTAGACCCTGTCACGGGAACACGCAACAAGGTTGCAATATATATTGGGATGCGAGCTGCGTATTTGGTTAGCTACCAGTATGTGTGACCTGCATCACGGCTTAGCATAAAATCAGGAAATGTATGACTTGACATTTAGTTACATTGGGCGGGAAAGATAACTAGTAGACGTATGGGACACCCCCTCCTTGTATGTTTTTATACCTTCGTACCATGCTCCTCGGAGATGGTCGATTGCAGAGTGCCCTTGAGTCAGGGGGCATATGATACATATACTAGCCAGTCACCACGATTGGTGAATTAAGTCAGCATATGTCTAGCCGACACATTCCCATGCATACTACAAGGTCTTTATTTGCATTCACTTAGTTGGATAGCACCCTGTGTTTATTTATTTATTCAGTATTTTCATACTTGGCATGTCATTTTTCTGTATCTTGTTATGTCCCACTGAGGACCTGGTCCCCTACCAGATTTAGATGAGGCTTTCTACCCCACGGTGTATGGACCTGATCAGGAGACTAGGTGTGCCACCGAGGAGGAGTTAGAGGAGACACCCTCAGAGTCTGCCTGAATCTAGAAGCTTGATCACCTAGAGAGGGAGCTGTTTCCCAGATAGACGCTACTTAGTCTATCTTATTTTTCTGCGCTATTATTATCTATTGTAGTGGGCTTGTTCCCACCAGATATGTACTATGACTCTATCAGACTCAGCTTTATATATATTCAGCACTTATTTCCTGATATTTTGTTGTGGATGAGATAGATTTACCTGTAAAAGACTTGTAGTATTTTAGGATCGCGTAGCACGTTCCTTTGGGTCCATTAATTGGATTAAACCCTTCGTGACGTGTCAGCTGGCCAATGCCACGTGGCCTAGTTCCTTACATTTTAGGACTGGGGCGTGACATGGTTTTAGTGGTGGCCCATGCAAGTCTCTATTATTTATTGCTAGTGGTATGATGACATGCCCAGCAAGCCTGCAATAGAATAAGAATACTAGGTCTCATCCACACTAACTCTATCCTTAAATATATATTTTTTTGCATCTTGCTTGATTATCATTTATTATCATTCCTTCATGCTTTTCTAATTATTCTATTTTCTTCAGAAATATTGACATACCCGGGAAACATGCGATTAATGGGGCTGACCAAGCAACAGACCCCTCGCCAAATGTCCAAGGAACCCCGACTACCCCACGAGACCAATCCCCGAGAAGGATACTGGTCTACCCAACGACTCTGTGCATTCCCCAGGATCCTGCCCAGACAGGAACACCAGCTCAACATGAAGGGCAAACATCAACACCGCAGGCGGAGACACCTTTGCCTCCACCTCCAGCCCTTCCTACCATGATGTCACAGCTTGAGGGACAGCCTCAAATATTCCAGTTCCTCCAAGCTATGTTGCAGACTCAATGGTGTAACGCTCCGCAACCGTACGGTGCGTTACGCTGAGTCGGATTGAATGAACAAATGCTGGTTCCATTTAATTTGTTGGATTTTGGAAAGAAGTATTGATTGAGTTGTTTCATGTGCAGATGGCTAGCGGGTTCGATGGAAATCAGGTGTTCGTTCAGAGCAGTACTGAGATAGCTGAGTTAGAATGATAATGCCATCTTCCTTAGTCCGATCGGTCGGATGATTTGTAGAGCACGGCCTGCTCGCACGGTCATACCAGTTGAGTAGATCGCGCTTGCATCGGACCACGGGTTCAAGGGATTGGCCGTATCGGCAGGACAGGATGCTTAACGGGATCAACATACGTGAGTGGGCTCTTTCCCTTCTCCTCTACTCCTTCATGCCTAATAATATGGAAAACACATAAAAGGCTTGAACACTTGGGCTGAAACATTGGAAATCACTACACTGAGGCATGCATAGAGTGTACGCCATTGGCTTGGTAGGATTGTGGCTTGATTTGGTTTGTACGTTGGATAGTTGGAGCTAGAGTTGGATTATTGCATTTGAGGCAGTTGGTTGGATGATTGGGATTATGCTTGGACAGTTGGAATGATTCATTGAGACGTTGAGAATATCGGGAATTCGGGCGAGCGAGCGTGCATCTGTGCGTGGGTATCACTTGGTCGCTTTGTCTTGCAAAGCAAGCAGTTGTGGTTCGAAACCGAACAACTGCATCGACGAGGGTGTTGTGCCGCTTGATGGGGCATCGTGCCACGAATGGGGCATTATGCCACTGAAACGGTATTGTGCCATGGGTTAGCTTTGAGCATGGGTGTTGCACCATTGGAAACATTGTTGAGAAGAGGCATTGTGCCTATGGGAATAACTTGTGAATGGTGCCTTGGGCTATATGTTGGAAGAATGGTTATGGATGTGTTGGTTGGATTATTCACGAAACGAGTATAGGATCGCTTGGTGGGGCGAGAATGTTCGATCCTCTCGTCATACCTACTTGGTGTCTGTATGTCACGGACAACCTGTATTGCACAGGGTTTGGTCTCCTCGAACGGGTACTCCGGGGCACCGGGACCGTTCGGCCATGGAGGAGACAATTGGGTAACGCGTCTTGGGCGTGGTGCCATCGGTTGGAATTGATCCAGGTGGGTTAGCTACTTAGCGCTGTTTCGAGGAGAACCGCATTTGATCAGTCCGATCAAAGTCCTTTATGGCTTGGCCAGTGACTTCATATAGTATAGTGTTGGCTTACTTTTCTTTTGTTGGTTTGGCTTTCGTGTAGGCGCGGCCACCTTGCCTCGGCAAGAGTGTGCACTGTGAGATTTGGATTGTAAGTGTTGGTTGAGGATGGATATTGAGGCTTGGTTGATGGTTCGACATGTTATCGTGTTGCTTGGACTTGAGCAGGACGGTTTGCATGCTAGTTTCCCTCAAGTTGCTTATATATTTGCTTGTCGTTTGGTTTGAGTTGAGTGCTTGCATGCTTAAACTGCTTTACAGTTTTCCTTAACATGTCATCCATATGCCATGAAACGAATCTAGGATTCAAACTAGAAAGATCACCATATAACTGTTTGCATTCACTATTTTACTTAGTATCGGCTTAGGCGAGTGGGTTACCCCGCTCACCAGTACGGTTGTGTACTGACCCACGTTTGTGGGCATTATTTCAGGTACGCAGGCGTAGTGCATGTCACGCCCCGATCTCCCGCAGGCAAATCGGTCGTTCTCGCTAGGCGGGAATCACCCTCGCCAGCGCTCCCGTGGAACGATCGCTTAACCCATCCGGGCGTGATGCCGCACGAGCATGATCCACGCCCGTGCAAGGCCATGGTTCATTGGCTGGCGGCAAGAGTTCCAAGCCACAGAGTTGCACAGATTGTCCGAGTGCAGCGGAGTCATGAACGCATAGGCGATCGGTAACAGGTTCACTGAGTTGACAAATATAGCGGAAGCATAGAAACATAAGTTGAAGTAAAGCAAGCTCTTTTATTGATATAAACTTGTGTTACAGGCGGCGTATAGCCGAGATTACAAGTCGATCAAGCCTCTCTCTCTGAAATAGTAAAAGCGTGCCAAGTGGCTACAACTGTGGAATGATTGTACAGGCGATGGTCGGGCGATGTTCACAACATTATGTCTTCTATATGTGCTTCTGTTTCGGACGCACCGTTGCAAGGCTTCAGAGGGAACTCCTGGCCTTAGCACGCACGTTGGAGGCATCCGCACCGAACGAGGTTCTCCCGCACCCTGCATATCAAACTGGTGGATTATCAGTACATTGAATGCACTGGTGGGGAAGCTACTCGCCCGCTCGACAAATCCAAACACGTAATACAGGTTCCGTGCACAACTATTAAGTTATCTTTCTAGTTGCCTTAGGATCAGTTTCATGCAGATATTGAATAGCCTAACGTGTCGGGCAGTGCGCCGTGTGATGTTAGAGGAAACATGGCGAGACTTACCAACTTACCATCTCCTTCCCTGTCCAAGGCAAACATTAAGGCAACTTGTTAATTCGAGCAGAGGCATGTATAAACATTCAGGAGGCAAGCATATGCAACACGAGGGTCGTTTAAACATGATCGTTTAGGTGTTCAGTTGTTGCGATGCAGTGATTCGCACGCGGATAGCCGCTAAGCGAGGATGACTTATCTATATGAACACGGTCGCTGGCAAAGCCATTATGGACACTAGTCTTAAACGAGAGTAGTTTGCAACGAAAGTACAGTGGGTGCTACAAGCCATCTCGTTTAGTACAGTAGACTATACAGTAAGTTCAGCCATGGAGCGGATGGTATGCAGCGAAAGAACGGTAGGTGCTGCACATTATCTCGTCCAGTACAGTTGGCTGAAATAGTGGAGTTCCATCCGGATCGGAGCGGCCCCAGTGCCCCGGAGACCGTCCGTGGAACTATGCCTCGTTTTTGAGTTGTCCGCGACATGCAGGTCAGGGTCAGGGTCAGTTTCCCCTTCACTAGATACTCGAGTACTGTAGAACAGGAGTACAGTGGTACAGTAGTACAGTAGAACAGTAGTACAGTGGTACAGTATTACAGGAGATGTTTGAATCATGATTCTGTACAGTGATTACTTGTCTTGATGCATTCCCCTGGTTCGGGGATGCCTTGGGTGACCTAGCAGTCCCGGATACTTGCAGGAACATTCAGGCACGGAACGACTACGTAGTAGTCTTCCGGGGTTTGGATGAAAATACGGTAACAATCAAGCAGACAAGCATGCGTTCTAAGGAACATAATCAGCACATTTGCTCGGGCCCGAAGGTAGTCCGGGAGATGAAACCGTTAAGGGACTTAGCATGCGAGGGTCTGAACATATATAAGCAGTATTTCATTTTCCATGTTCTAGCTTAGCAATACAGGTTGGGATTATTCCCTTAGCTAGGTGCGTTGGATTTATTAGCATACAGGGGTGAATCACCTAGCGACTAGCATAAATATTCCAGATTTTATGTGTGCTGGCTAAGCAAAGACAAGTTCACCGTAGCCACCCACCTTAGCGATGATTCGCCTCAGTAGAGCGATACGTCTGAGCGAGCCTCTGAAAGTCCAAGCCGGATTCCTGTAGGGACAAGTCTGGATATCCTTTGCTTCTTGATCGAGGCAAAGCAGGTCGGGACAGCTGCACTATTGCCGATTGAGTCGGCAGTCCGCTTGAGCGAAACGGGGTGTTACATCCTACCCAACTTAGAAAAAGTCTCATCCTCGAGACTTACTAAGGACAAGCAGTAATCTAGGGTTGAGGCAATCCTAGACAAGTCGTTGTACTTGCTCATTTGGATATTCACTTGCACAAGCTTCGAAATCAGCATATCGCTTAGACTGGATCGTGCGCACTTTTGAAGGGCCCCTCTAGCGTGAACACGTCAACCAGCTTAGTGATAGCAAAGTCTCAGCACTCGAGTTTCACCTTTTCTTAAGTCTTGGATGGTGTACTAGTTCAAGGTGTCCCTCGAATAGATGCATTCAACCAAACTTAGGGTTAGTGAAAATCGGACAAGCTACTAGCGATACTCTCAAGGGTTCGCACAGGTTGGCACAAAGGCCACTCGCAGCATACAACCAGACAAGCAATCATATCATTCAAAACGCATTTTGAAAGTATTTAGACTTATTGTTGGAACATCCCATCGAGGCATTGAGAGAGAGCGTGCACATAACCCACGAACGAGCTTTCGAAATAGAGATATCGAATCGAAGTCCAAAGGCGTAGAAGCTAGGCTCTGATACCAATATGTCACGCCCCGATCTCCCGCAGGCAAATCGGCCGTTCCCGCTAGGCGGGAATCACCCTCGCCAGCGCTCCCGCGGAACGATCGCTTAACCCATCCGGGCGTGATGCCGCACGAGCGTGATCCACGCCCGTGCAAGGCCATGGTTCATTGGCTGGCGGCAAGAGTTCTAAGCCACAGAGTCACACAGATTGTCCGAGTGCAGCGGAGTCATGAACGCATAGGCGATCGGTAACAGGTTCACTGAGTTGACAAATATAGCGGAAGCATAAAAACACAAGTTGAAATAAAGAAAGCTCTTTTATTGATATAAACTTGTGTTACAGGCGGCGTATAGCCGAGATTACAAGTCGCTCAAGACTCTCTCTCTGAAACAGTAAAAGCGTGCCAAGTGGCTACAACTGTGGAATGATTGTACAGGCGATGGTCGGGCGATGTTCACAACATTATGTCTTCTATATGTGCTTCTGTTCCGGACGTACCGTTGCAAGGCTTCAGAGGAAACTCCTGGCCTTAGCACGCACGTTGGAGGCATCCGCACCGAACGAGGTTCTCCCGCACCCTGCATATCAAACTGGTGGATTATCAGTACATTGAATGCACTGGTGGGGAAGCTACTCGCCCGCTCGATAAATCCAAACACGTAATACAGGTTCCGTGCACAACTATTAAGTTATCTTTCTAGTTGCCTTAGGATCAGTTTCATGCAGATATTGAATAGCCTAACGTGTCGAGCAGTGCGCCGTGCGATGTTAGAGGAAACACGGCGAGACTTACCAACTTACCATCTCCTTCCCTGTCCAAGGCAAACATTAAGGCAACTTGTTAATTCGAGCAGAGGCATATATAAACATTCAGGAGGCAGGCATATGCAACACGAGGGTCGTTTAAACATGATCGTTCAGGTGTTTAGTTATTGCGATGCAGTGACTCGCACGCGGATAGCCGCTAAGCGAGGATGACTTATCTATATGAACACGTTCGCTGGCAAAGCCATTATGGACACTAGTCTTAAACGAGAGTGATTTGTAACAAAAGTATAGTGGGTGCTACAAGCCATCTCGTTTAGTACAGTAGACTATACAGTAAGTTCAGCCATGGAGCGGATGGTATGCAGCAAAAGAACGGTAGGTGCTGCACACTATCTCGTCCAGTACAGTTGGCTGAAACAGTGGAGTTCCATCCGGATCGGAGCGGCCCCAGTGCCCCGGAGACCGTCCGTGGAACTATGCCTCATTTCTGAGTTGTCCGCGACATGCAGGTCAGGGTCAGGGTCAGTTTCCCCTTCACTAGATACTCGAGTACTGTAGAACAGGAGTACAGTGGTATAGTGGTACAGTGGTACAGTAGAACAGTAGTACAGTGGTACAGTATTATAGGAGATGTTTGAATCATGATTCTGTACAGTGATTACTTGTCTTGATACATTCCCCTGGTTCGGGGATGCCTTGGGTGACCTAGCGGTCCCGGATACTTGCAGGAACATTCAGGCACAGAACGACTACATAGTAGTCTTCCGGGGTTTGGATGAAAACACGGTAACAATCAAGCAGACAAGCATGCGTTCTAAGGAACATAATCAGCACGTTTGCTCGGGCCCGAAGGTAGTCCGAGAGATAAAACCGTTAAGGGACTTAGCATGCGAGGGTCTGAACATATATAAGCAGTATTTCATTTTCCATGTTCTAGCATAGCAATACAGGTTGGGATTATTCCCTTAGCTAGGTGCGTTGGATTTATTAGCATACATGGGTGAATCACCTAGCGACTAGCATAAATATTCCAGATTTTATGTGTGCTGGCTAAGCAAAGACAAGTTCACCGTAGCCACCCACCTTAGCGATGATTCGCCTCGGTAGAGCGATACGTCTGAGCGAGCCTCTGAAAGTCCAAGCCGGATTCCTGTAGGGAGAAGTCTGGATATCCTTTGCTTCTTGATCGAGGCAAAGCAGGTCGGGACAGCTGCACTATTGCCGATTGAGTCGACAGTCCGCTTGATTGGAATGGGGTGTTACAGTGGCCTTGCTTGGATATACGAGGCATGATGTATGAACTGTAAGTACCTTTGTGGGCTAGAGAAAAGAGCAAGAGCATTTCATCGTCTTCGTAGCATCGCCTTTGTGGCATTGCCTCGGGGCATTTTATTTGGACCCTATCGTGAGCTTCGCTGCGTATTACTCTGATGTGTGCTTGGTACACATACTTGACTTCTGCTGCAACTTGGTTTATTCAATGATAGCATTTGGTGTTGGACAACATCGCCTTGTACGAGCGCAACTCCAGGCTCGTACGGCATCACGTCCCGATTAGAACGATTGTCCCGCGGGAGAGCTGTAACGTGGTGATTTCACGTCCAGCGGGGACTATCGAGCTTGCGGGAGATTGGGGCATGACAAATTGGTATCAGAGCGCCTGGTTCATTTTCTCGGACTTGGTCCTTCGCTTCATCACAAACTCTAAATAGCTTCCGTATGTCGTCTAGCTCTTGACTCTACTCAGTGCCGCATCGGATATTTCATGCAATAAGTCTATATATTGCTGGTTGTGGCTGTATTTTATTCTTAGTTGTGTTGCCTTGGTTGGTTTTCGTAGGATTACTTAGCCTCGTTAGGCGTTATTATATTCGTGCAGCAAGTTGGGTGGCGTTGTTGCATTTGTGCAACAAGTGAGAGCTTTCGTTGGGTTGGCTTGGCTTATCGTTCAGGGAGTTTCTGATTGCCTCAGTGGATCAGTTGGTTGGCAGACGAGACTTGGTAATGCGGCATGTTGTGAGTAGAAACATTCGACAAAAATGGATCGTTGCACGAGTTTCTCGTGTAGCGACTGTGTTGGATAGAAGTTGGAATTTTGGCTGTGGCGCATTGGTTGGGCATGTTTGAGTTTGGCTCGGGAATATCAGAATAGTTGGCACGAGTTGCTCGTATAACAAATATGTGAAACCGTTGGGTATTGGGCTGGACTATTTGGAAGACAATCATTGCACGATTGCTCGTGTTGAGAAAGTATCAGACGAATGAAACAGTTGGATAATTCAAGCATTGCCTGAGTTTTGTGTCAGACTTGAGTTGGGAAAGGCATGATCACACATTTTGGATGGTTCGGACGGATCTTGGATCCAGTACAAGGAAATTGTAATGCGAGTAGCGACTTGAATCGGAGTGGTATATGGGATACCACATATTGAGCAAGGAATTGAAATATTTTGGTTGGACATCAAATGGAAATTGCCTGAACGAACTCGGATATTGAGAATACATGTTGGTTGGTGCAAGTCGATTGTGTTGGGAAGAATGAAAATGGAGCAAGCGAATTTTGAGTTAAGCATAAGGATTGAACAGTTGGGAGACGTTGAGTGAAGCGATTAGTAAATCGAAGGATAGCGAGCACGGACTACGATTTTGGGTAACACATTTGAGCTGTTGGTTGAGCAATAAAACACGATCTTGGTTTGGAGGGACAATGCGATGGACTTGAATGGACTGGAAGGATTTTGGATATTGCTGCTCGAGAAGTCGACTCAGGTTTAGCGAAGTGGAATTTTTGGCAAGATATTGCAACAATGGTAGACGGATCCTCCGGAAGACGTGGACGGATTGAGGCAACAACTAAAGGCAAGAATTTGTGGCGGACAGACTTTTGAAGATAGCTAAATGTGGGAGCAAGTCGGAGCAAATCATTATGTGGTTTGAGTAAGTTGGACATGCATTGTAGAATGAGGCAGAGGGATAAGAATTTGGAGCAAGTCTTGAGTTTCGGAAATCATTGCAGTGGTAGTGCGAGAAGACGAACATGGCAGTTCGGAAAATTTGATGGATTCAGGGCATAACGGCGGATTGATGGAAGACGGTTTCAAACGAGCGCAGTTCTCGAATTGTGGCTTGGATAGATAGCAAGACTCTAGGTGGTTAAGCAGCATTGGTTGACAGATCAGCAGAGGCAGTGCATGAGTTCTCAGATTCGAAAGTTCGCTCGGATGGAATGGTTGGATTTTGATTCGGATTTGCAGATGAGATATAGCATGGTTCATAATAACTGTCCATCGAGATGATTACAATTATCGAGCGTAGCTTCGGGACAGTTGACCCTAAGCGACCTTGCCCATCGGATCGGATATGAATATGGTAGACCCATAGAACGACCCTTGAGGCGGCGTATTTGGGAATGCGTCGAGGGCAGATGTGTGTTGGAGATTTGGCTTATTGACTGAGAGTTGGATTTGAGAGATCCTTGGGATAGCCTTCAGCTGAAGATGCAGCCGAAAGATCGAAGCGATGGTGGTAGTAGCCTAGTCAACTGATGAGATTCAGAGTCACAGATTTTTGTAGATGGCATCGCCTCTGACTCATCGTACTCTGGAAGGGAATAGCATTTATATGAATGGACGATTATGGCGGCTCGTTCAAATCAAATCTTTGTGAATATTGGAAGGGACAGATGTGCCTCAGATTTATAAGATGCATCGGAACTTAGTCTGGGAAGAATGCTCATTCGGAAGGCGAAGGTGATATCCTATGCTTCGAGGCAGTGGAAGCAGCGCGAAGAACTATTCCATACGCAACCTAGGAATTGTGGCGAGTGTGTCCACGTTGAAATCGTGGCGACACTATCCCTTTGGCGTGGTGGCGAGATCTTCGTGGATCACACGAACCTCAATATAGATGTTCACCCAGCGAGGTATTGAGATTGAGGAAGCTGATGAAAGCAAAGTTGATATTTGGGTAAGTCGCCTAGCTGGGGTAGTATCAGTTGAGATGATCGTTCGGTGCATGAGATATATTTGGAGATGTTGCTAGTGCGGATTCAGAAATAGTTGGATGGATTGAGTTGGAACATGAACTGATTGAGTCGGTGGGAAATCATCATATTGAGAATAGTGCTCAAGCGAACATGTTGGAATGGAAATCAGGATTGGTTCATTTTGGGAGTGAAGCTAATGGATGCCTCGGACATAAAGATACCCTTGTAACTTGTCCAAATTCGCTATCGCAAAGCTCGGCTGAAATGCATGTATTTTAGGGACGCCTTAAATATGTGTATCGATCCAAAACTAAGCGATACGAAGAATTCGTATTGAGCTACAAGGAGGATGTGGGAATATAGAATTTGTACGAGCATTCAGCAGTGCGAGATGTTGAGTTAGAATCGTGAATATGTGAGTTGCATAGAGCAGATCCATGGAATTGGACAAACGGCATGTGATAGGAATGAGTACCAGCATGGTTCGTAGACGAACCTGATTCTAAGTGGTATATTATGTAACGCTCCGCAACCACATGGTGCGTTACGCTGAGTCGGATTGAATGAACAATTGCTGGTTCTATTTAATTTATTGGATTTTGGGAAGAAGTATTGATTGAGTTGTTTCATGTGCAGATGGCTAGCGGGTTCGATGGAAATTAGGTGGTCGTTCAGAGCAGTACTGAGATAGCTGAGTTTGAATGATAATGCCATCTTCCTTAGTCCGATCGATCGGATGATTTATAGAGCACGGCCTGCTCGCACGGTCATACCAGTTGAGTAGATCGCGCTTGCATCGGACCACGGGTTCAAGGGATTGGCCGTATCGGCAGGACAGGATGCTTAACGGGATCAACATACGTGAGTGGGCTCTTTCCCTTCTCCTCTACTCCTTCATGCCTAATAATATGGAAAACACGTAAAAGGCTTGAACACTTGGGCTGAAACATTGGAAATTACTATACTGAGGCGTGCATAGAGTGTACGCCATTGGCTTGGTAGGATTGTGGCTTAATTTGGTTTGTGTGTTGGATAGTTGGAGCTAGAGTTGGATTATTGCATTTAAGGCAGTTGGTTGGATGATTGGGATTATGCTTGGACAGTTGGAATGATTCATTGAGGCGTTGAGAATATCAGGAATTCGGGCGAGCGAGCGTGCATCTGTGCGTGGGTATCACTTGGTCGCTTTGTCTTGCAAAGCGAGCAGTTGTGGTTCAAAACCGAACAACTACATCGACGAGGGTGTTGTGCCACTTGATGGGGCATCGTGCCACGAATGGGGCATTGTGCCACTGAAACGACATTGTGCCATGGGTTAGCTTTGAGCATGGGTGTTGCACCATTGGAAACATTGTTGAGAAGAGGCATTGTGCCTATGGGAATAACTTGTGAATGGTGCCTTGGGCTATATGTTGGAAGAATGGTTATGGATGTGTTGGTTGGATTATTCACGAAACGAGTATAGGATCGCTTGGTGGGGCGAGAATGTTCGATCCTCTCGTCATACCTACTTGGTGTCTGCATGTCACGGACAACCTGTATTGCACAGGGTTTGGTCTCCTCGAACGGGTACTCCGGGGCACCGGGACCGTTCGGCCATGGAGGAGACAATTGGGTAACGCGTCTTGGGTGCGGTGCCAGCGGTTGGAATCGATCCAGGTGGGTTAGCTACTTAGCGCTGTTTCGAGGAGAACCGTATTTGATCAGTCCGATCAAAGTCCTTTATGGCTTGGCCAGTGACTTCATATAGTATAGTGTTGGCTTGCTTTTCTTTTGATGGTTTGGCTTTCGTGTAGGTGCGGCCACCTTGCCTCGGCAAGAGTGTGCACTGTGAGATTTGGATTGTAAGTGTTGGTTGAGGATGGATATTGAGGCTTGGTTGATGGTTCGACATGTTATCGTGTTGCTTGGACTTGAGCAGGACGGTTTGCATGCTAGTTTCCCTCGAGTTGCTTATATATTTGCTTGTCGTTTGGTTTGAGTTGAGTGCTTGCATGCTTAAACTGCTTTACAGCTTTCCTTAACATGTCATCCATATGCCATGAAACGAATCTAGGATTCAAACTAAAAAGATCACCATATAACTGTTTGCATTCACTATTTTACTTAGTGTCGGCTTAGGCGAGTGGGTTACCCCGCTCACCAGTACGGTTGTGTACTGACCCACGTTTGTGGGCATTATTTCAGGTACGCAGGCGTAGTGGCGCTGCTTGGATATACGAGGCATGATGTATGAACTGTAAGTACCTTTGTGGGCTAGAGAAAAGAGCAAGAGCATTTCATCGTCTTCGTGGCATCGCCTTTGTGGCATTGCCTCGGGGCATTTTATTTGGACCCTATCGTGAGCTTCGCTGCGTATTACTCTAATGTGTGCTTGGTACACAATACTTGACTTCCGCTGCAACTTGGTTAATTCAATGATAGCATTTGGTGTTGGACAACATCGCCTTGTTCGAGCGCAACTCCAGGCTCGTACGGCATCACGTCCCGATTAGAACGATTGTCCTGCGGGAGAGCTGTAACGTGGTGATTTCATGTCCAGCGGGGACTATCGAGCTTGCGGGAGATTGGGGCGTGACAAATGGCAACAGACTGAAGCCCTGAGACAGTCTCAGTGGCAACAGACTGAAGCTTTGAGACAGACCTTGATGACGGCTTTGGAGAGAACCACTGCCTCGGCACCAGTACCTGTCCAACCTGTAGGCACAGTCCGAGGTTTCCGCCAGATGAGCCCGAGAACCTTTAAAGGCAGCGAAACCCCAGAGGAGATCTCAGATTGGATCTCCAACACAGAGATGCTACTGGAAGGTTCGCAACTTACCCCCGATTTATGGATGACCGCCGTAAGGGCCCAGCTCCTCGGCAACGCCCATCACAGGTGGGAATCTATAGAGCGTAGCATCGGCAAAGATCAGACTTAGGAACAATTCTTGGAACACTTTAATGCCAAGTACTTCCCTACAACAGTCCAAAATGCCCTATACTCCCAGTTCCTGCACTTGGAACAGGAAAATATGACTGTTGACGCCTACGACGCAGAGTTCAGCAGACTGAGTCATTTTGGTACCATCTTGATACCGAATGAGCTGGAGAAGGCCAAAAGATTCTACCACGGCCTCACCTGCGAGCTCCAGAGGTATACAATAATGCAGTCGAGGATCTCCTATGAGAAGGTTCTTACAGAAGCAAGGGTGCAAGAAGCTATTGGCCGAGGAGCGAGAGCTCTAATCCAACCTTCCCGACCAAAAACCAGCAAGGAGCATGAGGCCCTATCCATCGTTCACAAAATCAGACGCATCAGACGACGGGACCCTACCAGAAGAAGGAGCTCCCGACTTGTCACTATTGTGGCAAGAAGGGGCATTTTGCCAATGACTACAGAAAGAAGTTAGGACTATGCCTTGTATGTGGAGCTAGCCAGCATATGGCCAGAGACTGCCCACAACGCAAAGATGCAGCACCTCAGAACGGGCAGAAGCCAGGAGCACAAGCCCAGAGGATGCTACCCTCAATATCTGGAGGATATCAAAGGGGAGCACCCCTGGCTACACAGGAGGCCCAGTTCAACAAGGCTAGACAGCAGTCTGGAGGGCAAAGGCACGGACAAGCCTTTGCTTTAGCTGCAGTTGCCGAAGAACCCGAAGGTGAAACCATCACAGGTACCATTTTAGTTGCATCATTACCTGCAACTGCATTATTTGATTCTGGCGCAACCCTGTCATTCATATCTAGTAGTTTCATAGCCATGCACAAACTAGTCACTTCCCCACTACCTAAGTGCTGGAAAATTCTTACTGCAGGAGGTATTGTTCCAGTTACCAACATTATTGAAACATGTTCGATAGTTGTTTGTAGTAGAGAGCTAAGAGCGCGATTTTTGGTACTCCCTATGCCAAATTTTGACGTCGTCTTAGGCATAGACTGGTTAATCCAGAACAATGCTATCTTAGACTGCCGAAAAGGTAGTATCATCTTTAGACCACCAGGACACCCGGAGTTCGAATACGTACGAGGTACCATCGAGCAAGGAGTAGGCCAGACTCCTAGAGCTTACATGGCGATGGAGATAGAACCCCCAGCACTCATTACAGAATTCGAAGATGTATTTCCGGAGGAATTGCCAGGCCTACCGCCTGACAGAGAAGTAGAGTTCACTATTGAGCTGATACCCGGAGCTGCACCGGTATCCTCAAATGTGTACCGACTGGCGAAGAAGGAACTTGACGAGCTGAAGCTGCAACTGGAGGAATTACAGATCAAGGGATTTGTTCGTCCTAGTGCATCACCCTGGGGAGCACCAGTGCTGTTTGTACCAAAGAAGGACGGAACATATCGGATGTGTATTGATTACAGAGCCCTCAACGCTTTGACAATAAAAACCAAGTACCCCTTGCCGCGGATTGACGATCTGTTCGACCAACTGACGGGAGCGGTGGTATTCTCAAAAATAAACTTGAGATCAGGCTATCATCAGGTCAAAGTACGGCGAGAAGACATTCCGAAGACAGCATTCAGGACTCGTTATGGTTATTACGAGTTCCTGGTGATGCCTTTTGGACTGACTAATGCACCAGCTGTATTCATGAACCTGATGAACAGAGTCTTCCACCAATATCTGGACCAGTTCGTGGTAGTCTTCATCGACGACATCTTGGTGTATTCAAAGAGCCACGAGGAGCATGAAAAGCACTTGAGACTGGTGTTAGAGACGCTAAGACAGGATAGCCTTTATGCTAAGATGAGCAAGTGTGAGTTCTTCCTTGATCGTGTCGCTTTTCTTGGACACGTTATCACAGGAGAAGGCATCTCGGTGGACCCAGCAAAGATTTCATCTGTAGAGATATGGCCAACCCCGACCAACGTCTCAAAGGTGAAAAGCTTTCTAGGACTTGCCGGATATTACCGGAGGTTCGTAGAAAACTTTGCAAGAATCATGGAACCGATAACCCGGTTGACCCACAAGGAGCAGGAGTTCATATGGTCTGAGGAATGTCAGGCAGCTTTTGATGAGTTGAAGAAGCGTCTAACTACTGCACCCATCTTGACTATACCATCTGGATCCGGAGGTTTCGTAATCTATAGTGATGCATCTGGAAAAGGATTGGGTTGTGTCTTAATGCAACATGGGAAGGTTGTAGCTTATGCCTCAAGACAACTGAGGACTCATGAGAAGAATTACCCCACTTATGACCTGGAGCTTGCCGCAGTCATTTTTGCCCTGAAGCTATGGAGACATTATCTATACGGCGAACGAGTGGAGATATTCACCGACCACAAGAGCCTGAAATATGTCTACACCCAGAAGGACTTGAACCTAAGAAAAAGACGATGGCTCGAAGTGATGACGGATTTCGAGATCGATTTGCAGTACCATCCGGGGAAGGCAAATGTAGTAGCTGATGCACTAAGCTGAAGACCCTCGGTATTCTTTATGATCACCCAACCAGGTCTATTGAGAGATCTAGAAAAGTTGGGTATAAAGGTTATTATGCCAGGAATTGACGACCAATTATCAAACTACCAGCTACAATCAACATTGGTCGAAAGAATCAAAACTGCTCTACCAGCAGATGCAAGATTTCAGAGGCTTCACCAAAGAACAGAGGCTAGAATCCAGACAGGATGTCACATACATGAAGATGGGACTCTAAGATGTGGAGAACGTCTTTATGTTCCAAATGGAGAACTTCGTGAGGAGCTGATGTCAGAAGCCTACAGCTCAACATGCTCTATACATCCAGGAGGCACAAAGATGTACAGAGACCTGCGACAATACTACTGGTGGCATGGAATGAAGCAAGAGATAGCACGCTTTGTGGCAAAGTGCCTGGTGTGTCAGCAAGTCAAGGCTGAGCATCAGAGATCTGCCGGTCTACTTCAACCTCTCCCAATACCCGAGTGGAAATGGGAACACATTACGATGGACTTTGTTACGGGCTTCCCAAGAAGTCCCAGTGGTCGTAATGCTGTATGGGTAATCGTAGACAGACTCACAAAGGCTGCTCATTTCTTACCTTTCAGAGTCGGACAATCTACAGAAGTCTTGGCAGACATGTACATGAAGAAGATAGTGCGTCTGCATGGAGTACCAGTCAGTATAGTGTCTGACAGGGATACGAGGTTTACATCTTACTTTTGGCGAAGTATGCAAGAAAGTCTTGGTACCCGCCTCAAGTTCAGCACCTCGTATCATCCACAGACAGATGGCCAATCAGAGCGCACCATCCAGACACTCGAAGATATGCTGAGAGCCTGCATGCTTGATTTCAGCGGATCATGGGAAGATCACTTACACCTGGTGGAATTTTCCTACAATAATAGCTATCAAGCGAGCATTCAAATGGCTCCTTTTGAAGCTTTGTATGGCAGGAAATGTCGTTCCCCAGTATGCTGGAGCGATGTTGGCGAAAGACAGATCTTGGGACCAGAATTGGTTGTTCGTACGGTGGAAAAAGTAAAGAAGATACAAGGACACCTGCGAGCTGCACAGGACAGACAGAAGCACTGGGCCAACGTTCATCGACGACCTCTAGAGTTCCAAGTGGGAGAGCATGTGTTCTTAAAAATCTTACCCACCCGAGGTACCATCAGATTTGGAGGAAGAGGAAAACTGAGTCCAAGGTACATTGGACCCTTCGATGTATTAGAACGCATCGAAGAAGTTGCCTACAAGCTAGCCTTACCCCAGACCTTGGAAGGAGTACATGACGTCTTCCACGTATCTCAGCTGAGGAGGTACATTCCAGACCCGAGTCATGTACTGGACCATTCAGAGATCACCGTCGGCCCAAGCCTATCGTACCAGGAGGAACCTGTAGAGATCTTAGATCGTAGCGAGAAGGTGTTGCGAGGCCAGACTATCCCTCTAGTTCGTGTTGCATGGAGACATCATGCACCAGGTGAATCAACCTGGGAACGAGAAGAGGATATTCGACAGCGTTTCCCCCATATATTTCCAAACCAGGGTATGTCCTAATATTTCAAATAAATCTTTCATTCTCATATATGTCTATTTTTTTATTTCGAGGACGAAATATTCTAAGGAGGGTAGATTGTAAACTCCCTCGACCAGATTTCAGTAAATTAGGATTATTTTTAGCTAATTAGAATTATTGCAACTTTTTTAAATTTTTTTTTTTACATATCCTATTGATTGTGCACCTGTACCTCACACAATTAATTAGAGTATTACACTACTGTTATTCCCAAACAAAATTCACATACCTGCCTTAGACATGATAGACTATTTTTTTGAATTTTGTGCAACTCCCAGATGCCTTATTTTGAGCCTCGTTTGAGACGCACAAATATCGTTACAAAAGTCCGTATTTATTTCCTATTTTATTTTCTGCTCTTTACCCATCTCTGTACCCCTAGAGTTTGAGGCCCAACCTGCACCAGTTTTGCCCAAACAAAAATACGATAATATTCTACTTTGAATATACTACAATTAGTATATTGACACCGTAGTAAAATTATGGCCCTACCTGCCTCTAAATAATTAAAGAACACCGTACGCAGTATTTATTAAATAATAAATACGGTGACCCGTATCACCCAAAGAACCAGGCCCTGCCCCTGCCCAGGTTCACCCCCACACTCCCCAAGGCACTCCCCCAGCTTTCCCCCTAAATTCTGTGAATTTTAGTATTTTTAGGAACCAGGTGATTTTCCAGACAAATTGCGTAATTACGCAAAATACCAATTTTTAGGACTTTTATGCAATTTATGAAAATTCAAGGGTTTTTATGCAAATTTCATGTGAGGTGTCATCACCTCTGGCTAGTTAATATAAACCCTACATGTGGCACTAAATATCCTGTTAATATCAGCCTAAATATCCTAAAAACCCCAAAACCCCAAAATGCCCGTACACTTCCACTTATTTACAAAGCATGCCATTCCCCCTAACCCTATATATACCCAACCCCTCCCCTTGCAAACCCTACACCACCACCCTCAGTCCACCTCCGGCCACCCAACTCCGGCGAACCCCTCGCCCCTACCCCACCTTCCCTCCGACCAAACCCCACCACCTCCGGCCGCCTGCTCCGCCGTGGGCAGCTGCCACAGACCTCACCCCGACCCTGCACACAGCAGCTACCCCCACCACCCAACCTCCCCTATCACCGCCTCCGGCCACCGTGCACCACCACCACCAGCCCCACTCGCCTCGCCCCTGTAGTGCCCCGCTCCGCGTAGGCACTATGTACAAGTGAGATCGCCTTGCTTGCTCGAACGGGAGTCTTCTCGGAGAGTTTCCGACCGATTGATCAATGTGAGTGGGCAGAACTACATTCTCTGATTCTTGCACGACTTAATAATGAATCTGAGTTTTTGAATGCTTGTTTGCTTAAGAAGAATATTTTCATAAGAGAATGATAGAACCGACTCAGTATGCTAATAAGAGAACTCACATAGCTTGTCATCGAAATGAATCTGCTGCCTAACTAAGAGAATATGAATGCTTGTCAGAAATGAGATATAACCATTGCTATGCTAAAGATAAAGATAAAAATATTGCATGCTTAGAAACACTGACACAGCTATCAAACGAACCTTTGCTATGCTAAGAAAGATAAGTAAATGAATGACTCGAATATGTCCCTTTACTAGCGGGTGGGGTTGGTTTGTTCGAATGGGTTTGCTATTAGCAAGAAAGGGGGCGGGGCGGGTGGCTCACTATGGGCGGCTGTGAGCAAATTACTAGCGGGTGGGGTTGGTTTGTTCGAATGGGGTTTGTAGTATAGTAATGGTTAATAATTATTAATAGTTTTTTTTTCTTTTCTTTTATATTTCCCTTTATATATATATATATATATATATATATATATATATACTCATAGAAAAAAATCTAGGATTATATTAATGCACACCATTAAGCTAGCAACTGCTCAAGGGGTCTCCTATATGAAATAAATTCAAAAAAATTCCTAATGGCCCCATAAATCCCCTTAGTGCACGAACACCTAAAATAAAAATTAATAAAAATATATTTCTCCTAATTAGCACATAATTACTACATTTAAATTATTAATTAATAAAAAAATGGTTTCTACGAATAGGGGTTTTACATTCTACCCAACTTACAAAAATTTTGTCCTCGAAATTGACACTAACCCATATTTATAATGATAGCTATAGCTATTACACTACATTGGTATCTAGCAAGACTCCTAAAACTCATCGTCTGCTATTCTAACACTTCCTCATCTATTGTCCATACACTATTCTATCATCCTCTAACTCGTCTACACTACCCAACTTACAAGAATTCTACTAGTAGTCATATTCTTTGAAGCTATTGTCTAGATTGTATGGCAAATACATTTATTGGGTCGAGGATCTTGGGATACCTGTCTAGAATCTCATAACTATGACTTTTCCCATAACCGTCAAGTATCATAGTCTAATACTGCCACGCCAACTGGCCAGTATGGCTGCAAGTAATTCGACTACTTCTACCATAATCGTCTGACTGCAATTGTCGCTACCTCGCCAGCGATTTGTCATAGTCATCAATTCTTAACAAGTGCCTTCAACTCTTGCCTAGGCATAGTCTAGGTTTTTAGGGAACCACTTAAGGTCTTGACTAAAACTATTAGGAGTATGATCTATTTCAATGATCTAACAAATTTCTATTAGGCTACATGGTGCTACTTAAGTGTTAAACTAAGAAAGAATACGGATTTTGCTATAGTGCATATACATATTAAGAACTCATCCTTAGTTATCAAGCATTACTAACACATTTATGTTTTAACTAATAAAATAAGGATGAGGTTGATATAAATCAAACAATTCATAATGGCACGAAAGATACAACTATGATAGGAAGAGTTAAGCACGAGATAAGGAATGAATATAAAAAGAGGAGATGAGTCACCCAAGAGGGCGAGATAAGGATAGGGGAAGAATACTACTACTGCTACTCACGTCATCCATTAGCATCGCGTGTATGCCATCTAGGTAGAATAGAAATATATCCTCATAACTGCTAAACTACCATATATATAATTCTACATCTATTTGTACATCTAAGATCTTATGTCACATTGGGGTTATGAGTATGCAAAGACAATTATAACTAAAAGGTTATACCTGTATCTACGGCTTCCTGTGTCTGCTCTCCCATACTTGTCATAATGAGTGCTTGGCCTTGTCCTTGGTTGTTCAACTGGGGTCTAGTCTCCTTCATTTGTGCAGACTGTAGAAGCAGTGGTGGGTCCCTTTGGTCTCCTATAATTGAGGGTGTATGCGGTGTTCCTGATTCTAATGCCATAGGTCTCTGGTTCTGTTTAGGATATTCTCGGGCTTGATGGTGACTTGATCCACATATCATGCACAGCCCCAATCGACGATGACAGTCTCTTAGAATATGACCTGTCCTACCACAATAGTGACAAGTACGGAGCTCCTTGGTTGGATATGGTACAACACTATCTGATTGCTGGCGTGTCAAAGGGTGTCTAATGGGTCCTCCTGGCTGTGTCCTTACTGGTCCTTGGTGACTTCTCTGTTGAATTCTGTTTCCCCTGCTGATGGCCTCCTGGATCCTGGCCTCTGTCAATAGCTCGGCATAAGAGATCCGAGACTGGGAGCTAGTGTAGTGCTGGAGCTCCTGAGTCAGCCCACGGTAAAACTTCTTAGCCTTCTCCAAGTCATTAGGTATTAGGACTGTGCCATACTTACTGAGGCGGCTAAACTCTGCGTCATACTCATCAACTATCTTGTTCCCCTGCTCCAGATGGAGGAACTGATCATACAACGCGTCCCTTACAGTATCCGAAAAGTACTTCCTCTCAAAGCACTCCAAGAATTGTTCCCAAGTCTGACACGTACCCAACTGGCGCTCCATTGATTCCCACCAGTGATGCGCGTTGCCCTCTAACTGAGTCCTTACGCCTATCATCCATAGGTCAGCAGGTAGTTGTGATGCCTCTAACAAATTCTTGGTATTGGCAATCCAGTTCGTGGTCTCCTCTGGACTCTCATTGCCCTTATACGGCTTAGGGCCCATCTGCACAAAGTCCTTGACTTAACCAACCCGAGCTTGTGGTACTGAAACTAGTGTCTGGGTTGGTGCAGGGGCTAGTGCAGCCATTCTCTCAAGTGCTGCCAGAAATTCTAGCCTCTACTCTGCTGATTGCTGTCTCTGTTCCTGTATTATCATCTGAAAGAATTGGAACAACTGTGTCTGGCCATCCTGCGATGCTGATAAAGCTGGAAGGGTTCCATCAGGTATCGTGGAAGGAGTTGATGGAATTTGATTGTTAGTCAGTCCATCCGGTCCAGGAAGAAGAGGTGTTGTTGAGGTCTCTCTGGGTGATTGGTCGTCGTCCCCTGGAGACATGTTGTCCCCGGTGGCGGCATGCCCGTTATGCAAATTTATCTCTCTACAAGAGATGGACGAAGGATTAAGAAGAGTACATGAATCAAGCAGGATGCAAGCACTTAAGTAGGACATGTCGGAAGGAAGGTAAGTTATAGTCAAGTGTGGATGAGATCTAAAATTCTAATCCTAGGTGTGGCCCGCTCGGTACAGTTACGTAACCGAAACGGCTAACTTGACCTGCAAGGGCCACCACAAAAATATGTCACGCCCCAGTCCCAAAATACGTAGGACTAGGAACACGTAAGCATGCCAGCCGTATGTATATGACAACTCCAATATATGGATACCATAATACACACATGCGTTATAAAATGAATACAAACTCACATATGGTATATATAATGTCACAAGTCACAGATATGCTAATCTCATCCACACAACTAGTCATAGAAAAGAAATACTAAACTAGAATAAGGAGTCTGAAATATCCAAATAATAGTCGGGTGGAGACAAATCCACTACCAAAGACTATATCCAAAACTAAAATGAGAGAGGAGTATAAAATCTCCAATATAAAATAATGTCAGCAGAAGTGCATCATCAAAAAGAATCCATCACTAGATAATCAACGATTCTCAGAAGGTAAGACCTCCTCGGCAGAAAATAATGCGCCAGGTCCAGGCCCGTACTCCTGCGGATACTCCTGGTCGTCTATACCTGGCAAGGGACCAGGTCCTCAGAGGGGCATAACAAGATACATAGAAGCAAGCCAATTTGAATACAGTGAACATGCATAATGTTTGAAAATATATAAGTACGCAGTACAAGACAATCTATATGAATGCAAATGAGGACACTTTTCTACGTATGGGCAAGGGTAGGCTACTCGATCTAAGCCTCACAACTCACACACCCGTCTAGAACATCATCAGCCGACATACCTCGGGGGTAGCGACCATCGGACACACTCCCGTAGTGCGAACTATATACTACGGTTTACCAGAGTGGTTAAAAGCCAATACGCCTAATGATTATCCTCTCATGATACTAGGTTCCATGTGTGTGTCAACATATCTAATACATAGTAATGACTGAAAGAAAATTACACATGCAATGAATAAACAAAAATGCAATAAATATACAGAAATATACTAAGCATGCAAAATACTGTAAGCAATTTGGCAAGGTATCTTGCCTGGTAAGAAAGCTGCAAAAATGTAATGTTCCGATGTCAACACCAAGAGTCAGAAGCTACGGCCTCAGAATGAACGTCTCCGGATGCTGAAATAAATATCACCAACGTTCCCAGAATAAGCAAATAGCTAGAAAGCACTTCCCTTTCGTCCAATTTGGACATAGGGGCAAAATGGTAATTTTGGATAAAAGTGGGGTCCACGTGTGGCCTACTTTGTATCAAAAAATGTGCCAAGGGTAACAGTCTCTAAATGGGATAAATTATAGGTCAAACAAACTTTAGATGTCAATACGAACCCAACGGTATGTCCAAATGTGGATTCCGATGGGCCGAATACAATTTCGTCCAAAAGGTCAACCGTGGGGCCCGCCAATTGGCAACTTGGTCAACTGTCTCAGAATTGCATAAAAATTGGGTCATAGGACCAGCGCGTTACCACGAGTCCCGTGGCACAAGTTTCGTCAAAATCTGACGAACGTGCACAAAATGCGCGTGACTTTCGCAAAGTTGCGACACGGGATGTGTCCATAGATACGGGCTAATTCTGGCGCACACTCGCCTTCGAATCAGTTTTCGTGAACTCTCACGTATTCGGTTACTCTGCACGCACCGTTTGGTATACTTGGTACACGGCGGGGTGGTCCCGTTTGGCGGGGCGCGCTCCGTTTCACAACTTTTGGAAATCTGAAAAAGTGTGTTCGCGGGGTTTTCCAACGAATTTAATTCTATCTACAGCAGTTAATAATCTAGGGTTATTTAACAGAAATTAAACTAGGTCAAGTGGTCTACGCATACCAAAAAGAATCATCGAATTCGGATCTCTGTGGTGGGAGATACGAACTCGGAAACGTGGGTGATCATTGGCAGTTTTCTACGATCCCAGAATTTGGTCTATTTCCACCAACTTTGGCACTGTTTTTGCCTATGATTATGCATTGTTCGAGGTCTACTATCACACAGATATGGAAGAGGGTTAAGGGGTGAGCATACCGGTGAAGACGGGATGGCGTTTGGTTGAGCGAGGTGACGGAAAACAACTCTGGAACACAGGTACCTCGCTGCAGAATTCTGCAGTGCGCGGGGTGCGCGGGGTCGCGGTCATCGGGATTGGTTTGGACGGCCTGACGGGGTTCTCCGGCTGCGGTGGCGACGCTCCTGGGTCTAGATGGGAAGGAAAAGAGTTTAGGGTGATCTAGGATTAGGGTTTAGTTAACATAATGATATATATATAGATATATAAGGGAGAGAAGGGGGTGGTCGGGTTGTATGGCTTAAGGGTGCTGTGGGATTACTAATGGGTGTTGGGTTTGCTATTAGCAAGAAAGGGGGCGGGTGGCTCACTATGGGCGGCTGTGAGCAAATTACTAGCGGGTGGGGTTGGTTTGTTGTTATGGGGTTGGTAGTATAGTAATGGTTAATAATTATTAATAGTTTTTCTTTTCTTTTCTTTTATATTTCCCTTTAAATATATATATATATATATATATATATATATACACGTATATACTCATAGAAAAAAAAATCTTGGATTATATTAATGCACACCATTAAGCTAGCAACTGCTCAAGGGGTCTCCTACATGAAATAAATTCGAAAAAATTTCTAATGGCCCCATAAATCCCCTAAGTGCACGAACACATAAAATAAAAATTAATAAAAATCTATTTCTCCTAATTAGCACATAATTACTATATTTAAATTATTAATTAATAAAAAAATAATAAATACGATTTCTAGGAATAGGTGTTTTACAATATAAAAGGAAGTAATATCTCCAGCCACAACGTTTCAAGTTGCCCACCGAGCTCTAATGCCTAGACAAGCCAAAGCTAACTCCATACCTGCGAAGATCTGGTAGAATTCAGTACATTAAAAAATGCACTGGTGAGTGACCTCTAGCCAACTCAACTAAAACTAATATGTTGATTAAGTGAGTGCAAGCAAAATATGTGGTCTTTCTAATCTTGTCTTAGGATCGGTTACATAGCATAGAATATTTATGTCGGCCACAAGCATAAAAGTGGCACGTAATAGAGTTGAACTTACTGATACTTACCATCCTTTTCTTTCAATAAAATAATGCCATTTATAAAGTACAAGAAATAATGTGTCACAAGGGTGTTCCTTTAGAAGACAATCGTTAGCCTTCATAAACATAAGTGTATCGTGCATTCGTTCCTCTAAACATCTTCGATAGGCCTGTAAGTAGATGGACATTAGCATGCATCCTAACTATATGAAAGTCACTGGCACCATAAGCCATATTGGACTCTAGTGAGACAGGGATCCTTTTACGTACGGGTAGCTAGCCTCACTTAAAGGTCCCAAACTCACCTCTCTTTAGTACGTCAGTGCAGCTCCCCCTAGGCTTACACGATTTTTGGGCCCCGGAACCGTTCGAGGAATAATACCTTTGTGCACAAGTTATCCAGTGACTATGAAAATGCATGAACAGTTCGAACCTAAAAACTTATGAATGGTACATAATCTGAAATAACTATACAGCACATCTCTACTCAATATTAACATTCCTCGAGCCATCTCTCGTCTTATCCTTTCCAGTCCAGGGATTACCATACTTACGCAGTTTCGAATCCAGGAATACTGCCTTGGTGACCCAATGCCGAAATATTTCTATGTTACCATTCTTCTAAAATAATTATACAATAATTATCATGTCTAAAGCAATAGAACAATATTCTATATAATACTCTACAATAGTGCTATAATCCATATGATAAGATATTGCAACAGTACAAAAATATATTTCTATAGCGACAAGTTTAGATAGTCCATATGATAAGATAAAAGAAGTTCTTGTTACGCCCCAGTTTTGTGGAATCGATTATCGCCACTAGACGTGATGTCGTACAAGTCTAGGTTGCACTTGTACTAGACAAGAATGTGCACAAATTATAATCTTTTGAAACTCAGCAACACAGCAGCAGAATATTGAATACAAAGTATAGGAAGAAAATAACTCTTTTATTGATTCATTATAACAAAGTACAACTTTCTCAGTACTAAAATAAAATGCATGTTCGGCTTACATAGCTTTATAAAAAGTAAAACAACTGATAGGCTGACATGAAATAATCTTACATTCTATACATTATGCCCCTTTATTACAACTTGAACTAGGAAACAACAATTGAAACCTTCAAATACTTTGAAATAGAAAGAAGCTTGAAAACTACAATGAAAGATTTATCTCTATTGAGCGATCGCGGAGTCTCTAACACTTGGGTTGCCCACAGACATTTGAGTCAATACTTAACATGTACTGGTGAGCAGAACTAGCCCACTCACCAAAATAAATACTTTAAAATATATGACAAGCATTTTAATATGCAACAGTAAAGCAGTGAAACATGTAATTTTATTGGAATATATATTCTTACCCACGACCTATGGTCATTCATGTATAAGATAGAGGATAATACTTACCGTCCATGCACACGACAATCGTTAGCATGCAAATCTCTTTCATTCGATCATTGGTGATGTTGCACCATTTAGGACTTATTTTAGAGGGTGTATGATGCACCATTCAAGGCAAGTTGCAAGCCTCAATGAATATCTCACTTATACTCCGCACCACCAAAGCTCTTCGATTGTTTCTTCTGAGTCGAATCAGTCCTAGTACCCCAGGTATCATTCGAGAGAATTTACTAAATCTTCTGCACAAGTTGTCCATGACCATATAATGCATCTATGACTCGATGATAAGCATAAATTACAGTGTAAGATATTGAAAGTAATAGAGCAACATGTACAATCTTTTATTCTTGTTTCAGCATACTTATTCAGTGTTTCGATTGGTAGCCCGTAGGATCCAAGAAGAAGTTTTATTTTGAGGTGACCCAAGGGAATCTAAAGGGTCAGTTTCAGAGCCTGGTGCAGGGTAGTCTTTTTGTAGACGAGTATGCTGCAAAGTTCAACAGATTGAGCCGCTTCACATAGTACATGATCAGGGACCATGTAGACCGAGCTCGTAGATTCCAGAAGGGTTTGTCCAAAGGAGATCCTAGTGTATATTACTCCGAGCCGAGCCACGACCTTTGCTGATATTGTCACTGCAGCTCAGGTAGTAAAGGAAGACTTGGAACTTAGGCCCAAGAGGGACCGAGATTCTTTCAGTGGTAGTATCAGTGGGGGGCCGACGAAGCATCCCCAGATCCAGCAGCGGACTTTCCAGCATCAGTAGTGAAGGACCGTGATGGCAACTCTAGATGGGGGTGAATAGAGTTTGTGTATACAGCGGAATAAAATCAAAAGTTTAAAAATTATATGACATACAGATAGTGATCAACTACTAGCAGTTAAGTAAAGCAGTTATGTAAGTTATTACTACTAGCAATATGTATAAGTATAGAAAAGCAAGACAGATATGTATGTAGTTGAGTTAAGAAGAGAGAAAACGCAAACGCAAACGCAAACACAATCACAATGATTGTATCCTGGTTTCTCTCTGAGAAGACTAGTCCAGGCCCGAGAACTCTTGCTTGGAGTTGTATCCACTATAATCACCAATAGTAAATTATAAGCTTTGATCCAAAGGCTTGCCACTTCTTATAACCACGAGCTTCGATCCGAAGGCTCGAGATACTTCACACACGTGCATTTGATACGAAGAGCACGCAGACTTCAAACAGAAGAGAGGCTTGATGAACCAAGCTATTACAACTCGAACAACTTCTAACCGAGATTGAACTTAGCACTTAGAAACCTGAGGAGTTGATCTTGGAGATAGAAAAGTTTAGGCTCAATGGTTTTCTCCCTAAAGGTTTGAAAGATGAGTAGTAGATGAATGTTGTAAGATATCTTTTGGATGTGGAAAACCAATCCTATTTATAGGGTATTGTCAAACTGAATTTGGCTAGAGTTCAGATTGGTTTTAATTCAAATTTTTGAACGTTGGGCCAAGAAATCAGGGATGTAACAACTAGATGATTTCATACTAAATAGGTGACCAAATTCGGTCCGAGTTTGGCATGAATTTGGAGTTCGATTTCCTATTCTAGTAAGATTTGAGCTTGAATTTGGGCTGGTTTGGTGGATAGGTTCGATAGTTTATTTGAGTGGACTTTGGGTAATCTTTTTGTAAGTAAACTGAGGTAGGTATCTGTGAGTGGATAGATATTTCAAATTGCCAGTGCGACTTGACTTACATTCATCCTAGACTCAATAAAATAAAAGATTATATTTATTAAAATATAGAAAAGACTAGACAAAAGATCCAGAGGTTGGTGCAGATGTCTGTCTTTAGCAGTGATGAAGCTTGATCTCCTTTTCTTCGCATCTAGTATCTGCTTCTTTGTATTTAGATTTGATGATTGTCAATTATTAGAATCAGGTTGACCATGATCATTTTGTGTCAACAATCTCCCCCATTATGATAATTGACAAACTATGCCAAATACAAATTGATATATCCTTGATATAGCAATTGATGCAAGCTTTTTGAAATAAAAGAGCTCCCTCATAAGCAGAGCTTTCTTTTGAACTGGCATAGAGTTAAGTTGACGAACCTGTAACTGGTTATTTCTTTATAGTGAATATGAGTATCACAAATACCATAAGTATATCACAGTCCTTCTATCATATGTCAATATTTATATTTGTCATTTCTCCCCCTTTGTCAAATATTATAAGAGAAAAATATATAACTCCACGAATGACCATGGCAATGAGGAAGAAGGTAAATATATCATATATATTGCAGATAGACTAGTTATGCAATAATCATAACACAAATAGTTAATATAGTCGCAAATGTCATAATTAGTGCATAAAGAGTTTAAACATAGAGCATAGATGTTTCTAGTACAGTAAAATAATAAAAATTCATACAAATAGCTTAAATATAAACTAAGACATAAGTAACTATCTCCTGAGCAGTCACAGATCATCATCAACAGTATTGTCACCAGCAGGCGGCTGATCATCAAAATAAGCTCTGTAGGATCGAAGTACTGTTGGACAAACGGGTCATCGATCCAGTATCCTGAGCGAGATGGTCACGAGCTACTTGATATGGTGTGGTAGGATAATGAGCCTAATGGTAATGAAGATCAGCAATGGAGTTGGCCAATGTGTGTGCCTGGATGGTGGTGCGATAAGCTTGGTCGCGAAGACGAGTGATGATTATCGTGTTCTGCTCACAGTGTTGAGCAGCTATCATCTCGCTTTACAACCAAAACTTCTCGCGAAATATTTGTCACGCCCCAGTCCCAAAATACCGAGGGACCAGACACGTGGCAATGGCTAGCAACACGCACCGATGGACAAACCCAATTTAATGGATCCATCAGAGCATACTTAAGCTGTAAAACAAAGTCTACGACAACATGGCATAACTAATCTCATCCACACAAGATAAAATATGATCCACAGATATAAGAGATATAAATCATCAAACAGTCTCACAAAGTGCTTCGGGGAACAACCCGATAAAAATCTGATACAATGGTTCAACAGACCAAAATATAAACGACAGAATAAAATAAATACTAAGCATGTAACATGGATGCTCAGGAAAAGTCTTCAGCTAACACCTCGTCCTCGGGTGTCGGTACAGCTCCTGTATCTGCTTCTGCTCCTGCTACTGCTGCTGTCTCGTATACCTCAGGATAAATCTCGTCTACAAATCCTGGGGACATAATCCGGATCCAGGTCCTCAGGGGACATAACAAGGTACAGATAATACAAGCCAAAATAAATGCAATGCAGCAAATAATGAAATAAATAGGGTAAGCTATATAACCATCTATGTGAAATGCAAGATAAGAGCATCACGAGTACTCAGGCTGAGCCACTACAAGCTCTGTGTCAGGGAGCCGGTAGCAGTAATAATGAGTAATGGGCCAAGCTCGGGTTTCAGAGTCTTGTGCCTCACAGTAGTAGGGGATATATATATAATCAGCCTGTAGCCTGTGTGTCTCTCTCCACCCAATATAATCACATATCTTATGTCCATAACGTCTCATGTACATGGCACGCAAGATCATAGCTAATACAGTAAGTCATAGAGTATCCAAGAGTATAATGTCTCTGTCAGAAGTCTGTATCCTATACAGAATTACCATGAATATCTCAGAAAGATCTTATCATGAATAGTGTCAAGTGTCCTAGGTATAATGTACTTGATAAGACAAGTACTAGAATGTAAAGGGGTCACGAATGTCCATCTCTAGATGACATACACAACTCTGCGTACAGTGTTGGCACCCGACTAATAATCGGACTCTAAGTAAGTCACACGGTCCTAGGTTAAGCATGCACAGTAATATAACTAAGCAAGGAAATATACAAAAAGAACTGTAAAGGTGGCAAGGTATACTTTTCTACTGATGTATAACTAAGTCAAGAAAATAAGTAGCAAAACTGCAGGGTTTGGCAAGGTATACTTGCCTGGGGTTTGAATATCAACAATTATCCCTGTAACAGTGGATCCTGTAGGTACTCCTCCAAAAGCTATAATAAATATCACCAACAGTCTCAGAAGATATCAAATAGCTAGAAACACCTATCCTTAAGTCCAATTTGGACACAAGGGCAAAAATGACATTTTTGGGTCAAAGTGGGGTCCACATGTGGGCCACTTTGCACCGAAAAGTAAGTCAGGGTCAAAGGTCTCTAAATTCATCAAACTCAGTGTCAACAAGTCAGGAAAGATGATATGAACCCAACGGAACTTCCAGAATTGGATTCCGATGAGCCGATCACAAAATTGCCCGTCAAGTGGAGCCTGTGGGGCCCACAATATGCAATTTTGTCAACGTTTTCAGAATCGAACCAAACTTGGGTCATAGGACCAGCGTATTGTTACGAGTCTGATGGCGTAAGTTTCGTCTCGATCCGACGTATATACACAAAGTTACAGCGTGTTCCAGAATGGGCGGATACGGGACGTTGTCGGCGGATACGCGTTGATTCCGGTGTGCACGCACATCCAAATCAGCTTCTGTGAAATCTCACACATCCGTATCAATGATGCGTATGTTTCAGTAAAGACCGCGTACGATCAAGTCATCCCGTTTGGCAGGACGCACTCAGTTCCGGGGTGAAATAGGGCGTGGGTTTTCCTGTTTTTGGATCGCGGTATGCGATCACCATAAAACGTGATACATCGAGTGAGTTGTACGGGCATCGAGAGGGTTATACAGTCTACGCGTTGCAATAAATGGAATTGAAAATGGAATTATGAGGAGAGAGGAAATATTACCTGAACAGGGCTCCGTGAATCTGACTTTTATGTGTCCAAAAGTCCTTGACACGAGCTGTGTCCGCTGTGTCTCCTTGACACGAACTGCGTCCGGGTCGGGGGAGACCGTGCCTAGGGCTGCTGGATTCTGGCTGTTCTGGTCGGCAGAGGGTGGCTCGTCGGGCTGAGCGGGGTCATCGACGAGGCAGAGCGGAGATGGCTCGTCTGGCCGCTGCTGCGGAGGAGAGTGGGGTCGGGCTGCTGTGCTCGAGGCGGAGGAAGAGGCTGCTCTGGCCGGAGGAGGTCGACGAGAGGGAGGTGCTGTCGGGGCTCCGGTTCAGCGGGTGTAGTCAGGCTCCGGTCGAACATGATGATGGGGACGATGATACGGTGGTTCAGTCGGGGTCGATCGGCTGAGCCAGGGAGATCGACGGCGACTGCGGCGGGGTCGGGTGCTACAAAGAGGAGGTAGGCGGCTGGGGATCAGTAGGACGGCGGCGAAGGGGAGATGAGAGAGAGAGAGAGAGAGAGAGCTCTGGCGGCGACTGAGCACGGAAGTCGAGAGAAATTTATAGGGCTGCTACAGTATTTTCGGTGGGGGAATTAGGGTTCGGTCGGGTTCGGGTTTGGGTTGGGTTTGACTCGGATCCGACCTGACCCTACCCGTTATGCTGGATTGGCTTGGTTCGGTTCAGTCAGCGGTTTGGTTTGGTTCAGTCAACGGTTTGGTTCGGTTCAGTCAACGATTTAATTGGGTTTAATTCTACGTTGGTCTTTAGGGCTTTAAAACTATTTCCGGAGTCCAATAAATTCACAAAAAATTATCCTATGTCTGGTTTTCCATTTTACACCATAAAATATTATTTCCATAATATTTTATCATCAATTATCAGCATATAAAAATATTTTAATCATAAATTCCTAAGTTTTAATTCCAAAAAAATACCGAAAATATTGGGAATAATTATATTAAAATATTCTGAAAAATCAGGGTGTTTATAATCTACCCCCCTAAGAGGATTGCGTCCTCGCAATCAAAGAATAAGCTACTAAAGAAAGAACTATGGAAATGACAAGAATGCTTAGTTTATAACTGTATCTGCGAACAAGTGAGGATAACGCTGACGCATACTATCCTCCCGTTCCCAAGTCGATTCGCCAGGAGAATGATGTTTCCAAGCTACACGAACCAGTCTAATTGTATGTCCTTGCAATGTCTTCTCACTGTAGTCGAGGATGCGAACTGGTTGTTCTTCATACCTCAAGCTAGGGCCCACTGCGATCTCTGAATGATCGACTACGTGACTTGGGTCGGTCACGTACCTTCTCAGCTATGAGACGTGGAATACGTCATGCACTCCCTCTAAGGACGGAGGTAACGCTAGACGATAAGCCACCTCACCAATGCGCTCTAGAATATCAAATGGCCCGATATACCGCGGGCTTAACTTACCTCTGCTCCCAAACCTGATAGTACCACAAGTGGGCGAGATCCTTAAGAATACGTGCTTTCCTTCTTTGAACTCTAGGGGACGTCTGTGCGTATCAGCCCAATGCTTCTGTCTGTCCTGAGCTGCTCGAAGATGATTCTGGATTTGTTTTACCTTCTCTACTGTCTGCATTATCAATTCTGGACCCAGTATTTGACGTTCACCAACGTTACTCCAACATATTGGCGATCTACACTTCCTTCCGTATAATGCCTCGAATGGTGCCATCTGAATGCTGGTCTGATAACTATTATTGTAGGAGAACTCCACTAAGTACAAATGATCTTCCCAAGATCCTCCAAAGTCTAGCATACACGATCACAACATATCCTCCAAGATCTGAGTGGTGCGCTCTGATTGACCATCTGTCTATGGGTGGTAAGCTGTGCTAAATTTGAGTCTGGTGCCCAGTCTCTCTTGCATGCTTCGCCAGAAATGAGAGGTAAATCTCGAATCTCGATCCGATATAATACTAATCGGCACTCCATGTAATCTGACAATTTGTCTCATATACATGTCGGCTAGTACCTCTGTGGACTGTCCAACTCTAAATGGCAAAAAATGTGCCGATTTAGTGAGTCGGTCCACGATAACCCATACCGCATCTCTTCTGCTGGGGCTCCTTGGAAATCCTGTAACAAAATCCATCGTAATATGTTCCCACTTCCATTATGGTATAGGAAGCGGCTGTAACATACCTGCAGTCCTCTGATGCTCGACCTTTACTTGCTGACAGACTAAATATTTAGCCACAAATCTTGCAATTTACCTTTTCATTCCATGCCACCAGTAATACTGCCTCAGGTCTCGGTATATCTTGGTTCCTCCTGGGTGAACAGAGTACATAGAGCTATGTGCTTCAGTTATTAACTCTGTCTCAATTCTCCATTTGGAACATACAGGCGATTCCCAAACCTTAATGTCCCGTCTTCATGTATGCGAAGTCCTGTCTGCATACCGACTTCTGTCCTCTCTTTGAGTCTTCGGAATCTAGCATCGGTGGGCAATGCCTCTTTAATTCTTTCCACAAGTGACGACTTAACTTCGAGATTAGCTAGCACGCCACTCTGTCCTGGTAAAACAACCTCTATCTGAATCTCCTGTAGATCTCTCAATAACTCCGGCTGCATCGTCAAGAAATAAGCCGTAGGCTTCCTGCTGAGTGCGTCTGCTACGACATTCGCCTTTCCCGGATGATACTGCAGATCTATATCAATGTCTACCATCAATTCCAGCCAACGTCTCTGCCTCATGTTGAGCTCCTTCTGAGTATATACATACTTCAGACTCTTGTGATCAGTAAAGATGTCTACCTTCTCCCCATAAAGATAGTGCCTTCAAATCTTCAGTGCAAATATAACTGCTGCTAGCTCCAGATCGTGTGTTGGGTAGTTCTTCTCGTGGACCTTCAACTGTCTTGATGCGTAAGCTATAACTTTGCCATGTTGCATCAAAGCACATCCTAATCCACTACCTGATGCATCACTATAAACAACAAAACCTTCTGACCCTGAAGGAAGAGCAAGACAGGTGTTGTTGTCAATCTTATCTTCAATTCTTCAAAAGCCTTCTAGCAGTCTTCTGTCCATGTAAACTCCTGGTCCTTGCGTGTCAACTTCATCATCAGCTCCGTGATCCTTGAGAAATTTTCTACAAACCTTCGGTAATATCCCGTAAGTCCGAGAAAACTTCTCACCTCTGCGACTGATGTAGGTGTAGACCAAGTCTCTATTGCCGCAACTTTCTCTGGATCAACTGAAAGTCCGTCTCCTGAGATGATATATCCCAAGAAAGGTACTTTATCCATACAAAACTCATACTTACTAAGTTTGGCATATAACTTTTCCTGTCTCAAGGTCTCTAACATGATTCTGAGATGCTCCTCGTACTCTTCGTGGCTCTTGGAATACACTAGAATGTCGTCAATAAACACAACCATAAATTTATCCAGGTACTGATGAAAGACTCTGTTCATCAAACTCATAAACACTGTTGGCGCGTTGGTTAAACCAAACGGCATTACCAAGAACTCATAATGTCCATACTTGGTCCTGAAAGCTGTCTTCGGTATATCCACCTTCCTTACTTTGATCTGATGATAGCCGGATCTAAGGTCAATCTTCAAGAATAACCTAGCACCACTCAATTGATCGAATAGATCATCAATGCGTGGCAAGGGATACCTGTTCTTGATGGTCACAATATTTAGTGCCCTGTAGTCAATGCACAACCGTACTGTTCCATCCTTCTTCGGCACAAATAATATGGGTGCTCCCCAAGGTGAAACACTGGGCCGAATAAAACCCTTCTCCAAAATATCATCAACTTGTTCCTTTAACTCCACTAACTCCTTAGGTGCTAGCCGATATACTGATGAAGTGATAGGCTCTGCTCCTGGAGTTAAGTCTATTATGAATTCTATTTCCCGATCAGGCGGTAAACCTGGAAGATCATCAGGAAATACATCCACAAACTCAGATATGACTCTTGGGTAACCTGTCTCCCCTTCTACAGATAGTACCCTAAGAGTAGGCTGAACTCCTTGCTCTACAGCTCCCCGAAGAAACTCAAATTCTGGATGTCCAGGAGGTCTAAATATAACCCGTCCAATTCGGCAATCAAGAGTCGCATGGTACTGACTTAACCAGTCCATACCAAGTACAACATCATAATCCGGCATGAAAAATATCAGAAATTGAGCTCGCATCTCTCTTCCACAGACGACTACAGAACATGATCTACAGACGTCACTAACCGGAATAATTCCACCTCCCGTAAGAATTCTTTTTATCTTCGGAAGGGGTGCGGTAGCTACTCTATGGGTGGCTACAAAGCTAGCTGCTATAAATGAATGCGATGCTCCAGAATCAAATAAAGCTACAGCTGGTAATGAAGCTACTAAAATAGTACCTGCGATAACCTCTCCTGTAGTAGCTTCCTCCTCAACGGCCAATATAAATGCTTGGCCTCGTCCCTGAGCTTGGCCTCTCTACTGCTGAGCCTGCTGAAATAGAGCTGCCAGTGGTGCCAGTGGTGGTCTCTACTGATTTCCTCCTAGGGCTAGTGGTCTGATTCCTCCAACTCCTGTCTGCGATGCTCCTACTGCTGGATAAGCTGGTAGTGGTGTAGGTAAAGCTAGTCTCGGTGCTCCCTCTTTGCGCTCGGTGCAGTCTCTGGTTTGATGCTGGTTGGATCCGCAAGACATGCATAGTCCTAACTTGCGTCTGCATTCTCTCTCAATGTGGCCTACCTTGCACAGTGATGACAAGTAGGAAGAGATATGGCCCTGTGTGCTGTTCTCTCTGGCATACTCCTCTGGGACCATTTTGCTGAATCCCCATGTGCTGTCCTGGATGGCGCTGGTGTGATTGGCCTCTTCAGATTTGAATCCCTTCTAGTGACGCGCTCCATGCGTCGTGCTGCTGTAAGGACGTCGGTATATGATGTAGGTACGACCGATCCAATCAACCTCTGTAGCTCGAACTTCAGTCCTACAAAGAACTTCTCAGCTTTCTCTTCCTTTGTCGAAATCAAGGTTGGGGTGAAGCGACTCAGACGAATAAATTCTGCGTTGTATTCTTCCAATGTCATATTGCCTTGGATAAGGCGGTTGAACTTGTCTCTGAGCTCCGACCGTGCAACTGCTAGAATATACATCTCTCGGAAGAGTCTGGAGAACTCTTCCCAAGTGACTCGGTCCTGTCCGAGCCTCATCTCTTCTGATAACCACCAATGATGTACATTTTTAGTCAAATGTATTCTGACCGCAGTCATCCATTTCTTCCTTGGAAGTTCAGCTGCTTCCAACTGGTGTTGGATGTTAGTGAGCCATTCATGAACTTCTGTTGGCCCCTCTTTACTAGAAAAGGTACGAGGCTTGAGCTGACGAAAATCGGTGATAGATCCCGTCGCTGATCGCCTCGCTGGTGGGTTTGCCAGCTCCATTGCTGATACCAGGCTGGTTCTCAAATACTTTGCCTCGTGACGATGAGCCTCGTGCTGAACCTGCTGCTGGGCTTGCATTATGGCATACATCATCTGAAACATCTGTTGCCCGTCCAAGGCTTGCCCTGGCGGGAAAACTGGCATCTGTGGAGTGAACTGTGGCAGAGGTGGGATGTCATCACGCCGGAACCTTGGATTGGGCTGGCCGGTTTGATTGCTTTGCGATGTTTGTCTTCCATTCCCTGGTGTCACTCCGTCTGCATAAGTAACCACAGCATCGTGTGGCGTATCCAAGGGATTCTCATCTCCGTTCCTGGGATCCATTACTCTGCAACCAAAAGATAAACATAAGAACGCTCAGAGGAATTAACACAGGATGCAAATTAAGTAATTAGTTCGAGTTCGATATAGAGTTCAAAAATGGTTCAAACAATGGATGAGATCCTATAACTTATCCTATCCTTAGGGCAGGCTTGTTCTGTCCCTAAGTTGAAACCGAACGATTTAGTCGTAGACCTGCATGGGCCACCACAAAAACTATGTCACGCCCCAGTCCCAAAATACCGAGGGACCAGACACGTGGCAATGGCTAGCAGCACGCACCGATGGACAAACCCAATTTAATGGATCCATCAGGGCGTACTTAAGCTGTAAAACAAAGTCTACGACAACATGGCACAACTAATCTCATCCATACAAGATAAAATATGATCCACAGATATAAGAGATGTAAATTATCAAACAGTCTCACAAAGTGCTTCGGGGAACAACCCGATAAAATCTGATACAATGGTTCAACAGACCAAAATATAAACGACAGAATAAAATAAATACTGAGCATGTAACATAGATGCTCAGGAAAAGTCTTCAGCTAACACCTCGTCCTCGGGTGTCGGTACAGCTCATGTATCTGCTTCTGCTCCTGCTACTGCTGCTGTCCCGTATACCTCGAGATAAATCTCGTCTGCAAATCCTGGGGACATAATTCGGATCCAGGTCCTCAGGGGACATAACAAGGTACAGATAATACAAGCCAAAATAAATGCAGTACAGCAAATAATAAAATAAATAGGGTAAGCTATATAACCATCTATGTGAAATACAAGATGAGAGCATCACGAGTAATCAGGCTAAGCCACTACAAGCTCTGTGTCGGGGAGCCGGTAGCAGTAATAATGAGTAATGGGCCAAGCTCGGGTTTCAGAGTCTTGTGCCTCACAGTAGTAGGGGATATATATGTAATCAGCCTGTAGCCTGTATGTCTCTCCCCACCCAATGTAATCACACGTCTCATGTCCATAACGTCTCATGTACATGGCACGCAAGATCATAGCTAATGCAGTAATTCATAGAGTATCCAAGAGTATAATGTCTCTGTCAGAAGTCTGTATCCTATACAGAATTACTATGAATATCTCAAAAAGATCCTGTCATGAATAGTGTCAAGTGTCTTGGGTATAATGTACTTGATAAGACAAGTACTAGAATGTAAAGGGGTCACGAATGTCCATCTCTAGATGACATACACAACTCTGCGTACAGTGTTGGCACCCGACTAATAATCGGACGCTAAGTAAATCACACGGTCCTAGGTTAAGCATGCACAGCAATATAACTAAGCAAGGAAATATGCAAAAAGAACTATAAAGGTGGCAAGGTATACTTGCCCATTGATGTATAACTAAGTCAAGGAAATAAGTAGCAAAGCTGCAGGATTTGGCAAGGTACACTTGCATGGGGTTTGAATATCAACAGTTGTCCCTGTAACAGTGGATCCTGTAGGTACTCCTCCAAAAGCTGTAATAAACATCACCAACAGTCTCAAAAGATATCAAATAGCTAGAAACGCCTGTCCTTAAGTCCAATTTGGACACAAGGGCAAAATGACACTTCTGGGTCAAAGCGGGGTCCACATGTGGGCCACTTTGCACCGAAAGGTAAGTCAGGGTCAAAGGTCTCTAATTTTGTCAAACTCAGTGTCAATAAGTTAGGAACGATGATACGAACCCAACGGAACTTCCAAAATTGGATTCCGATAAGCCGATCACAAAATCGCCCGTCAAGTGGAGCCTGTGGGGCCCACAATACGCGATTTTGTCAAAGTTCTCAGAATCAAACCAAACTTGTGTCACAGGACCAGCGTATTGCTTCGAGTCCGATGGCGCAAGTTTTGTCTTGATCCGACGTGTATACACAAATTTACAGCGTGTTCCAGAATGGACGGATACGGGACGTTGTCGGCGGATACGCGTTGATTCTGGTGTGCACGCACATCCAAATCAGATTTTGCGAAATTCCATACGTCCGTATCAATGACGCGCATATTTCGTTAAAGATCGCGTGCGACCAAGTCATCCCGTTTGGCGGGGCGCACTCAGTTCCGGGGTGAAACAGGGCGTGGGTTTTCCTGTTTTTGGATCGCGGTGTACGATCACCACTGGACACGATACACCAAGCGAGTTACACAGGCATCGAGAGGGTTATACAATCTACGCATTGCAATAGACAGAATCAAAAACAAAATTACGAGGAGAGAGGAAATGCTACCTGAACAGGACTTCGTGAATCTGACTTTCACGTGTCCGAAAGTCCTTGACACGAGCTGTGTCCGCTGTGTCTCCTTGACACGAACTGCGTCTATGTCGGGGGAGACCGTGCCTAGGGCTGCTGGAGTCTGGTCGTTCTGGTCGGCGGAGGGTAGCTCGTCGGGCTGAGCGGGGTCTTCGACGAGGCAGAGCGGAGACGGCTCGTCTGGCCGCTGCTGCAGAGGAGAGCGGGGTCGGGGTGCTGTGCTCGAGGCGGAGAAAGAGGCTGCTATGGCCGGAGGAGGTCAACGAGAGGGAGGCGCTGTCGGGGCTCCGGTTCAGCGGGTGTAGTCGGGCTCCGGTCGAGTGTGATGATTGGGACGATGATGCGGTGGTTCAGTCGGGGTCGATCGGCTGAGCAGGGGAGATCAACGGCGACTGCGGCGGGGTCGGGTGCTGCAAAGAGGAGGTAGGCAGCTGGGGATCAGTAAGACGGCGGTGACGGCGAGATGAAAGGGAGAGAGAGGTCTGGCGATGACTGAGCACGGAAGTCGAGAGAAATTTATAGGGCTGCTATAGTATTTCCGATGGGGGAATTAGGGTTCGGTCGGGTTCAGGTTTGGGTTGGGTTTCACTCGGATCCGACCCGACCCGACCCGACCCGACCCGACCCGTTATGCTGGGTTGGCTTGGTTCGGTTCAGTCAGCGGTTTGGTTTGGTTCAGTCAACGGTTTGGTTCGGTTCAGTCAACGGTTTAATTGGGTTTAATTCTACGTTGGTCTTTAGGACTTTAAAACTGTTTCCGGAGTCCAATAAATTCACAGAAAATTACCCTATATCCGGTTTTCCATTTTACACCATAAAATATTATTTCCATAATATTTTATCATCAATTATCATCATATAAAAATCTTTTAAACACAAATTCCTAAGTTTTAATTTTAAAAAAATATCGAAAATATTGGGAATAATTATATTAAAATATTCTGAAAAATTAGGGTGTTTACAACATTTCTTGGATATTATCCAAGAAAGTAGGCTGTGGAGAGAAGGATGGTGCAGTAGGAGTTGGGGGTGGAGGAGTAGGGTCAGCTGGATCGACAGAAGCATCAGAATCAGATCCAGATGAGTCATCCTCATCAAAAGGAAAGGTAGGCTTAGTCCTGCGGGCTTTGGTTAGGTAAGCTGGCTGGGACAGAAAGGTAGGTTCTTCCATAGTAATATGGAAGTTCTTAAAAATGATAAGCAAGTACATAGCATATGCAAGTTGGCACTTGGGCTTGCAATAGTCTATCACTTGTTTGATAATAGTCTTAGGAAGACTGAAAAAGTGGAGGTATAGAAGTGATACAAGGCTGCCATCTCCCGATAGGAAATGTCGTCCTTTGAGGTTTTCTTGGGCATAATAGCGAAGTAGATGATACGGTAAAGTTCATAAAAATATTGGTTAAGGTAGTGAACATGAAACTTTTTGTTGGGACAAGGGTAAAGAGCACACAAAATATCCTTGAAAGAATCAAGAGTCATGTTGTCTATAAAATTAAGTTTATCATTGTAACTAGGACTTCACCCTCGTTTGGGATCTCGAGGATTTTGACCAAAGTTGTATCGTCAAACTCAATATCCATCCCGCTGACTCTTGATGAGATAGTCCTTTTTTATAGGATAGATTACAGAAAAATATACAAATAGCATTCAAATAAATTGGTCTCCTAGAAGTGACTAGGCGATCAAGATAAAATTCTATAAACTTGGGTTTTTGGGCATGGAACACCCTAAAATTAATGGGATTGCCCTTATAAATATTTATTTGCATAAAGTCTTCAAACCTGGAATTGGAGTTTTTAAGAGATGCAAATATGAAATCATCATATTCACCCGAAGGTGGCATGGATGGGGAAAATAGAGAGTGTTGAGTATCCTCTTGGGGAGGATGAGAGGTGGAGGCTTCCCCAGTCTTTCTCTTCTTCTTAGAGAGTTTGGGAGCCATAGATTGAAAGAGAAGGAGAGAAGTATACCTCAAAGAGATGAGAGAATGTGGTGGAGAACCTTGAGAAATCTCTAGATCCAGGAGCTTGGAATAAGAGGACCTTTGGAGAGAGAGATCAAGAAGTTAGGGTTAGGGTTTTGATATAAAAGAGGGGTTTTCGGTTTGGAAGATGAAAGAATGAAGGAGAAAAAGTTATATAAATTCAAAACCTGAGAGCTGATGTTGTTGTTTGGAATACCTAGACCGAGTTTGGCCCAAACTCGGTTAGGGATCGAACTTGGCCCGAGTTCTGTCCCTGCCAGGATATCTAGGGAAATACCAAAAAGTGCTTAGGTTCTTAAAAATACTCCATATGAAAAAATAGTTTGATATAAAATAGTTTTTTAGACAAGTTGATACAACAAATATTTAAACGTTAATTAAAAGTATTGAATTCCTGACAGAAAGTAAACAGATCTTTTTCAAAAGTTCATATAGTATAGCTGTAAATTATTTAAAAGTGTAGTTATGAGTCCAAAAGAATTTATTGACAATGTTTGTAATCAATTCTTTATATATCGTTGCTCAGTGAAGTCACAAAATATCATGTATTAGCTGTAGAGATCAATCTTCAGCTAGCTGTGGTCCGTAGACACTTAAGTACCATGTCGCTTAGGTTATTACACATTTTTGACAGAATGACCCTTTCGGCTATTTGCCGATAATAATTTTGACTTTAGGGCATAGATTCAAAAAATCTTTGACAAATATTTATTCATAGAAAGTCAAGAATACTTTAACATGGGATTTATGCAAATATATTATGACAATTAATTTGCTAGACCAAAGAATCTGAATAAGTATAAATTGATAGACATCGTTGTAGCATATTACCAAATGACTTCATTAGTCATTAATTATGTTGGTGCAATTGCTAATAAGATGTCCTTTGCTGCTCTTGCAATCACCAACTCGTTTCTTGATATTACGTCTTGACATATAACGTTCCACCTATACGATTAGGAAAAGACTTGGATATCCAAGATTTGGATCCACGATGATCAGTTTTAGGAACCCAATTTCATATTTACCATTTTTCGAGCTTTACACAAATATGAGGTGGTCCTTTCAAATAGTATTAGTGACATGTATATGACTATTTGTGTTTGAGACAGGTGTATAGTCGTGATGTGTGACTTGAATATTTTTTCATGGTTTTGTATATATGTGTAAACTTTCTCGACCAAATTTAGGTCTACCTGGCTTAGATAGAAAAACTAGGGTTAGTTTGGAGCAAATTAGAATTAGAACATAGTATTTTAGATTATTGTGCAATATTTGTATCACTTTTTGTACCTTATCGTTGCTTCGATATTTGGAGCGCTACACTAACATTTGCCTTCAAACAAATTTTACACACTTTTTCTAGACGTGCCAACCTTCCATTCTGACCCTTGTGTAACCCGTAAATACCCTCTCTTGTGCTTCATTTTAGTCGCACAATATTCGTTACAAACATCTATTTTTAAATCCAAATAAATCCAACTTTGTATCTTTGTCCGTTTCAATCGGAATTAGAGACACAACCTCGATCCGTTTTATGCAACCCAATTTATGACAATATTCTATTCCGAGTCTACAACGTCCATGATACTTGTGTCCCACCCAATTTTAATCACATGCACTTCCAATTAATTAAAGAATACCACTTACACTAATTTTAATTAAATTGGTATAAGGACCCAACCTAACCCAAAATTAGACCCAACACCAACCCAAACCCCCACTCACACCCTCAAGGTTTATACTAAACACCACACACCCTTTTAACCCACTACATCACACTAAACATGGTGTTTTTCCTCATCCAATCCAAATTTTATTGTTTATGCAATTTCTTAATTGTTAGGGACTTTTGTGCAAAAAGACAATGAGGTATCCACCTCCCATTGGAGCCAAGCCATGACGAAATCCCCCTTCATTGTTGACCGGTCCACCCTAATTTTCCCCTTTATTTGGTTGTACTACATGCAACTTTCCCCCTACATCTCCACCCTCCATTCAAACCTACATCATCCTAGCCACTCATTCTTCATGTAGAAGCTCCCCCCATCCCTAGGAAAAGCTTGCAGCTGGCCCTAATCCGAATGCATCATCCCCCTCTTTCTTCTACATAAATACCTACTTTCTCTCTCTAAAATACCACAGCCAACACCAACAAACCGAAATCCTAAAACTACACATCCCTTCTTCTTCAGCCTGCCTCCTCCGACCTCCATCATCCCGACGGCAACCCCGCCGCCTCAGCTACCACCTTCCTCCTCCGCCTGCCTTCCTCGACCTCGACCAACCCGCCACCACCAGCGGTCACCTCCGCCTCAGCAACTGCCACAGCAGCCCCTTCTCCCCTTCTTCATCCACGACTCCATCTTCCCCCAACAACCCCTTCATCCCCGACTTCCCCACCGCCTTCTCTAACCACCCACGACCAGTCATCCCACCACTGCAGCCACCTCACCATTATCACCATCACCGTCATCACCACCTCACCATCATCGCCATCACTGCCTCACCATCCTCACCATCACCGGCACACTACTATCAACCGCCAATACCGTCATCTCCACCACTCCCATCACCGCCACTAACACCATCATCACCATCACCAGCACCCATCCTCCCAGCCCTGACCATCACCGGCACACCACCATCAACCGCTAACACCATTGCCTCCACCACTCCCATTACCGTCACCAATATCACCATCACTAACACCATCAACACTATCACCAGCACCCACCCTCCCAGCCCCGACCATCGCTGGTTACCACCACCACCTTAGCCACCATCATCCCAGAGCCATCCTGCCACCGCCAACAACCCGCCACCGCCGACCAAGCCGCTGTTGCTGCGAGATGCTGCCATTGCCGCAGCTGCTGCCAGTTATGCTACTGCTACAGTATTGGCTGGAGCACCACGTCCACCACCGGAGGTAGGCCGTCCATGAGCCGCAGACATCACCCCCGCCCCCTCGACCATAATCACGACTAGGTTTGCATTGCCCTTCTCTTTCTTCATGTATTATTGCATGGACCCATGTGTAGTTGTGAACCCTAGTATAATGTGTATATGTGTGCATGTTTTAGAATAGTATTAGTGTTAGTGAATACCTCATAGAAAAAATATGGTTATTTAATATGGTATACTTGTGTTGACCTAGGTGTTTAGACTAAAAATTTATATTATGCACGTTATTCTATTAGTTAGGACTTGTGTTTTATGTTATACGTTATTTAAAATTATAACATATTTTGTAACTCGTTGTCTTGTTGAGCACGATATTTGAGGACATAACACTTGTACATTTTAGCTGGGTGCACACTCGACCCTGCTAGTTGACCGGTTATGACCCCCCTTGCGTCAGTTTCTAAGTGCAGCGTAGTTGTGTTTCCTATGCATACTAGTGTAATAACTGATAATTATATTATTATTATTATATATAGAGTTGCTGGACCATTCGGACGAGACTTCGGGAGCAGGATATTGGTACTCGCAGCTTGAGGATCCAGGTAAGTATACCTTGCCTTATTTATTATTTAATTTAAATTATAAAATATTGCATGATATCTTGTTATAATATTACATATAACTGTGTGCGTCCGAGAATGACTTAGGTGCAGTCGATAATTGCGTCGATGTGTAGTGTATTGACTTAGTCACTAGCAGACTCACCTACCATTGTGAGAATATTCTGATATCTTCCTAGACCCTGATACTTTTACACGCATCATGATGACAAACTCATGTTGGGATGCGGGTTCACGTACCCGACCAGCTATCGGTGCCTGTGACATGCATCACGGTTTAGTGCGTAATCAGGAATGTCTAAATTAATTGAGACCTGGCATGTAGTTACATGGTATGCACATCGTGTATTCGACTTGTATATTTACATTGGGCGGGAAGGACAACTGGTAGGCGTATGGGATATACACATTGGAATTCGTAGTATCCAGAGGAGCCACGGATCTAATGACTTCCTTTATTCAGATACTGCGTTCTTCGGAGCAATACAGACGTATATATTTACAGATATCTCATTTTCGAAACATGTACAGATACCACGCTCTTCGGAGTATTGGACGTTATGTCTACACCTATCCATACGTACCAAGGTTGTCCTCACATTGCATTCACTTAGATGGTTAGCACACCCCTTTATTTTATTCAGTATATATATATATGGCATGTATTTTTGTATCTTGTTATGTCCCTCTAAGGACCTAGTTCTCTTCCAGATTTGGACGAGACATACTATCCTACCGTGTATGGGCCAAGGCAAGAGACGAGGTACGCGTCCGAGGAGGAGCTTGAAGTGCTACCATCAGAGTTTCCTTGATCACTGGTTGGCCTTCCGCCTAGGGCTGGAGCATACTTATCTAGTTAGCCGATGCTCTAGCCGTACTCTCTTATCTGTCTTTCAGTATTCTTATTTCATCATTGTAGTGGGTTTGTTCCTATCAGACATATTGGATTGTACTATGACATTCAGACTCCACACTTATTTTCCAGTATTTATTTAAGTACTCCTTATTTATATTTGTGGATAAGATTAGACATTACCTGATGTATGTTAGTATGTTAAACTTGTTAGTATTTTAGGACAGCGTAGTATGCTCCGTCGGGTCCATTAAATTGGAAAATTCCTCGGAGACGTATTAGCTGGCCATTGTCACGTGGCCTGATCCGTGTATTTTGGGACTGGGGCGTGACAATATGAAAGTGTGATTGTGTGACTTTATAGCTTTCTTGCCATTCTTTTAATTTTTTTATTAGTGACCTTTTGATGAGTCACGTATCGCACATGCTTGATACTTGATTGGACATTAGGTTGAACAACCTGCTTACCCATTTTTATTTTTAACTTTTTATAGCTAGTACATAAATCATCATATTTAGCAGTAAGAGCATCAATTCTAACTAAGGCATCAGAGTACTTTTCCTTTTTCTGTTTTAAGTCCTCCTTAAGTTTAGCATTCTCTTGATTGCTTTCATCAAAGCAATCAAGAGCTTCTTGTAAGCTAAGCTTAAGTTTAGAGATTTTAGTAGAGTCTTTAGGAGAGGATATGTCTCTAGCTTCCTTTAGTAAACCAATAAGTTAATCATTCTTAAGCTGATAGGATTTGATATCCTTTCAAGCTTGTTCATAATTATTCCTAAATTTCTTGAATTCTTCAAATAAATCATTAAAAGCATCAGATAATTCATCATAGGAAAAAATTTAACTGATGAATCATCATTTACCTTGCTTACCATTAAGCATAGATTCGTAGTATGTTGATGATCTTCTTCCTTGTTAGCATCACTTTTGCACAGGGTGCCTACATCTTCCTCCATACTTTTTGCTTGCTCATTAGGACACAAGCTTGTATATCATGAGGTTCTTCTTCATTTTTGTTGTTGCTTTTATAAGTTGCTTCCTGCATTTTCCATATCTCATGTGATATTTTGCACTTGGAAATGTGTATGAATTTATCCTTGCCTAGAGCATAGTAGAGCATTTACATTGCCTTTGCATCATCACTTGTTGCTTTCTTTTCATCTTCAGTATATTCATTATCTGCTTTGTCAATCCTTTTGTAACCATTAATGACATACGTCCATAGATCAAAGCCAAGAGATTTTAAGAATGCACTCATGTGTGCTTTTCAGAAGAAATAGTTAGTACTATCAAATAAGGGTGGCCTATTAGGGAGTTAACTTTCACCATTGATGGGAAAGAGTGATCAAGTTGTTTCCATGTATTATACTCAGTAGATGTTAATCCGATAATCAAGAGAACTTTGCTCTAATACAAATTGAAAGACCGTGATGGCAACTCTAGAGGGGGTGAATAGAGTTTATGTATGTAGCAGAATAAAATCACCAATTTAAAAATTATATGACATGCAGATAGTGATAGACTACTAGTAGTTAAGTAAAGCAGTTATGTAAGTTATTACTAATAGCAATATGTATAAGTATAGAAAAGCAAGACATGTATGCATGCAGTTCAGTTAAGAAGAGAGCAAACACAAACACCACTATTTTATCCTGGTTTCTCTCTGAGAGGACTAGTCCAGGACCGAGAACTCTTGCTTGGAGTTGTATCTACTATAATCACCAATAGTGAATCACAAGCTTTGATCCAAAGCTTGCCACTTTTTATCACCACAAGCTTTGATCCGAAGGCTCGAGAGACTTCACACACGTGCGTTTGATACGAAGAGCACACTGACTTCAAACAAAAGAGAGGCTTGATGAACCAAGCTATTACAACTCGAACAAGTTCTAACTGAGATCGCACTTGGCACTTAGAAAGCTGAGGAGTTGATCTTGAAGATGAGAAAGTTTAGTCTCAATGGTTTTCTCACTAAAGGTTTAAAATATGAGTAGTAGATGAATGTTGTCAGATATCTTTTATATGTGAAAAACCAATCCTATTTATAGGGTATTGTCAAACCAAATTCGTCCAGAGTTTGGATAGGTTTTAATTCAAAATTTTGAACGTTAGGCCAAGAAATTAGGGATGTAACATCTAGATGATTTCATACTAAATAGGTGACCGAGTTCGGTCCAAGTTCGGCTCAAATTTGGTCCGAATTCGGTTGCCTATTCTAGTAAGGTTTGAGCTAGAATTTGGGTTGGTTTGGTAGATAGGTTCGATGGTTTATTTGAGTGGACTTTGGATAATTTTTTTTGTTAGTGAACTGAGGTAGGTATCTGTGAGTGGATAGGTATTTCAAATTGCTAGTACGACTCAACTTACATCCGTCCTAGACTCAATAAAATAAAAGATTATATTTGCTGAAAAATAGAAAAGACTATACACAAAAGATCCAGAGGTTAGTGCATATGTCTGTCTTTAGCATTGATGAAGCTTGATCTCAGTCCTTTTCTTCGCATATAGTATCTACTTCTTTGCATTTAGATTAGATGTTTATTTATTATTAGAATCAGGTTGATCATGACCATTTTGTGTCAACAATCTTCCCTATTATGATAATTGACAAATTATGCCAAATATAAATTAATGTATCCTTGATATAGCAATTGATGCGAGCTTTTTAAAATAAAAGAGCTCCCCTGTAAGAAGAGCTTTCTTCTGAACTAACACAGAGTTAAGTTGACGAACCTCCCCAGTAAGAAGAGCTTTCTTTTGAACTGGCACAGAGTTAAGTTGACGAACCTATAACCTGCTATTTCTTTATAGCGAATATGAGTATCACAAATACCATAAGCATATCACAGTCTGACTATCATATATCAATATTTGTATTTGTCATTTCTTCTCCTTTGTCAAATATTATATGTCACGACCCGCACCCTGTATAGGGGCATGAGAGCGTGGGTACGTCCAGCCTACGCCGCAGCATCGGCGGTAGAACGCTGTCTAGGTCATGTAACTATCTAATCAATCTCACATGAATATCCAACTCCATAAGGAGACGCAGATATCACCATATAATATGGAATATACTCAATCACATAAGCTAAAGCACGATGAGATATCGAAGCTAGCAATGAAATACAAGACAAGTCTAAACAACAATAAATAATCTAACCTGCAATCAATAACATCCAAGTCTCCAAGTATGTCGGAACAAGTCTTCTATGTCACAGTTTGGAAAAATATCCAGTCAGGATTGGAACGAAATACACCTCTAACAACAGTTCCACATATATTGACAAAAACTATAACACAGTGTAAAAAAATACAAGACAGATAGGAATACTGGCAGTAAGAAATACTGACGAGCATGGATGTACTGGAAATAAATAGAATAAAGAAATGCTGGAATAACTGGAATACTGGAATAAATGAATACTGGAGCATGTCATCCTCAATGTACATCTAACAATGAAATAGAAATACAAGTACATGCAAGAACAATGAACTGATATGTAAGTGTGTACAAGATCAATAACTAAACATGTAGAGATGCTAGATCAATATACTAGAGATGCATGTCAAGAATCATCTAACTAAGTGTGTGAAACATCATTATATCATGTGATCGGCTTGGGACTATATGACTCATTACATTGATTAGCGATCATCCCCAACAGGTCAGGCTAACCAGATGTAACAGCGATGAGGCATGTAAGGGTCAGGCTGCACCGACGTGAGATGTGGGTGAGCTATGATGCATGTAAAGTTTGGGTATGATCACATAAGCTACTAATTTTCTTAATTTTCTCAAATGTTAGTGACATTCAATCATACCAAATCTTCATAAAATTTATGATTTAACAAATCGTCAATTCTGTCATTTTAAATTCTCAACTCTCTTAATTTAAATAAATATTTATCCTTAAAATTTAAAATACATTGTCTCTCTTTGTCAATTCATAACCTCTTCATTAATTCTTCTCCACGGTCAAACCCCCAACAATTAAGGTCTAAGAAAATCCTACCTACAGTCACACAACATGCAATCTAGAGAAAACATACATGGTTATGGTCTCCTTTGTCATGGTATTACAATCTCTGCTAGGGTGTACTACTAACTATATTCTAACAAGAAAATTATTGATACAAGCTATGGTACTAAGGAACCAATCAATCAAACAAATAGATGGAAAAGGAATATGAGGAAAGAACAGAACATAGCCTTCTAACCCATTACTTGGACATCTTAATCCTCTAATATACACTTAACTCTGGCACATTCACTCACTAATTCCTATCTCTATATACTGATATCCATACCAACTAATCATTAGTCCACAATATCCATGAATACATCCTCATTGCATACACCTGTCTATTCATACCTAGATATGATACCAAGAATCTCTAACACAACCATGGTTTAATAATGCATCTAAAGTTTGATACCCCTATCCCTTGGTGCTACTGTTTCTACTACAAGCACACTCACTGGTAGCTCTCTTACCTACTGCAATTGTTTATACAAGTTGTTCTTATCACTCAACTGCACACCAAGTGTAACACACCATACTAAGTATTGCTCCTTCTAATGCAACTCTAGATGGACATTCAAGTTTGTTTACAGTGCCATCTCAAGCATTCTCAAGCCAATAGATCCTTACACATGCACATCAACCACTCATATACTGTTATACATTTCTTACCCACCATAAAATTTTATCCTCAAAATAAAATCATCAAAATTTAACTTCTCGAACAATTTAAAATAAAATGCATATACTTTCCTCAAAAGTCAAATGCTCAATATCGAAATAAAATTTTTAATCACTTCTAAAATCCTTATAGCTTTGACCATGTTTATTGAATTGAATTTTAATCCTCAAAATTTTAATAACATAAAATCTTAACTCCTCAAAAATTCTTTAAAAATTGAAATTCATTTTCACTCTTCAATTTATAAATTTAAATCCACAAGTATACACATAAATACTCGCAATCTCTAATACTCAAGGTGCACTCAATACACCAATTGTCTGCAATTCTCAACTGTGTACTGAAATTTGTACTGCCCGGATTACTTGTAACATTACTTCCAATAATCAAAGTTATCATCACACATATTTTCTCCAATGATTTTCTATCTATATTAATTGATACACCAATCTAACTATCATCACACGTAGTACTTACTGTCATTAGCACCTTGCTCAATAAATCTTTGATATAGAATCACTGGCACTATTGGTATGGTAACACTAGCTTCATCATTAGATTATCTCATCAAACTTATTAGAACTCATGATCACTTGCACTTTCTATAATACCCATGCTTTACTTCAATCTCAAGGGCAGACATATGGTTCCATATCTCGATTGATGTATAAGCATATCTTTTAAACCTTTTACAACCTGTTAAACTAATCTGTGATACATTTCATAACTTTTATTACCAATCTTTTACTCATGGCATCTCATTAAAACCCTTTATGCATATACATTTTTTTTCTCTTAACATACCCAGTATCAATCATCCAATTGAACATCATGCTCCATTAATCTTTAACACAATTCCTTGATACTTAATTGTTTACATAGATCATCCAATTACATAATTTAATGACTATCCAGGACTGGCATGCTGATTCTGACACTTACTCTTGGAACCATCATTGATACTCTTACTCCTTCTTCTACCTATAGTACCAATATTAACTATAATAACACCTATCATAGAACTATTGCTACAAGGTACTATGCTATGGGTATCTCTAGATTAATGCCTAATGCTCCCATGTCCAACTAAGAAACACTTACAAACTCACAAGTTACACTCAGTCAAACTAATACAAGACAACCAAAATTGTAAGTCACTAATTATCATACTAACAAGGAATCCTCAAAGAAGCTCAAAAAGGAACGGGATTAAGGACTGAAGGTATCTTTACTGCTAGTAAAAAAAAGAAGCGATGGAACAAAGTCATGTAATAACGAAATAGATAAGTATTGAGATGAGACTTTAAGAACCAATTTAAGATACAACCTGATAATCATACACGTCTATCCAAAATCATGACACTTAGAATCCTCGCCACGCCAGTAAGCATAGATGCGATAAACGACAGGTTCCGTAACTAAGGTATGCAACTCTATAGTCATGTCATCTAGAATCTTTGCCACGCCAACCGGTATGGCTTCGGGAGACTCTTAAGTTTCATAACTACAGTATGTACATCCAAGTCAGGTTCCTACGTTCTCGTCACGACAGCTAATATGGCTGCCATAAACTCTAGGTTCCATAACCAAAGTAGACGTTACCTTTCTCACTGTCCTCATCAATATATGTCATCAGATGATACCGTAAATTTTATCCCGTAAAATTCATCTCGATATGAAATTAACTCAACAACGATACCAAGAATTAAATTTAACAACTGGTCAACAAGAATAAACTCAACAATGATACCAAGATTTTAATTTAATAACTGATCAACAAGAATCAAGTTCAATAACAACAAGCGAGAGCGGACGAAAACAAGAAAAAGATTTAAATTAGAAATTATAATAAGATTCTCAAGGGGTCATCCCAGGAATCTCTTAAGAATTTTTGTGATTGAGTATCCTCTCTCATCCTAGTATCCTATGTCCTATATTCTATCGCAGGCACGCAGTAGTACAACTAAGACGTCGCACTACCACGACATCGCACAACTTGCGAAGTCTGAACTGCATGGGCCACCACTAAAAATGTGTCACGACCCGCACCCGGTATAGGGGCACGAGAGCGTGGGTACGTCCAGCCTACGCCGCAGCATCGGCGGTAGAACGCTGTCTAGGTCATGTAACTATCTAATCAATCTCACATGAATATCCAACTCCATAAGGAGACGCAGATATCACCATATAATATGGAATATACTCAATCACATAAGCTAAAGCACGATGAGATATCGAAGCTAGCAATGAAATACAAGACAAGTCTAAACAACAATAAATAATCTAACCTGCAATCAATAACATCCAAGTCTCCAAGTATGTCAGAACAAGTCTTCTATGTCACAGTCTGAAAAAATATCCAGTCAGGATTGGAACGAAATACACCTCTAACAGCAGTTCCACATATATTGACAAAAACTATAACACAGTGTAAAAAAATACAAGACAGATAGGAATACTGGCAGTAAAAAATACTGACGAGCATGGATGTACTGGAAATAAATAGAATAAAGAAATGCTGGAATAACTGGAATACTGGAATAAATGAATACTGGAGCATGTCATCCTCAATATACATCTAACAATGAAATAGAAATACAAGTACACGCAAGAACAATGAACTGGTATGTAAGTGTGTACAAGATCAATAACTAAACATGTAGAGATGCTAGATCAATATACTAGAGATGCATGTCAAGAATCATCTAACTAAGTGTGTAAAACATCAGTATATCATGTGATCGGCTTTGGACTATATGACTCATTACATTGATTAGCGATCATCCCCAACAGGTCAGGCTAACCAGATGTAACAGCGATGAGGCATGTAAGGGTCAGGCTGTACCGACGTGAGATGTGGGTGAGCTATGATGCATGTAAAGTTTGGGTATGATCACATAAGCTACTAATGTAAAACCCCCTTCCTAGAAAATCGTATATACCCTTTATTTATTAATTATTAATTAAATTATAGTAATTAGGTCTAAATAGGAGAAATAGATTTTTAATAATTTTTATTTTAGGTGTTCGGGCACTTAGAGGACTTATGGGACCATCAGGAATTTTTCAGAATTTATTCCATGTAGGAGCCCCCTTGAGCAGTTGCTAGCTTAATAGTGTGCATTATTATAATCTAAAATATTTTTCTATGAGTATATATATTATATATATATACATATATATATGAATTTATTAATAGGAAAAGAAAAGATTAAGAAAAGAATTAATTAAATAAGAAAGTTACTAATTAATATAATAATAATAATAATACTACTACTAAGTAACCCCTTAGCAAATACTTCCCAGACTCCTCAGCAAAACACTTGCTGTGACCGTACTTTATTATATGCCAACCTGCCCCACTCTAGCAAATAATGCCAACCCCTGTAGTGAATAGTTCCTAGGGACCAATTCAGCGACTAACCCAATTGGCCGTCCCTTATTTCCTTCTCTCTCCCTATTATAATATATATATATATATATTTATCTCTCAAAACCCTAACCTAAATCTCCAGACCTCCTCTTCCCATCTAGAGCCGTCACTGCAGCCAGAGAAGCCCCGCCAAGCCATCCAAACCATCCCGACGACGCCGACCTCGCGCACTGCAGATTCCCACACGAGGCACCTTTGCTCCGGAATTGTTTTCCGTCTACTCGCTCAACCAAACTCCGTTCCGTCTTCACCGGTATGCTCACCCCTTAACCCTCTTCCATAGTTGTATTATAGCCAACCTCGGAAAACGTGTACCCCTAGGTAAAAAATAGCGTCCAAAGTGGGCGCGAGCAGACCCAATTCTGAAATCGCAGAAAACTGCGGTGACCACCTATATTGCCGAGTTCGTATCTCCCACCACAGAGATCCAAATTTGGTGATTCTTTTTGATACCTGTAGAACACTTGACCTAGTTTATTTTTTGCTAAATAACCCTATGCTATTAGTTGCTGTGGACATAGTTAAATTCGTCACAAAACTGTACGCACCCACTTTTTCCAGATTTCTAAAAGTTGGAAAACGGAGCGCGCCCTGCCAAACGGGACCGCCCTGCCGTGTACCAAGTGTACCGAATGGAGCACACAGCGTAACCGGATATGTGAAAATTCGTGGGGACTGATTCGGACGCGTGTGTGCGCCGGAATTAGGCCGTATCCGCGGACACATCCCGTATCGCAACTTTTATGGAACTCGTACGTATTTTGTGTACGCTTGTTCGATTGCGACAAAACTTGTGCCACTAGACTCGTGGTAACGCGCTGGTCCTGTGACCCAATTTTCACGCAATTCTGAGACGGTTGACCAAATCGCCAATTGGCGGGCCCCACAGTTGACTTTTTGGACAAAATTGTGTTCGGCTCATCGGAATCCACAATTGGACGTACCGTTGGGTTCGTATTGACATCTAGAGTTGTTTGACCTATAGCTTGTCCAATTTAGAGACTGTTACCCTCGGCACGCTTTTTGGTGCAAAGTGGGCCACACGTGGACCCTACTTTTGCCCAAAATTACCGTTTTGTCCCTGTGTCCAAATTGGACGAAAGAGATGTGCTTTTTAGCTATTTTGCTCATTCCAGAAATGTTGGTGATATTTATTTCAGCATCTGAAGACGTTTGTTTGGAGTCCTTAGTTCCAGGTTCTGTGTCCTTGACATTTGGGCGCGTACACTTTACAGATTTTTTGCCAGGCAAGTATACCTTGCCATTGTACTGTGTTTATATTCCATATGAGGCATGCATGTTTATTTTCTGTTTATTTAGTTCATTTATTTTAATTGCTATATAAACTGCGCGTCCAAGGAAACTTGGGTGCAACGACGGTGTCGTCGTACTATGTTTTTATTTATATATATGTATTGGACCTATTTTCTGAGACTACCCCATCTTAATGAGGCATTTATGTTTCATTGGCCATGACACTATTCTTACACGAGTGTGAGTCACATGTAGGACACGGACTTGCGTACTCGGCTGGCCACCGGTACGTATAGATCGTGCGACGGATAGGGATAACTGCCAATAGAAACTTTGCATGCTAGTAGACCTGGCGGTTATTAGAGGTTTATCGTGTCATGGACATGCCATGCTTAGAGCATTGGGTAGGGAGAACAACAAGTAAGGCATTTGGGCTCCTTTACACTTTTACTTCTGTAACCCGGAAGCTCCGCTGGAGATACGGGCGGTGATGACCCCTATACTACTTGGCGGGCCTCTGCCGTTCAAAAGACGACATGCCTTTGAGGCCCCTGGTTCTCCGAGAGAGTCATGCCAATCCCAATTTTCAGCCAGATAGCCCACTTGGTGGAAAGTTATTCTCAAACTGCATTCACATAGATGGTTAGGCGATCCCAATGAATGTTTATTTTCAGTACTTTATTGGCATATAATTTTTGTATCTTGTTACGTCCCTCTGAGGACCTGGTCCCTTCCAGATATAGGTGAGCAGGAGTACCCGCAGGAGTATGAACCTGGACCTGACGCTACCTATCAGTCGGAGGCGATCTTACCTTCTGATTATATGTGATTCATTGCAGCTGTTTAGAGATTTTAGTTGCTATTCTTTTCGAGACATTTATTCTTATATTAGAGTTTATTCTCTTCTCTCTTTAGTAGTTTATTATGGTCGATTTGCAGTGGATTTGTTTTCACCCGACTATCACACTTTGAGATTACTATTTGAGACTGCTTCTTTGATATTCAGTTATTGATTTCCATTATTCTATTATTTGTGCTGTGGATGAGATATAGAACTGCGTGTGACTTGTTGTGACATATATTACCACTGTGGATTGGATATTCATGTACAGCGTACGTGTGTATATGGTTTCCTTATATTGGAGTTCGTATACATACGGCTGGCGTGTTACGTATTCCTAGTCCTACGTATTTTGGGACTGGGACGTGACATATTTTTGTGGTGGCCCATGCAGGTCAAGAATATATTGTCTCGGTTACGTAACTGTACCGAACAAGCCTGCGTATAGGAATAGAGAATAAGGATCTCATCCACGCTGGATTGAAATTCATCCTTCCTATTTAATACTTGCATCCTGTTTGATTCCTGTACTTTTTCTATCGTTTCGTACATCAACTGCAGAGATATGGATATGCAAAATGGATGTACTGTCGCTAATGGCGACACAACTTCTGGAGTCAATGGTCAGACTCAAGGAGGGACCCCAACGATTCCTAGGCTTCCGGGGCCAGATGGACAGACTCACACCCCAGTTCCATCTGATCTTCTCGCTTCATCTATTGGGAACCTTCCACCTGTCCCAGTACCGCAAGATGGCCAAGCGCAGATGTTCTAATTCTTTCAGATGATGATACAGGAACAGAGGCAGCAGGCAGCCGAGCAGAGGTAGCAGGCAGCCGAGCAGAGGCAAGAATTTTTGGCAGTACTGGAGAGGATGGCTGCACATGCTACTGTACCAGCCCAAGCACTAGCTCCAGTACCTCGAGCTAGGGTTGGATCAGTAAAAGATTTTGTTCAGATGGGCCCAAGGCAGTACAAGGGTACTGAGAGCCCGGAGGAGACTACCAACTGGATCACTCACACGCAGAAGCTACTGGAGGCATCGCAGTTACCCACGGACCTATGGATGACGGGTGTACAGACGCTTCTAGATGGTAATGCTCATCACTGGTGGGAATCCATGGAGCACCAGTTGGGTACTTACCAGACTTGGGAGCAGTTCTTGGAGTGCTTTGAGGCAAAGTACTTCCCGGACACTGTCAGGGACACCTTGTATGATCAGTTTCTTCACTTGGAGCAGGGGAACCGAACCGTGGACGAGTATGATGCCGAGTTTAGTCAATTCAGCAAATATGACGCTGCTTTGATACCAAATGACTTGGCTAAGGCTAAGAGATTTCATTGAGGACTGACCCATGAGCTACAACATTATACAAGCTCGCAGTCCCGAGTCTCTTACGCTGAACTACTGACAGAGGCCAGATTTCAGGAAACCATTAGCAGAGGAAAAGGAGGTCAGCTGAGGACACAACAAGGATCAGCAAGGATACAGCAGGGACCAGCCAGGACACAACAGGGGGGACCCATCAGACGTCCCTTGACACAGCAGCATCAGCAACACAGAGCCGGACCATACCAGATTCCAGAGAAACCCCAATGTAATTATTGTGGGAAAATTGGACATATTTTAAGGGATTGTCGAGGCCGCTTAGGACAGTGTTTACGATGTGGTTCTGGACAACATTTGGCAAGAGACTGTCCAAAACAGCAGACAGTGACACTACCACCGCCAACACAGAGACTAGCGCTTCCAGCACCGAAGCCAGCCCAGCAGATGACCGGACCGGGAGCACCTCGACCCCCAGCAGCAGGAGGATTTCAGAGAGGACCACCGCTACCTACTCAGGAGGAGCAGTATATGAGGACCGGACATGGACAACCGCAGAGGAACGGGCGAGCTTTTGCATTGGAGGTAGATGACATGGATCATGAGGTGTATGTCATAGCAGGTATTACCCTTGCTTTTACTTTTCCCGCTGTGACATTATTTGATACGGGAGCCACACACTCATTCATATCATCTAGTTTTATTGCCAAACACAACATTGCTTCTACACCATTATCTAGTTGTGTTAGAATTCTTACCGGAGGAGGAGTTGTACCAGTTAGTCGAGTTTGTAGATCGGGCCCTATAGTGATACGTGGCAGAGAGATGAATGCCCAAATCTTAGTCCTTCCTATGCCATCTTTTGATATTGTGCTTGGAATGGACTGGCTAAGCAAGTACCATGCTTTCTTCGATTGCTTTGGAGGAAGCATTCTTTTTAAGGTACCAGGCCAGCCTGAACTTGAGTTTGCCTGAGGATCCACAGAAATCCTTGATGGTATGCAGTTCGCAATGGACGATGTTGTCTATCACCCTATTATTTTAGAATTTCTAGACGTCTTTCCAGAGGATTTGTCAGGACTACCCCCAGACAGAGACGTAGAGTTTTTAATTGAACTAGCACCCGGAGCAGCACCTATAGCATCGCATGTTTACAGACTAGCGAAGAAGGAGATGGACGAGCTGAAGGCACAGTTAAAAGAGCTAGAGAAAAAAGGTTTCATCCGACCGAGTGCATCACCCTGGGGAGCACTAGTGTTGTTTATACCCAAGAAGGATGGGTCAGTGCGTATGTGCATTGACTACAGAGCCTTGAATGCAGTGACAGTGAAGAACAAATATCCATTGCCACGCATTAATGACCTGTTTGATCAACTCAGTGGAGCTAAGGTATTCTCGAAAATAGATTTGAGACCGGGATATCACCAAGTGAAGGTACGGAAGCAGGACATTCCGAAGACCGCATTCAGAACAAGATATGGGCACTACGAGTTTTTGGTCATGCCATTTGGATTGACCAATGCTCCAGCGATCTTCATGGACTTGATGAATCGAGTCTTCCACCAGTACTTAGACCAGTTCGTGGTCGTCTTCATAGATGATATACTTGTCTATTCGAAGAGCCACGAGGAGCACGAGGAGCACCTGCGGATTGTTCTAGAGACTTTGAGGAGAGAGCAGTTATATGCTAAACTCAGCAAATATGAGTTCTTCTTGGACAGAGTTTCATTTCTTGGATATGTTGTTACAGGAGATAGTATTTCTGTTGATCCAGAGAAGATCTCAGCAGTTGAGACATGGCCTGTTCCTAAATCAGCAGAGGTGAGGAGTTTCCTTGGACTTGCGGGATATTACCGACGGTTCATGGAAAACTTCTCAAGAATAGCGGCACCTATGACTCGTTTGACTTATAAGGATCAAGAATTTATATGGACTGACGAGTGTCAAGCAGCCTTCGAAGAGTTGAAGAAGCGACTGACTACAGCACCAGTATTGACGATTCCGTCAGGATCAGGAGGATATGTGATCTACAGTGACGCATCAGGAAAAGGCTTAGGATGCGTATTGATGCAGCATGGCAAGGTGATTGTATATGTATCTAGGCAGTTATGAGTACATGAGAAGAATTAGCCGACTCATGACTTGGAACTTGCAGCCGTTGTATTTGCCCTGAAGCTATGGAGACATTACTTATATGGAGAACGAGTGGCGATCTATACAGACCACAAAAGCCTCAAGTACGTCTTCACGCAGAAGGAGTTAAATATAAGGCAACGTCGATGGCTCGAGTTGATGAAAGATTTCGAGATAGAGCTACATTATCATCCAGGCAAGGCTAACGTGGTAGCAGACGCGTTAAGCCGGAAACCAACAGCTTTCTTCTTGACAGCACAGAGGGAACTATTGGAGGACTTGCAAGAGCTTGGCATTGAAGTGATACTACCCGGAGCAGATGGAACACTAGCCAACTTGCAAGTACAATCATCATTGGTAGAGAGGATTAAGGCTTCTTTGCCTACAGATGCCAGATTCAGGAGACTAAAGGAAAGGACAGAGGCTGGAGAGCAGACCAGATTGCGCATTCACGAGGATGGGACATTACGATATGGTGATCGTCTTTATATTCCAAATGGAGAGATTCGACAGGAGCTGATGGCAGAGGCTCATAGTTCGATTTATTCTATTCATCCTGGAGGCACCAAGATGTATCGTGACTTACGACAACACTTTTGGTGGCATGGGATGAAGAGAGAGATAGCTCGCTTTGTAGCTAAATGTCTGGTATGTCAACAAGTGAAGGCGGAGCACCAGAGGACAACAAGATTATTGCAACCACTTCCGATTCCAGAGTGGAAGTGGGAGCACATCACTATGGACTTCGTCACGGGTTTTCCCAAGAGTCCAAGTGGGAGAGATGCAGTGTGGGTAATAGTGGACCGACTCACCAAGTCAGCCCATTTTATACCTTTTAGAGTGGGTCAGTCTACAGAAGCTTTAGCTGACTTATATATGAGGCAGATCGTGAGATTGCACAGCATACCAGTCAGTATTGTGTCGGACAGAGATTCACGCTTCACATCGCACTTTTGGAGGAGCATGCAGGAGAGTCTTGGTACTCGTCTGAAGTTCAGTACATCTTACCACCCGCAGACAGATGGGCAGTCGGAGTGTACTATTCAGACCTTGGAGGACATATTGAGGGCTTGCATGTTAGACTTCAGAGGATCATGGGAGGACCACCTACATCTTGTAGAGTTTTCTTACAACAATAGCTATCAAGCGAGTATTCAGATGGCTCCGTTTGAAGCATTGTATGGAAGAAAATGTAGGTCTCCTGTGTGTTGGAGTGACGTGGGAGAACGTCAGATTTTGGGACCCGAGTTGGTGGTCAATACCGTAGAGACAGTCAAGAAGATTCAGGGACACTTGCGAGCAGCGCAAGACAGGCAGAAGCAGTGGGCAGACCTTCATCGTCGTCCCTTGGAGTTCAAAGAGGGCGATCACGTATTCTTGAGGATATCACCGACCAGAGGCACCATTCGATTCGAAGGGCGCGGCAAGTTGAGTCCAAGATATATTGGACCATTTGACGTGCTCGAGAGAGTTGGAGAGGTGGCATATCGACTTGCGCTACTACCTTCACTGGAGGGAGTACATGACGTATTCCATGTGTTGCAGCTGAGGCGATATGTGGCAGACAGCAGTCATGTTCTTGACCATTCAGAGATCACCATTGGGCCGAGCTTGTCTTACCAAGAGCAACCCATGGGAATCCTTGATCGTCGAGAGAAGGTGTTGAGGAACCAGTCTATTCCCTTGGTTCGCGTAGCATGGAGGCATGGCGCGCCAGGAGAATCAACTTGGGAGTGCGAGGATGACATGCGCAAGCGTTTTTCGAACCTTTTTGCAGACCAAGGTATGAATTTACATTGTTAATTTATATCTTAAACCATCCTTACATTCTATCGTTGCTTAATTTTAATTTCGAGGACGAAATTTTTACAAGTTGGATAGAATGTAAAACCCCCTTCCTAGAAAATCGTATATACCCTTTATTTATTAATTATTAATTAAATTATAGTAATTAGGTCTAAATAGGAGAAATAGATTTTTAATAATTTTTATTTTAGGTGTTCGGGCACTTAGAGGACTTATGGGACCATCAGAAATTTTTCGGAATTTATTCCATGTAGGAGCCCCCTTGAGCAGTTGCTAGCTTAATAGTGTGCATTATTATAATCTAGAATATTTTTCTATGAGTATATATATTATATATATATATACATATATATATATATATATATATATGCATTTATTAATAGGAAAAGAAAAGATTAAGAAAAGAATTAATTAAATAATAAAGTTACTAATTAATATAATAATAATAATAATACTACTACTAAGTAACCCCTTAGCAAATACTTCCCAGACTCCTCAGCAAAACACTTGCTGTGACCGCACTTTATTATATGCCAACCCGCCCCACTCTAGCAAACAATGCCAACCCCTGTAGTGAATAGTTCCCAGGGACCAATTCAGCGACTAACCCAATTGGCCGCCCCTTATTTCCCTCTCTCTCCCTATTATAATATATATATATATATATATATATATATATATATATATATATATATATATATATATATATATATATATATTTATCTCTCAAAAACCCTAACCTAAATCTCCAGACCTCCTCTTCCCATCTAGAGCCTGCGCCCGCCAAGCCATCCAAACCATCCCGACGACGCCGACCTCGCGCACTGCAGATTCCCACATGAGGCACCTTCGCTCTGAAATTGTTTTCCGTCGACTCGCTCAACCAAACTCTATTCCGTCTTTACCGGTACGCTCAACCCTTAACCCTCTTCCATAGTTATATTATAGCCAACCTCGAAAAACGTGTACCCCTAGGTGAAAAATAGCGTTCAAAGTGGGCGCGAGCAGACCCAATTCTGAAATCGCAGAAAACTACGGTGACCACCTATATTGCCGAGTTCGTATCTCCCACAACAGAGATCCGAATTCGGTGATTCTTTTTGATACCTGTAGAAAACTTGACCTAGTTTATTTTCTGTTAAATAACCCTATGCTATTAGTTGCTATGGACATAGTTAAATTCGTCACAAAACTGCGCGCACCCACTTTTTCCAGATTTCCAAAAGTTGGAAAACGGAGCGCGCTCCGCCAAACGGGACCGCCCCGCCGTGTACCAAGTGTACCGAATGGTGCACGCAGCGTAACCGGACACGTGAAAATTTTTGGAGACTGATTCGGACGCGTGTGCGCGCCGGAATCAGGCCGTATCCGTGGACACACCCCGTATCGCAAATTTTGTGGAACTCGTGCGTATTTTGTGCACGCTTGTCAGATTGCGACGAAACTTGTGCCACTGGACTCGTGGTAACGCGCTGGTCCTGTGACCCAATTTTCATGCAATTCTGAGACGGTTGACCAAATCGCTAATTGGCGGGCCCCACAGTTGACTTTTTGGACAAAATTGTGTTCGGCTCATCGGAATCCACAATTGGACATACCATTGGGTTTGTATTGACATCTAGAGTTGTTTGACCTATAGTTTGTCCCATTTAGAGACTGTTACCCTCAGCACGCTTTTCGGTGCAAAGTGGGCCATACGTGGACCCCACTTTTGCTCGAAATTATCGTTTTGCCCCTGTATCCAAATTGGACGAAAGGGATGTGCTTTTTAGCTATTTTGCTCATTCCAAAAATGTTGGTGATGTTTATTTCAGCATCCGAAGACGTTTGTTCGGAGTCCTTAGTTTCAGGTTCTGTGTCCTTGATATTTGGGTGCGTACACTTTACAGATTTCTTGCCAGGCAAGTATACCTTGCTATTGTACTGTGTTTACATTCCATATAAGACATGCATGTTTATTTTCTGTTTATTTAGTTCATTTATTTTAACTGCTATATAAACTGCGCGTCCAAGGAAACTTGGGTGCAACGACGGTGTCGTCGTACTATGTTTTTATTTATGTATATGCATTGGACCTATTTTCTGAGACTACCCCATCTTCATGAGGCATTTATGTTTCATTGGCCATGACACTATTCTTACACGAGTGTGAGTCACATGTAGGACACGGACTTGCGTACTCGGCTGGCCACCGGTACGTATAGGTCGTACGACGGATAGGGATAACTGCCAATAGAAACTTTGCATGCTAGTAGACCTGGCGGTTATTAGAGGTTTATCGTGTCATGGACATGACATGCTTAGAGCATTGGGTGGGGAGAACAACAAGTAAGGCATTTGGGCTCCTTTACACTTTTCCTTCTGTAACCCGGAAGCTTCGCTGGAGATACGGGCGGTGATGACCCCTATACTACTTGGCGGGCCTCTGCCGTTCAAAAGACGACATGCCTTTGAGGCCCCTGGTTCTCCGAGAGAGTCATGCCAATCCCAGTTTTCAGCCAGATAGCCCACTTGGTGGAAAGTTGTTCTCAAACTGCATTCACATAGATGGTTAGGCGACCCCAATGGATGTTTATTTTCAGTACTTTATTGGCATGTGCTTTTTGTATCTTGTTACGTCCCTCTGAGGACCTGGTCCCTTCCAGATATAGGTGAGCAGGAGTACCCGCAGGAGTATGGACCTAGACCTGACGCTACCTATCAGTCGGAGGCGATCTTACCTTCTGATTATATGTGATTCATAGCAGCTGTTTAAAGATTTTAGTTGCTATTCTTTTTGAGACATTTATTCTTATATTAGAGTTTATTCTCTTCTCTCTTTAGTAGTTTATTATAGTCGATTTGCAGTGGATTTGTTTCCACCCGACTATCACACTTTGAGATTACTATTTGAGACTGCTTCTTTGATATTCAGTTATTGATTTCTATTATTCTATTATTTGTGCTGTGGATGAGATATAGAACTGCGTGTGACTTGTTGTGACATATATTACCACTGTGGATTGGATATTCATGTACAGCGTACGTGTGTATATGGTTTCCATATATTGGAGTTCGTATACATACGGCTGGCGTGTTACGTATTCCTTGTCCTACGTATTTTGGGACTGGGGCGTGACAACTAATATTTCCCCATTTTTCCCCAGCTAGCACGATGGATTCCAATCACGACTCCTCGTGACAGGTCTCAATGATGCCAACTCGTGTAAAGAATAGTGTCAGAGTCATGTACGCTATACAACAAGAATTATAGAGATAATCAACATAATAGAAACTGTCAGAGAATGTACTCGCATGGGGTCCTGCTGCTGGTATGAATCAGAGTCCAAGTCACAGTCCAAATAGCCTATGTATTACAATTTTACCATGTCAAAAGATAATCTATTTTAATTTATTTAATTCTAGAATAATTACTCTAAAATTCTATTTTAATCTTATTATTCTAATTTTTAGGTTAATTCCTAAATTTTGTCCAAAGGAACTGAATTTTATCAACTCGAGACTCATGGCACGCAAATCGAGGCGATCCGTTGACCGAAAAGTCAACCGACACAAACTCGACTTTCATGCATGATTTCCTATAGATTTCAGCGTCAAAAATATGCTTGAATTTATGGCTCGTCCAAATTCAATTTCGTTTGGGAATTATGGCACATACAACTTTCGTATCGTGCACCGATGGTTAAATTCTAACCTAGAAGTTCTACAGAATTAACAGTATAAAAATGCTTCGAATTAAATTCTGGGAAAAATATATGTCAATGATCTCGACATTAGCTTTCCGAAACTTTAAACGGTTCATGATTCTGATTCCTGGTTCTCCCGGAATCGCGAAAACATCGAAACACGTCTATTTTCGGACATGCTGTGTTCTACGAATTTTCCAGAATTTAATACTAATAATTTCGTAAAACAAATTATATAATCAGAAATCTAACCTCAATATCTTTCTAACACAAAAACTAGGCCTCATTTGGAGTCCAGAGCTATGTGCAATGGCTTCTGGAATATGAAGGAACCCTAGATGGCAATTCTCCAAAATTCGGCTGAAGAAAAACCCTAGAAATAAACTTAAACTAATATATATATAGAGGAGAGAGAAAGCAGTCGCGGCTCAGATCTTGACACGTGGCAGCCATCCAACGCTGCCCGCCCCGCAGTCACTGACAGGCGGGCCCGGCACTGTTTGCTGCGGGAGGCTGACAGGTGGGCCCCCTGTTTGCTGACTGGGCAGAAATAATTACTTTTTGGATTTTCTTTTTCAGAAATTAGTTTTTAATTCAGTTTTTCATAATTAACTCAAAATAAATGCTAAAATAATCATAAAATTCCCAAAAAATTCCAGAAAATATATTTTATTATTTAGAACCTAAAATAAAAGTTTGGGATATTTTTAAATATATTTGTCCCTAAAATAAATTCTTGAAAGTCCTAGAAAATTAGGATTACTAGTTTTTAATTAACAAAAAATTATGGAAAAATTCCAATAGCCCCAAATTGACCTAATAACAACATTTAAGCATGAATTTCAAGATACGGAGGTTACATTATAAGAGAAAAATATATCAATCCACGAATGACCAGGGCAATGAGGAAGAAGGTAAATACATCATATATATTACAGATAAACTAGTTATGCAATGACCATAACACAGATAGTTAATATAGTCACAAATATCACAATTAGTGCATAAAGTGTTTAAACATAGAGCATAGATATTTCTAGTATAGTGAAATAATAAAAATCCATACAAATAGCTGAAATATAAACTAAGACATAAGTAACTACTTCTTGAGCAGTCACAGATCATCAGCAGCATGATCATCAGCAGGCGGGTGATCATTAAAATAAACTCTAGTAGGATCGAAGTACTATTGGAAAAATAAGTCATCGATCCGGTATCCTGAGCGAGAGGGGTCACGAGCCACTGGATATGATGTGGTAGGATAATGAGCCTGGTGGTAATAAATGTAACACCCTGTTCCGCTCAAGCGGACTGCCGTCTCAATCGGCAATCGTGCAGCTGTCCCGACCCACCTTGCCTCGATCAAGAGGCAAAGATATCCAGACTTGTCCCTACAGGATCCGGCTTGGACTTTCAGAGGCTCGCTCAGACGTATCGCTCTACCGAGGCGAATCATCGCTAAGGTGGGTGGCTACGGTGAACTTGTCTTTGCTTAGCCAGCACACATAAAATCTGGAATATTCATGCTAGTCGCTAGGTGATTCACCCCCTGCATGCTAATAAATCCAACGCACCTAGCTAAGGGAATAATCCCAACCTGTATTGCTATGCTAGAACATGGAAATGAAATACTGCTTATATTCAGACCCTCGCATGCTAAGTCCCTTAACGGTTTCAACTCTCGGCTTACCTTCGGGTCCGAGCAACGTGCCTGCTTATATTCCTTAGAAATGTATGCTTGTCTGCTTTCAAACGTCTAGCGTTATTGTATTGTGCATGCATTCTTGTTTAGCCAGAAGACTATCAAATAGTCCTTCTGTGCATTTGAACCTGCAAGTATCCAGGACCGTTAGGTCACCCAAGGCAAATCCCCGAACCAGGGGAATGCATTAAGCAAGAATGGATATTTGAATGTGAATCACGCTTGAATGATAATCATGCCATGTTTGGATCTGAACGAGGATTGTGTTTGTACTGTTCGAATCCCAGCTCGTGGAGCAATGTGCTCGTTCAGAATAAGTTTGTGTGTTCTATGATTATCATGTCAAGCTTTGGATTTGGATAGACCCTGACCTGCATGTCACCGGGGCACTGGGACCGATCCGATCCGGGCGGAAGAGTTTGTATGGTCGTTAGTCACGGACGGAGTGTTATATAGCGAGGCTCGCCACCTGCGTTGCTATCGCTCTTAGTCCCGAGACCATAACCCGTCCATAATGGCTATGCCAGCGACTTTCGTCATATAGATAAGTCATCCTCGCTTAGCGGCTATCCGCGTGCGAGTTATTGCATAGCATCAATGAACTGAACACCTGAACGATCTGAACATAACGACCCTCATGTTTGCATATGCTATGCTTCCTGAATGTTTATACTTACCGTGCTTGAATTAATCATGTTTGCCTTGGACAGGGAAGGAGAAATGGTAAGTTGGTAAGTCTCGCCGTGTTTCCTCAAACATCGCACGGCGCACTGCCCGACACGTTAAGCTATTCAATGTTTGCATAAAACTGATCCTAAGGCAACTAGAAAGACAACTTAATAGTTGTGCACGGAACCTGTATTACGTGTTTGGATTTGTCGAGCGGGCGAGTAGCTTCCCCACCAGTGCATTCAATGTACTGATAATCCACCAGTTTGTATGCAGGGTGCGGGAGAACCTCGTTCGGTGCGGACGCCTCCTTCGTGCGTGCTAAGGCCAGGAGTTTCCTCTGAAGCCTTGCAACGGTGCGTCCGGGACTGAAGCACATATACAAGACATAAGTTGTGAACATCGCCTGACCATCGCCTGTACAATCATTTCACAGTTGTAGCCACTTGGCACGCTTTTACTGTTTCAGAGAGAGGCTTGAGCGACTTGTAATCTCGGCTATACGCCGCCTGTAATACATGTTTCATATCAATAAAGAGATTACTTTACTTGTTTCGATGCTTCCGCTATATTGTCGACTCAGTGAACCTGTTACCGATCGCTATGCATTACTAAACTCTGCTGCACTCGGACAATCTGTGCGACTCTGTGGCTTAGAACTCTTGCCGCCAGCCAATGAACCATGGCCTTGCACGGGCGTGGATCACGCTCGTGCGGCATCACGCCCGGATAGGTTAAGCGATCATTCCGCGGGAGCGCTGGCGAGGGTGATTCCCGCCTAGCGGGAACGTCCGGTTTGCCTGCGGGAGATCGGGGCATGACAATAAAGATCCGTAATGGAGTTGGCCAAGGTGTGTGCTTGGATGGTGGTGCAATATGCTTGGTCACGAAGACGAGTGATGATTATCGTATTCTGCTCACGGTGCTGAGTAGTTATTATCTCGTTTTGCATTCGAAACTGCTCACAGATTATTTCTTGGATATTATCCAAAGAAGCAGGCTGTGTAGAGGAGGATGGTGCAGTAGGAGCTGGGACTGGAGGAGTATGGTCAGTTGGATTGGCAGGAGCATCAAAATCAGAAGGAAAGATTGGTTGAGTTCTGTGGGCTTTGGTTAGGTAAGCTAGCTGGGACAGAAATGTAGGTTCTTCTATAGGAATATAGAAGTGCTAAAAAATGATAGGCAAGTACATAGTATATGGAAGTTGGTAATTGGGCTTGCAACAGTCTATAATCTATTTGATAATAGTCTTAGGATGACTAAAAATAGTGGAGGTATAGAATTGATGCAGGGCTGCCATCTACCGATAGGAAACCTCGTCCTTTGAGGTTTGCTTGGGCAGAATAACAGAGTATATGATATAGTGAAGTTTATAAAAATATTGGTTAAGGTAGTAAACACGAAACTTTCCGTCGGGACAGGGGTAAGGAGCACACAAAATATCCATAAAAGAATTAAGAGTCATGTTGTCTATAAAATTAAGTTTATCGATTACAACTAGGGCTTCACCCTCGTTCGGGATCTCGAGAATTTTGTCCAAAGGTGTATCGACAAACTCAATGTCTATCCTACCGACTCTTGATGAGATAGTTTCTTTGTCAAGGGATATATTACAGAAAAACATATGAATAATATTCAAATAAATGGGTCTCCTAGTAGTAACTAGGCGATCAAGATGAAACTCTAAAAACTTGGGTTTTGGGCATGGAATACCGTAAAATTAATGGGATTGCCCTTACAAATGTTCCTTTGCATAAAGTCTTCAAACCAAGAATTGGAGTTTTCAAAAGATGTAAATATAAAATCATCATATTCACCCGGAGGTAGAATGAATGGGGAAAATATAGAGTATTGAGTATCCACTTGGGGAGGATGAGAGGTGGAGGCTTTTCCAGTCTTTCTCTTCTTCTTAGAGAGTTTGGGAGCCATAGATTGAAAGAGAAGGAGAGAAGTATACCTTAAACAGATGAGAGAATGTAGTGGAGAACCTTGATAAATCTCTATATCTAGGAGCTTGGAGGAAGATAACCTTTGGAAAGAGAGATCAAGAAGTTAGGGTTAGGGTTTTGATATGGAAGAAGGGTTTTCGGTTTGGAAGATGAAAGGATGAAGGAGAAGAAGTTATATAAATTCAAAACCCGAGAGCTGTTGCTACTGTCTGGAACACCTAGACCGAGTTTGGCCCAAACTCGGCCCGAGTTCTATCCCTGCCAGGATATCTACATAAATACCAAAAAGTGCTTAGGTACTTGAAAATACTCCATATGGAAAAGTAGTTTGATATAAAATAGTTTTTCAAACAAGTTGATACAACAAATATTTAAACGCCAATAAAATTTATTGAATTCATGACAAAAAGTAAACAGATTTTTTACAGAAATTCATATAATATAGCCATAAATTATTTAAAAGTGTAGTTATCAGTCGAAAAGAATTTATTGACAATGTTTTTAATTAATTTTTTTTATATCGTTGCTCAGTGAAGTCTCAAAATATCATGTTTAGCTATAGAGGGCCAGTTCCCAGCTGTAACGACCCTCTCCGCGTCAATACGGAGAGCCGATTCTAACGGCGCAAGTGCAATGACCCGTCCTGCCTTGATTAGTGAGATGACTCGCTTTATGCAAAGAAATTTAGACTTATCCCTTCAAGAGTTCAGACTTAGACTTTCAAAGGCGTGCTCGGAGTATCGCTCGGCCGAGACGAATCAACGCTAAGATGGGTGGCTACGATGAACCTGTCTTTCCTTAGCCTACACACTTAAAAATGTGAATGGTACATGCTAGTTGCTAGGCGAATTACCTATTGCATGCTAATAAAAGAGCTCAATGCACCTAGCTATGGGGATAATCTCGTCTCGCATTACTTGCATATAACATAGAATATAAACCTGCTGCTAGCGATAGAAATGTTCTTTTACTTCGTTAGAGTTTTCCTTATGCATTTTACTGTTAAAGCAGAGATCGTTCCTTATGCCTAAGTAGCACTATCATGTTCCTTGTTGCACTACACTTCACTTAGACTACGGTACGAGTAAATAACATTACTTAAAATAATTCATTTTGTTGAGGCAAAAAGACTATCAAAATAGTTGTTTCTGAGCCAAGTAACAGAAACATGGAAATGCTTCGGGACCGTTGGGTCGCCAAAGCAACTTCCGAAATGGAAGCTGCAATAAGTAGTAAAACATCATCTTAACTACATATTAATTAGAACATGTACACTGTGCTATAAACTTATACTGAATCACTTGAACAAATAGACTATGCTATGAACTAATATTGAATCATTATGCTACGTACTATGGAATCATTGAACACGATAGACTTTGCTATGGAATGATACCTAATTTACTTTGTTTTATTATTATTTCCCCGTATTGCTTCAAATGGATTATTGGTGTTTCATTATGGTTTCAATGTATTGCCTCAAGACATAATTGAATTTTTAAATGTTGTAGCTTGGACAACTTGTGCACAAGATAACTGGTTCCTACAGACGGCACGTCGGGGTACCGGGGCCGATCCGATCTGGACGAGATATATTGATAGTCTTATGCAGGGTACGATGGGGGCGTGTAGTGGGGATCGCTACCTACGCTGCTCGTGGCACCACCAACCCAGACTATATGTCCAAAGATGTATTAATAATATTTTCTTGAAACGTGGAAGTGAATGGTAAGTTTTGTGCAGGTAGATGTATCGGCCATAGGTAAAAGTCACCGAACGGGGACACATTTGTTTCAATGCAGTTTCATATGTATGTTCACCGATTTAAAGGCACGACACATCATACAGTTCGTGCATAAACTGTTTAAGGCGTAGACACTTTAAAACCCTTGAGTTTTACTTATGCTTTTTATTTTATTACATATATATTCGTGCTTAGTTAACTCGATTTATCTTGGATAGGGAAGGACGTATGGTAAATTGGTAAGTATCGTCGTATTTCTCTTATATCTCACGACGCACTACAATACAAATTAGGCTTATATCATAAGCCATGAAACTAATCCTAAGGTAAGACTAGAAAGAAAAATTAATAGATGGTGCACGAAAGTAATATAACAAGTTTTGATTTGTTTAGCGGACGAGAAGACTCCCCACCAGTGCATTCAATATACTGATAACCCAGCATGTTGCTTGCAGGGTGCAGAAGAACCTCGTTCAGTGCAAAAATTTATTCATGCGCACTAAGGGGTGGAGTTTACTCTGGATCCTTAGAACGTTGCATTCAGAGATGAAACACATATACAAGGCATAATGTATTGGAACATCGCCTATGTATCATTCCATATTATAAGCCGCTTGGCATACTTTTATTGTTTCGAGAGAGCTTAAGCTATTTGTAATCTCAGCCTAGCACCAATTGTAATACTGATTCAATATGAATAAAGTGCTTGTTTTACTTTCATACTGGTGTTATTCAATGCTTCCGCTATGACGATTCTATGAACTTGTTACCAATCATCTTTCGATTTCTATTCCACTGTATTCGGACTATCTACGCGACTCTGTGGCTTAGTCATTTCACCGCCTGTTCGGCACTTGGCCTTGCGTGGGTGCGGCTTGTGCTCGCACGATATCATGTTCTGATGGGAATGGTCGTCCTACGGGAGCGCTGGTGCAGTGATTCGCGTCCAACGGGGATGGCCGATCCTGAGGAAGATCGGGGCATGATATATTGTTATCAGAGCACGGCTTTACGTCCTTGGACTTCTTATCGATTCTCTCAGTTTTGAAATCTCGTTCATGGGTTATGTTACAGACGCTCTCTCTCGTTGTTTCGTTGGGATGTTTCATATAATGAGTCCAAATATTTTCGAAAGTGCATGCAATGATTGATTGCTAGAATAGAATAGTTATGCGAAGGCCTTTGTGCCAAACTATGTCGGACTTTATGAAAATAGACTCGTGCTAGAATTTGTAAGTTACATACGAAACATGAAAGCCTTACGAAAATACTAAGCGGATTAGTATGCGAGACTAGAATATCGTTCGAATGAATAGCTATGCACACTGCCAAGACCCTTTGGTGCGAGCAAGTTTGCGAGCGAGATGGGATATTGTTTCGATAAGAATAAAGCAGACTTAGAATGTGAATCTATAGAGACGTAATTGGTATATCACTATGGTGAATATAGGGAATCGTGCTTGGATGTTAAAAAATAGTTCGAACGGATATTCATGTTGGTAAGTATAAGTCAAAATATGGTACTTAGATGACTATCGATAAAGTTATATATGAGACAAATTTATCGAGGCGACGCATAGGGATCACATAGGAGTTTTAAAGAACGAATTGGATGGGCATGCGAGTGATGCGAACACGATTGAGATTTTATTTGGATGACTCAATTCCTGAGTGGTGTATATGATACCTCAGGAACGAATAAGCGATTTTAGGTGTCACTCCTCATTTTTAATATACGTATTTTGGAATGTATTATTTCTCGCTTGTATGTTATTTTTTTGGTTGCATGAGACTAGACCCTTTCTTTGGTTTGTCTTGGTTCTTGGTTTATGGTTTGTGTTGGTTTGGTCATGACTTGAATCCATGGTCTAAACCTCAAACCCTAGCTATATAACCTAACTTATTTCTCTCTCCCTCTTCATTCTTTCTTTTCTCCCTCTCTTTTAGGTTTTTTCTTCCCTCTATAGACAAGTACACCTTGCATGAGAAATTGAAAAACCCTCCATATTATAAGTCTATTATGTTTATTGTGTGATTTTAAGAATGTTTAGAACTTGGTAAATTTGAATTCGGTGGGTGGAATGGTACAGATCTGGATTTTTATGAGTGTGGGTGTACTTGAGTTTTTTTGGTTTTGTTCTTCAAAACTTATTATTTTTGAAAACTTGTTGTTTTTTGTTGAAGAGCATTTGATTTTGAGTGATTTAGAACTTTACCTTGCCGGATTTGGACCCTAGACAAAGTTTCCATGGAGAAAACCCAACTTTCAGTTTGGACTTTCCACCATGGCCAAACTTGTTGTGGAGAAGATGAAGCTCCATGCGCCGAGGATCCAGCATGCATCCATTTTATTGGCGCATAGCTGAAGAACGCATGCGCTCTGAAACTCGAGCTTGAAAAAAAGCTAAGTGTCAGAAATTTTGTGTTGTCTCTCCTAGGCGCATGGAAGTCATCTATGCGGCCATGAGCTATGCGTCCCACTTTTATTTGGACGCATGACTCAGTCCCGCCCTGGCACTTCTTTTGAATGTTTTTCTTTTTCTCCTGACATACTTTATTGCTTATCACATCCATTATTTTAGTTACTTCACCGATACTTTATTTATTTTCCGTCACTTCGGCACTTGTCCCGTAGAGTGGACTTTGCCTCGTTTATGCGCCCCTGACTCCATATTACTTTATGCGCCCCTGACTTTATATGACTTTATGTGCCTTGACTCTATGCAGAACCATGAGCATATGCTTGTTTGGTTTATGCATCCGACCTTCATGCGTACAACTTCATACAAGTGTTATCCTTAGCGACCCCATGCGTGCATGTAGTACTTTTATTATGTGTTCACTTATTTTATTTAAAATATTTCTTATCATCCTCTATGTGGTTGATCCTGGTTATTGCTTGTGTTATGATTCTAGGAGAGAATGGACTTAGTAGTCAGACTTCATGCTAGATATGACCATGTGCTAAGATTGGCTATGTACATGGCATAAATTTGTGATGGACTAATATTTTCTGTATGTGGACCAGACTGAGTAGTAAGTGACTAACATGTTATGTGCATGGCATAAGCTTCGTGTTACAATATGATCAAGATTCATGTGACCCAATGTATAATTGGTAATTGAACTCGAATACTATATCTATGTTGATATAATTATTGTCTGATATTGTTCATGATCTAATATGCACCAATGTGCGATATACCGTATTACATGTTAAATGAATTATATTTGGGTTGTGCCTCGGGAATGCCTCCAAATTCTTGAACGCTTGATACTATATTATTCCCCCCCGCATGGGCATGATATGCGAGTCAAGTACCAAAGCGTGGCTAGGATTTTGATTGTTAAATATTGCATACACGCTCGGGTGAATCCATATTGAACTTCTATGGATTCATATCTTGCTTGCCCATACTTTATAGGATATCTTAAGGGAAATTCTTATGTGGTCACGCCTTGAGATTTAAAAAAAAGGGTTAATTAAGCAACTAAAAGTGGTAGTAACATTGGGAGAAAATGATATTCCTAGATTATGCCAATGAACCTTCCCACAGAGATTCATTCTAAGTGCGCTATGGGATGTCCACCACAGATACTATATATCATCTGCCTTAGTAGAGACTAATCTGACCTTTTATAAATAATTTTGAGCCACTATTTAACTATAGGAACATTGGAACTGCTAATATCATGATCTAGCATAGTGGCTCTATGGGGAACTGGTGCAATTCGTGAAATTCTTGTATAATCATCTATTGGCTTGGTTAGCTCATGTTCGGCAATTATTCTGAGGATACCTATTATGAATTTTTCTGAGATAACCTCAGACTCCACAATTAGCAAGTCGTACAAGTGATTGGCTGATTTTATTAATTGGACTTGGTTGTGATTGTATTATTCTGTTAGTAGTATAGAGAAATTGACTATCATAGTGTGATAAATTCAACCATTGTCCTTGTTTGGTTTTAGGATTGGACCTTTGTGCTAGGATATGCCATGGACCTAAGTTACGACACAGAACATATATTATTATATATTTATTGCTTGGGTTTTTGTTTCTCTATTTTATGATTCCTTTGTGGTACTTGCTATTTGGGGTCTAACCCCACTGGTTTTGCATGGCCAAATTTTGAGCCAGCACCCGAGGATCCAACTTACTTTCCCCCGACTCATGGTACCTACCAAAAATATGGCCGTTGAGGATAATAAGTGGGTTTCCTTATTCCCTATTTGTCATTGTGCATTTTACTCTTTTGGGTGTTTAGCTACCAGCAACTGTTAGCCGACACGTCTGGATATTTAGTTTCCTTTTTATGACTGTATATATATATCAAACTATAGCTGTATTACTGTCATGTACTTTTGTTATTCTTCCAGCTTCTTATTTTTTATATGTCACGTCCTAGTCCCAAAATACGTAGGACTAGGTATACGTACACATGTCAACTGTACGAACAAGTATAGGAACAAAATTTAATGGACCTAACCAGTCATAGTACATTGTAAAATATATCTAAGTCACAGTATTCCAGGTAGGTAAAATCTAGTCTCTTCTACAAATATCACAGAGTAAGAACTGAATGAATAGATAAGTCTCAGAATTAAATACAAAATAAAATCTAGTGGAGAATAATCCACAAAAAATGAGTATAAAAGAATAATGAAAGAATACAACTAAGCAATAAAGAAATAGTTTGGCGTCATCTAACTAGATAAAGACACCCAAGAAACTAAGCAACTATCGTCCATGAATGCTCAAGGAAACTCCTGTGGCTCCACCTCAATCTCCTCGTCTGCAAAATCTTCAACTTCGTAGTCCGTCGGGTACAAGTTTTCGTTTGGATCTGGAAAAGGTGCTAGGTCCTCAGAGGGACATAACAAGTACACAAGAAATTTGACATGCATGAAAGTAAAGCAGTAAATAATAAATATGGTTACTAACCATCTAAGTGATATGCAATCGAGACATCTCTAGTGGCATATGAGGGGAAATAAATAGAAGAACAGTCATCCCACCATGCGTCCAAAAGGACTCTGGGGTACGCCAGTCACACCATATACACAGTAAGAAACAGAAATCCTATACGCTCACTAGTAGATTCTCCCCTTCTAATATATCCGAACCGTATACGCGGTGCAGACATAATGCAACGACATTAATAAATACTGACAACTAGCCCAACACTAACTACCATCACCAAATATGAATTGACGTATCGATAATCAGTCGACACACTAGTCCATGTACTCACTCACTCAGTGATCGTGTTGAACATGTGTCAGGTCAGAAGATACTACATACCTTCATAATATACCAAGTAAGTTTCTACTCTAAGACGAGTGCACACAACTAGCAAATAAAAACTAGGCATATGTATACTGAATAATAAAGCAAGGTGTACTTGCCTTCCAAGCCAAGCTCCGAGCGCAACAAATCTGGTCCGGAGCTTTCCACAAAAACATCATGAACACCTACCAATTAATTAATACTCTAATTAGACTCTTATTTTCTAGTTACATTAAGTTATCATCTAGTGATTAATCCTACATTGATTGCACATGCAAGTAATTACACACCAAATTATTACTAGTCATCCAACATTACCAAAAATCATTTTAAAATATTATTTATTAAACTATTAATTATGGAATTAGTTATATTTTTTTTAGCAAATAATAGTTTTTAACTCACAAGGGGTTTCTACGAAGGTTGGTAACTAGTCATGCAATTATGGTTGCTAAATAGGGATGCTAAATAGGATTTTCTCGACATGCAAGTTCTCAAAAGATGAATTCGTAAGAAAAGTTAAATTTTGGAAATAATTCTAAATTACTAAAAAATAATTATTTAATGAGTTTCTACATGCATAATTATTAATTCTACTTATTGGTCTTTCCGTTGGATACATACTAGTCTTCTAGCAATAGTATTGGCAAAATTTTGCCATTATAACCCTACTATTATGTTTTGCATAAAAATCCTAATCATATTTAATTCTGGAAAAATAAGTTTTAATCACAAAATAATAGGGAGAATATTTATATGTGGCCAAAGAACAATTTACAAAAAGTTTACATGCAAACTAGGTCAACTATGTGTCTTTTTATGCATAAAATTTATTTAAATCAAAAGTAATATTTTTGTGAAAAAATTTAAAAAATGAATTTAATATAGGTTAATAACAACATAATTTAATTATTTATAAAGTTTTATAAGGGTTCGATGCAGGGTTTTGGATAAAATATTAAACTAGGTCAACCTACACATTGTACATATAATTTATTTAACACAAATTTATCAAACTAATATTCTGAAATAAACAGTAAAAATATGGCTAAAATAATTTTAATCATCATATATCTCTATTATTAACATGGTTAAATCAAAATTTCTACCTATGGATGCATACATGCATACATGGGTTCAAAACTCTACATGCAAAACTTTAAAATAAACCTTATAATGAAAAACTTGGCGATGGATTGTAAACATATATAAAATCATTTATTTATATATATATAAATATTTATTAATGCATTCATATACATTAGATAGGTTGGAGGCGAGAAGGTTTGAAAAAAAAATTAATAGAAGAGAGAAGATGGAGAACTAGGGTTCTTGGATGGAGAAGAGGCCTTGGACTTGTCCACGTGAGGAGGTCTATGGGGAGGAGGTCGGCGACAAGAGGAGGTGGAGAGGGATTTTAGATTAGGGTTAGGGTTTAAGATGAGAAGAGATGATATATATATATATATATGGGTAGAGAGAGGGGGTCATGGCTTGGGGGGAATCCGTGGGTATGAAGGGGGGGTTTGGATATGGGTAGGAGTAGGTTTAGTTTAAATTATTTCCTAATTTGGTTGATATCAAATATATGGTAAATATCTACTCCTATTGGATATTAATAACCAAAATTTGATTAGAATTCTAAGGAATAAGATAATAATAACTAAATACATAAATAAATTCTACAAAAAGAGGGAATGACCTAAATTGGCATGGAGAAAATATGGGTTGCTTATTGAAGAAGGTTGGATTGGAAAATAATCACAAATGAATTATTTATATAAAAATATCTAAATATTATACACAAGAAACTACGGTTGTTACACTAGTGTCATACTAATACTAAATGATCGAATTTGGTGTCACGCAAAGATTCTACGGGTAGTGTCTCCAGTGTAGGCTACTTCCTACGAAGGACGATATAGATTTTGGGGTCGTCCTATGTCATTAATGTTTAAACTATGGTGAAGTATCCTATAGCAACTATTGGATTCAAATTGGTTTTAAAATAATCTAAATAAACACAATAAATATAGAATACACACAAAATACCTATTTTTGTGTGAGGGGTTTTACTGTACAGCTGATCCCCAGAACATCTTGAGAAAACGTTTGTGACGCCTTATTGCTTTATTATATATGCTCTATGATTTCTGTTTCTTGTTTGATTGATTAAGACATAGATGTTCGTGTGACCCTAAGTGACCTGATTGTATCATGTACCCCCTTGTCTAGTTACAGCCGTGATCGCCGTATAACATATAATATCTTGTACGGGATAACTGGTCGTGTCCGTCTTCGTATTTTGGTACTGGATCATGAAAAGATTTTAGTGGTGGCCCATGCAGGTCTGTTCTACAGACTGTGGGGTGTCATGGTCATAGGTGTCTAAATCAAATATGATCCATCTTGAAATTCTGAATTCGTCTTCTTCGATACTCATCTTAAAATTTCCCAAATTGGTTGCTTCCTTGTTCCTTCTCGTCTTGTACTTCATGTTTCTTGTGCTCTTCTTTAGGGTTTCCCCTCCTCTAGATATTGCAGCAACAAGAGAGGTAGAGTTGCCAGTGGAACGAGGTCCTATAGAACCCCATCCAGGGATCCAAGTTGAGCCCATGATAAATGCTACAAAGCGACAGGCTCCAGATGTTCCCGTACCTCTTGCAGTACCAGCATCACTAGATACCCCAAACTTGCTAAAGATTATTTGGAGAATATTGGCTATCCAACAACATCAGATAGTGGTTCAGCAGCAACAACATCAGGAACAACAACGTCAACAGCTTCAACAACAAGAATATAATATCCTGTTGAACCAAGGGTTGCAAACGACCCTGGAACGAGACATAAGAGTAGATTCTGGGATATCTATTTTGTTTTGTAAACTGAATCCCAGATATTTTGATGGCATAGAGGATGCCATTACGATAGATGAGATATTTAGATCATTCTGGCAGCAGCTAAATTTTGGCTTAGGAACAGGTTGACCTGGTTCGCTTACATCTCCAGGATCTTGCTAGAGATTGGTGGGCCACGATGGAGGTAGGATTGAGGCATCCTATTTCGTGGGATAATTTTAAAACTTGGTTCAGGACGAAGTACTTTGGGATTATGGCTCAGTGCGAGTTACAACAAATGTTTACTAACCTCAAGCAGGCTGGAAGGACAGTAGATGGCTACGCGACAGATTTTTGCTGACTGAGCAAGTTTGTTCCAACCATGGTGATAACATAGTTGGAGAGAGCGATGAGATTCCAAAATGGACTTCACTTAGAGATCTTACTTATGGTAGAGGTTCATGACTACCAGACCTTCGAGGTAGTATTGATAGCGGCTAAGATGGTTGAGCTTACCTCTCATAGGATGGCATCAAGAAGAGTAGACCATAAGAGGTTTCATGGACAGAGCGGCGAGGGAGAACCAGTACCGCGAACGTCAACACCATCCCCTGACATTCACATCCATGACGTGACAAAGATGTAACCACCCTAGATTTTCTAATTAATAATTAAAATAAAATACTAGATTTTTTACTTATGGCAGTACATGAGGACTCCTACTAGCACATTAACATATTAGAAGCTGAAGTTTTTTGTGTTTTGAAATAATAAAAATAATAATAAAATAATAAATATTTTATAGAATTAATAATAATAGCAATAATAATAATGTTAATAATAAAATAAAATAATTTAATTGTAAAAGAGAATATATATATATATATATATAACAACAGTAGCAAAACCTCTCCCTTTAGTTGATCAGACCCGCGCGTATACCCCCTCTCAACCTATATATATATATATATATATATATATATATATACGAACACACAAAAACTCTAACCCTAAACTTCTTCCTCCCCTCCTTACTCGTCGACCTTCCGCCGTCCTTACTTGCTGATGACCGCCGTCGAACCACTGACACCGCCGATCAGAGTCCCGCACGCGCATAAATCGCGTTAAGAACCGAACCCCAGGTACCTATCTTTTTTGCTGAATTTCTTTCTACATACACGACCGAATTATGATCCAGTTGTTTAGATTCAACCACAATATGAACACCTTCTAATGCATTCAAGTAGTTTTATTCGAACAACTCTATTTCTGTTTTAAAATCAACCAAAACTTTCCGAAAAACCTGTTTATATATATATATATATATATATATATATATATATATATATATATATATATATATATATAACTGAATACCCAAAACTGTTCCAAACACCTATTTTGGAAGGCGATTCCCTCCCAAACTGTCACGCCCCAGTCCCAAAATATCGAGGGACCGGACGCGTGGCAATGGCCAGCAGCACACACCGATGGACAAACCCAATTTAATGGATCCATCGGGGCATGCTTAAGCTGTAATATAATAATAAGTAGTTCCAATGATATGAGTCACAGTCTATACTAATCTCCTCCACAACAGATAATCACAGATCAAATGCCAGAATAATGTAAATAAATAAACTGACAAATCACAATAAAAAGTGTCTCGGAGAACAATCCGAGAACATGTCTGATACATCAAATGAAATAGACTGGAAAAAGAATAACTAGAAACAGAAATAAAAGAATATCTCACGCCAATACTCAGGAGAAGTCCTCGGGTATGAACTCGTCCTCAGATGTCGGTACAGCTCCTGTATCTGCTCCTGATAATGCTCCTGTACTGTATATCTCTAGGTGGATCTCCTCTGCTAGTCCTGGGGACAAAGTCCGGATCCAGGTCCTCAGGGGACAGCAAGGTACAAAAAATACAAGCCAAAATAAATGCAGTGCAGCAGAAATGCAATAAATAGGGTAAGCTATATAACCATCTATGTGAAAATGCAAGTGAGAGCATCACTAGTGCTCAGGCCGAAGCCACTACAAGCTCTGTGTCGGGGAGCCGGTAGCGGTAATAAACACGTAATGTGCCTAGCTCTGCTACGAGAGTCTGAGGCCTCACAATAGTAGTAGATAGATATATGAAACAGCCTATAGCCTGTGTGTCTCTCCCCACCCAATGTAATCATACGTCTTATGTCCATGATGCACCATGTCCATATCACGCACAATCATATCTAATGCAACAAGTCATCTAATATCTAGGAATACAATGTCCATGTCCTGTATCCTATACAGAATCACCACGAATATCTCGGGAAGATCCTGTCTCATGAGTAGTGTCAAGTGTCCTGGGTCAAGGTGTACTTGGTAAGACAAGTACGAGAATATATAGTGTCACGAATGTCCATCTCTAGGTGACCGTACCCAACACCGCGTACGGTGTCGGCACCCGACTGATAATCGGACGCTAAGTACGTCACACGGTCCTAGGTTAAGCATGCACAGCAATATAATGAAGCAAGGAAAATATATAACAATACTGCAAGGTTTGGCAAGGTACACTTGCCTGGGGTCCTGGATCCAACTGTAGCTCTGGTCTCAGTGTGATCTGCAGATACTACTCCGGTTGCTGAAATAAACATTACCATTAGATTCAGAAAATACCAAATAGCTAAAAATGCCTGTCCTTGAGTCCAATTTGGACACAAGGGCAAAAATGACATTTCCGGGCCAAAGCGGGGTCCACATGTGGGCCACTTTGCACCGAAAAGCGCGTCAGGGTCAAAGGTCTCCAAATTCGCCAAACTTAGTATCAACAAGTCAGGAACGATGATACGAACCAACGAAACTTACAGAATTGGATTCCGATGAGCTGATCACAAAATCGCCCGTCGGGTGGAACCTATGGGGCCCACGACACACGATTTTGTCAACGTTCTCAGAATCGAACCAAACTTGGCTCACAGGACCAGCGTATTGCTACGAGTCCGATGGCGCAAGTTTCGTCTCAATCCGACGAGTGTACACAAAGTTACAGCGTGTTCCAGAATCGACGGATACGGGGCGGTGTCGGCGGATACGCGTTGATTCCGGTGTGCACGCACATCCGAATCGACTTCTGCAAAATCCCACACGTCCGTATCAACGTCACGCACGATTTGGTAAAGACCGCGTGTGACCAAGTCGTCCCGTTTGGCGGGGCGTACTCAGTTCCGGGATGAAACGGGGTGTTGGTTTTCCTATTTTTGTATCGCGGTGTACGATCACCACAGGACGCGATCCTCTTCACTGAGATGAGAGTTTTCGATCAAAATATCCGACTAAGTAAGTTTTGGCTTGGAGCTGGTAGGGGCGGGCATACCAGCCTATCCGCTGAAAGATGAGGGAATCAAGCTATCGAGAGATAGTTGCTTGCCAGCCCGGAGTGGAGGGAAAGAGTAGCCGCCCTTCCCTCGATTCATACAAGCAACTCGTAATTCTTAACCGAACTCTGGGCTGGCTCTCAATCGGCAATAGGGCAGAACTCCAGATCGTAGAACGCCGAGCGAGTTGCACGGGCACCGAGGGGGTCATATAGGCTTCGTGATAAAACTGACGGAATCAAAAACGGGATTACGAGGAGAGAGAAACGGTTACCTGAACAGGGCCCCGTGAATCTGATTTCCTGTGTCCGAGACGTGTCCGAGTCTCCTTCGTGTCCTGCGTCGACGAGTCCGGTATTGTGTCTGCCCTAGGGTTTCGAGCTGCTGGTGGTTCGTGGTGGAGCGGGGGGAGGAGAGTAAGACGGTGAGGGCTGGGGTTCACTGCTGCGGAGGCCGAGCTGGAGGTTGGCGACGCTCGAGCGGGGCGCTGGGGAGTCAACGGCTGGACTCGACGGCCGGATCTGAGGTGGAGAGAAGCCGAGGGAAGTGGACAGCGGCGAGGTCGGAGAGCAGCGAGGTGGCCGGAGGGTTTTGGACGAGTCGGGGCCGCAACGGGGAGGAGGCACGGCAGGGCGTCCGGCGCTGGGGCGAGGGTCTGATGTCGAGGAGGAAGGCGGGGCGGCTGACTCGGGGTTGCTGGAGTCGGGGTGAGAGGGAGGAAGAGGCCAGGGGAGGAAGGTGGGACTAGGCGGCTCGACGTTTAGGGTTCAGGGAGGTCCGGCGGGAAGCTGCTGGTGATGGCGAGGTCAGGGAAGGAGGCAGCGTCGGCGGAGAGTTCGGGCGGTCGGAGTAGCAGCGGCTGGGGTCGGCTCTGCGAGGCGGAGGAGGAGGCGCTCGGCTGGGAGTAGGGCAGCGGGGAAAGGGGTCAACGTGGCCGCGGGAAGGAGGTCGCGGGGGAGCGGCGCCGGAATCGGCCGGGGATCGACTGAGGAGCGGCTGGGCTAGGGTTAGGGTTAGGGTTAGGGTTAGGGTTAGGGTTAGGTAATTTGAATTTTGGGGATTTCTTTTTCTTTTCTTTTTCTTTGTGAAGAAGACTTAGGAAAAATAGGTATTTATAAAAACCGAAATTAGAATAGGGTTAGACCTAGGATTCGGGCTGGGTCAACGGGTCAACGCTCCTTGGGCTGGGATTCGGCTCTCATGGGGATGTCGGGCGTTGGCACGGATTTAAATTCGGTTTAATTCTAAATTGGTTTCTAGGGTTTTAAACGAGTTTTCGGAGTCCAATAAATTCACCGAAAATTACCACCTGTCCGGTTTTCCATTTTACACCATAAAATATTATTTTCATAATATTTTAATAAAGATTAACCAAAATTAAAAATCATTAAATTACCAACGCCTAGGTTTTAATTCCCGAAAAATACCAGAAAATTTGGGGAAAATCCAAATTTAAAATTCTGAAAATCAGGGGGCTTACAATCTACCCAACTTATAAAAATTTCGTCCTCAAAATTAAATTAGGGTAGGGCTCTCTCTTTGTCAAGTCTCACTTGATTACAGTCTAAGAATTTCTCTCAAGTGAGCATTGCGGTCTCTACCCAACTTAGATTTTACCCATCTCTCATCTAAGGCTATACATCTAATAAAGCTATGCCCTAACTTATTTAATCATTTATTGAATCCTCAAGTCTTTAACACCAAACATATCACCTATGGTATTCCTTTAATCATATATCAAAGGGTCATCAATAATGCGACCGGCCTGTGGGGTATGTCTAGTACTGTCTAAAAATCAAACTTATACCAAGCACGAGGTTTCTTCCTTCCGAAATAAGGGAAGACGGAGATCAATAATAAAGAGTTCAAGGGTGAGGTAATAGAATAGAAGTATCGGGATCAAGGCGTTTAACGAATTCAAATAGGAATTTGTCAAGACAATCGTGGATTGAAGTCCTATTCTGGTAATCCTTTGTTCGCATGCTCGTATTAGTACCGTTATGTAACTGATACGATATGCTCAGACATATCTAGAGGGCAAGTATACTAGTCAACTATGTATCTCAATCCACGTAAAGTAGTCGTGCGAAGAGCGAACCAAAATGCACTAAGGTTGATCAGACCGTAATACACTGATTCTGAATAGACAATTATATTAGTGTGTCGACCCAATAATACATATGTCATGAACAAGCTTGATAAAGAATGAGCTTGCAAAAACTAGGCTATATTAGCAGCATAAGTCAAGGTGGTATAACAATTATAAGTACGCTAGATGATGATGAAAGGAGGTACAACTTAATTCAAGTTCACAAAACAACCCAAAATAAGCACAATCACAAAAGACTCTATAATCTCTACTGTTATCAATTATAAGCAAGTTCAAAATTACATATGTTAAGTCTGAGTTCACGAACCAATAGGCACGAGATAAAACAAATCTAGAAACAAAAAATTACGAAGAATTACGCGCATTAGCTACTCCATGAGTCTGCGCGTCCTCTAAAGTCATCGTTGGAGCTTGTCCGCGTCTTCGTAGTCGATTCCTCTGCTGCTGTTGAGCCTGCTGGAAGAGTGTCGCTTGTGGTGCCAGGGGTGGCCTCGGCTGATTCCCTCCTGGGGCTGGTGGTCTGACTCCTTCAGCTCTCGTTTGCGGTGCTTCCAACGCTGGAGAGGCTGGCCTTGGTGCTGGTAACGCTTGTTGGTTATTCATTGGTGCTCTGTCTCGACGTTCGGGGCATTCCTTCTTTAAATGCTGACTGGATCCGCAAGCTAGGCATAATTTCTTCTTTCGTCTGCACTCGTCCTCTATATGGCCTCGCCTGCGGCAATATTGACAGATAGGTAGTACTTGCGGAGATGCTTCTGGAGGCTGGTGAATGTGAGACTTCTTTGTAGCTTCTTCCTGTGGTGCTCCGGTTGGTGCTGATGTGGCTGGTCGATGAATCCTCACTGCTTTCTCTCGATGCTGAAGACAATCCTTGGCTAAGTGTTGGTTGGACGCGCATATCAAGCATAATCCTAACTTGCGTCTGCATTCTCTTTTAGTATGGCCTATCTTGCGACAATGTTGACAAGTAGGAAGAAATGAGGCTCTTGGTGCTGCACTCGATGGTGGATTCATCTGTGGTCGCTTTGCGACTCTTTCCTGTTGTGCTTGGTCTGGTGCTGATGCATACGGCCGCTTCTGGCTGGACTCTATTCTGGTGATGCTCTCCATGGCCCGTGCTGCAGTAACCACGTCCGTTGCAACGGAGCTGATTAACTTCCGTAGCTCTAAGCTAAGTCTGCAAACGAACTCCTCCGTTTGGCTTTGCTGAGCCTTCTGATAAGCTTGCATCATCGGGTAGTATATTTGAAACAGCTGTTGCACGTCCATAGCTTGCCCTTGTGGGACGGTAGGCATCGGTGGAGCAAACTGCATCGATGGTGGAACGTCATCTTCCGGGATTCTCGAGGCATGCTGACTTGCTTGTTGTGAGGATGGACCTTCACTAACTGGTGTTACTTCATCTTCGTTGGTTACCACAGCATCTCGTGGTGACCTTATAGGAGTCTCATTGTTTGATCGTGAATCCATAACTCTGCAACCAAAATAAACAATAAGAGGCGCACAGAAATTAAGGCAGGATGCAAGTCAGGAAATAAATTTGAATCTGATATAGATATCAAGAACGTTTCAAGCAAGTGGATGAGATCCTAGAAACTTATTCTATTCTTATTGCAGGCTTGCTCGGTCCCTAAGTTGAAACCGAACAATTTTGTCGCTGGACCTGCATGGGCCACCACAAAAACCATGTCACGCCCCAGTCCCAAAATATCGAGGGACCGGACGCGTGGCAATGGCCAGCAGCACACACCGATGGACAAACCCAATTTAATGGATCCATCAGGGCATGCTTAAGCTGTAATATAATAATAAGTAGTTCCAATGATATGAGTCACAGTCTATACTAATCTCCTCTACAACAGATAATCACAGATCAAATGCCAGAATAATGTAAATAAATAAACTGACAAATCACAATAAAAAGTGTCTCGGAGAACAATCCGAGAACATGTCTGATACATCAAATGAAATAGACTTGAAAGAGAATAACTAGAAACAGAAATAAAAGAAAATCTCACGCCAATACTCAGGAGAAGTCCTCGGGTATGAACTCGTCCTCAGATGTCGGTACAGCTCCTGTATCTGCTCCTGATAATGCTCCTGTACTGTATATCTCTAGGTGGATCTCCTCTGCTAGTCCTGGGGACAAAGTCCGGATCCAGGTCCTCAGGGGACAGCAAGGTACAGAAAATACAAGCCAAAATAAATGCAGTGCAGCAGAAATGCAATAAATAGGGTAAGCTATATAACCATCTATGTGAAAATGCAAGTGAGAGCATCACTAGTGCTCAGGCCGAAGCCACTACAAGCTCTGTGTCGGGGAGCCGGTAGCGGTAATAAACACGTAATGTGCCTAGCTCTGCTACGAGAGTCTGAGGCCTCACAATAGTAGTAGATAGATATATGAAACAGCCTATAGCCTGTGTGTCTCTCCCCACCCAATGTAATCATACGTCTTATGTCCACGATGCACCATGTCCATATCACGCACAATCATATCTAATGCAACAAGTCATCTAATATCTAGGAATACAATGTCCATGTCCTGTATCCTATACAGAATCACCACGAATATCTCGGGAAGATCCTGTCTCATGAGTAGTGTCAAGTGTCCTGGGTCAAGGTGTACTTGGTAAGACAAGTACGAGAATATATAGTGTCACGAATATCCATCTCTAGGTGACCGTACCCAACACCGCGTACGGTGTCGGCTCCTGACTGATAATCGGACGCTAAGTACGTCACACGGTCCTAGGTTAAGCATGCACAGCAATATAATGAAGCAAGAAAAATATGTAACAATACTGCAAGGTTTGGCAAGGTACACTTGCCTGGGGTCCTGGATCCAACTGTAGCTCTGGTCTCAGTGTGATCTGCAGATACTACTCCGGTTGCTGAAATAAACATTACTATTAGATTCAGAAAATACCAAATAGCTAAAAACGCCTGTCCTTGAGTCCAATTTGAACACAAGGGCAAAAATGACATTTCCGGGCCAAAGCGGAGTCCACATGTGGGCCACTTTGCACCGAAAAGCGCGTCAGGGTCAAAGGTCTCCAAATTTGCCAAACTTAGTGTCAACAAGTCAGGAACGATGATACGAACCCAACGGAACTTCCAGAATTGGATTCCGATGAGCCGATCACAAAATCGCCCGTCGGGTGGAACCTATGGGGCCCACGACACACGATTTTGTCAACGTTCTCAGAATCGAACCAAACTTGGCTCACAGGACCAGCGTATTGCTACGAGTCCGATGGCGTAAGTTTCGTCTCAATCCGACGAGTGTACACAAAGTTACAGCGTATTCCAGAATCGACGGATATGGGGCGGTGTCGGCGGATACGCGTTGATTCCGGTGTGCACGCACATCCGAATCGACTTCTGCGAAATCCCACACGTCCGTATCAACGTCACGCACGATTCGGTAAAGATCGCGTGCGACCAAGTCGTCCCGTTTGGCGGGGCGTACTCAGTTCCGGGGTAAAACGGGGTGTTGGTTTTCCTGTTTTTGGATCGCGGTGTACGATCACCACAGGACGCGATGCGCCAAGCGAGTTGCACGGGCACCGAGGGGGTCATATAGGCTTCGTGATAAAACTGACGGAATCAAAAACGGGATTACGAGGAGAGAGAAATGGTTACCTGAACAGGGCCCCATGAATCTGATTTCCTGTGTCCGAGACGTGTCCGAGTCTCCTTCGTGTCCTGCGTCGACGAGTCCGGTACTGTGTCTGCCCTAGGGTTTCGAGCTGCTGGTGGTTCGTGGTGGAGCGGGGGGAGGAGAGTAAGACGGTGAGGGCTGGGGTTCACTGCTGCGGAGGCCGAGCTGGAGGTTGGCGACGCTCGAGCGGGGCGCTGGGGAGTCAACGGCTGGACTCGACGGCCGGATCTGAGGTGGAGAGAAGCCGAGGGCAGTGGGCAGCGGCGAGGTCGGAGAGCAGCGAGGTGGCCGGAGGGTTTTGGACGAGTCGGGGCCGCAACGGGAAGGAGGCACGACAGGGCGTCCGGCGTTGGGGCGAGGGTCTGATGTCGAGGAGGAAGGCGGGGCGGCTGACTCGGGGTTGCTGGAGTCGGGGTGAGAGGGAGGAAGAGGCCAGGGGAGGAAGGTGGGACTAGGCGGCTCGACGTCTAGGGTTCAGGGAGGTCCGGCGGGAAGCTGCTGGTGATGGCGAGGTCAGGGAAGGAGGCAGCGTCGGCGGGGAGTCCGGGCGGTCGGAGTAGCAGCGGCTGGGGTCGGCTCTGCGAGGCGGAGGAGGAGGCGCTCGGCTGGGAGTAGGGCAGCGGGGAAAGGGGTCAACGTGGCCGCGGGAAGGAGGTCGCGGGGGAGCGGCGCCGGAGTCGGCCGGGGATCGACTGAGGAGCGGCTGGGCTAGGGTTAGGGTTAGGGTTAGGGTTAGGTAATTTGAATTTTGGGGATTTCTTTTTCTTTTCTTTTTCTTTGTGGAGAAGACTTAGGAAAAATAGGTATTTATACAAACCGAAATTAGAATAGGGTTAGACCTAGGATTCGGGCTGGGTCAACGGGTCAACGCTCCTTGGGCTGGGATTCGGCTCTCATGGGGATGTCGGGCGTTGGCACGGATTTAAATTCGGTTTAATTCTAAATTGGTTTCTAGGGTTTTAAACGGGTTTCCGGAGTCCAATAAATTCACCGAAAATTACCACCTGTCCGGTTTTCCATTTTACACCATAAAATATTATTTTCATAATATTTTAATAAAGATTAACCGAAATTAAAAATCATTAAATTATCAACGCCTAGGTTTTAATTCCCGAAAAATACCAGAAAATTTGGGGAAAATCCAAATTTAAAATTCTGAAAATCAGGGGGCTTACACAAACGAATCAACCAAAACTCGATTTTCTTTTTCTGACATGAAGTCAATATAACCAGGATCGCAACGATATATTATTTGTATATTTTTATCATTATTCCTACATTAAAAACTATGTTTAAAATTAGGAAAAACCTATAAAAACTGTTCATAGAAAATATAGAAAATGCAATACGGAGTACGTTCCGACAAACCGAACCACCACATCACGTACCTGTTTTAACAAAAGGAGCGTATGGTATATCCTGATGTACAGATTTTTGCGAAAGTTAATTCGGGCTTGTGTGCGCACCAGAATTAACCCGTATCCGAAAAAAGTTCTCCGTATTGACATTTTGCAAAATTCTCCATTAGTTGGTACATGCTCGTCGGAATGCGACAAAACTTGTGCCATCAGATCCGTAGTATCATGCTGGTCCTGTGATCCAGGTTTTATGCGATTCCGAGACAGTTGACCGAGCCGCCTATTCGTGGACCCCACGGTTTACTTGACGGGCGAAATTGTGATCGGCTTACCGGAATCCAAAATTGGATATACCGTTGAGTTTTTATTGACGTTTAGGATTTGTTTAAACTATAATTTGTCCCATTTAGAGACCTTACCCTTGGCGCGCATTTTGGTGCAAAGTGTGCCACTTGTGGACCCACTTTGACCCAAAATTATCCTTTTTACCCCTGTGTCCAAATTGGGCGAAAGGATAGAGTTTTCGGACTATCTCACTGATTTCAGAGAAGTTGGTAATGTTTATTTCAGCATCTAAAGATGTTCATTCGAAGCCTGTCATTTTTGATCCCTTGTGCTTGATGTCAGGACGCCTATATTGCACAAATTGCTTGCCAGACAAGTATACCTTGCCATAATACTGTTAAGTTACATTCAATTGCTGCTTATTTATTTTTTATTTATTTTTCTATATAAAACTTCACGTCCAAGAATAACTTAGGTGCAATGACGGTTGCATCGTCTTTTGTCACTTATTTAATATTTTGCATGATGACCTAGTGTAACGAGACCATCCCATAATGTTGACGCATTCTTATGTTTCATTGTCCGTGACACATTTGTTACACGGTATGAGTCTCATATAGGACACGAACTTGCGTGATAGACTAGCCACCTGTACGTATGGGACGTACGAAGGATATAAATAACTACTGATAGAAATACATGCTAGAAGACCTGGCAGTTACTAGATGGTATCACCGTGGCATGGATATGACATGGATAGAGCATAGGGTAGAAAGAACAACAAGTAGGCATATAGGCTCCTTTACACTTTTTTTTTTGTAACCCGTACGCTCCGCCGGAGATGCGTGGTCAGATGACCCTTATATTATATTATTTACAGGCAACCTCTGACGATCGAAAGATGTTACGCTTTTTAGGCCACTGATTCTCCGAGAGAGTCACGCCAATCCCATTTTTATCCTGATAGCCCATAGGTTGGAAAGTTGTTCTCAAAAGTGCATTTTATATAGATGGTTAGGCGACCCTTTGGATATTATTTTCAGTATATTATGGCATATAATTTTTGTATCTTGTTACGTTCCTCTGAGGAACTGGTCCACTTCCAGGTATAGACTAGCAGGATTATCCATATGAGTATGGACCCGGGCCTGACGCATCATTCTCAGTTGAGAAGGTCTTACCTTCTGAGTACCAGTGATTACTTCACTGTTGATGGATCCTTACCTACTGTTTCTTTATTGACATTTATTTTATAATGGGGTTTTGATCTCATGTATCATTTTAGTTTTGATATAGTCGATAGGTAGTAGATTTATCTCCATCCAACTATTATTCTTTTGATACTTCGTACTTGAGATATTTAGCTATTTATTTTGCTATTCCTTTACTTGTGCTTGTGGATAAAATATAGATGCCTGTGACTTGTGTTGACAATATATGAACCAATTGTTATTTAATATTCATATTACAACGTATGTATGTGTTATAATTTTCCAACATATTGGAGTTGTCATATACATACGGTTGACATATTTACGTATTTCAAGTCCTACATATTTTAGGACTGGGGCATGACATATTTCTATGGTGGCCCATGTAGGTCAAGTGTATACTGTCTCGGTTACGTTATTATACCGAGCAAGCCTGCAAATATGATTAGAAAATAGGATCTCATACACACTTGACTATAACTCGCCTTCCTTCCAACCTGTCCTATCTAAATGCTTGCATCCTGCTTGATTCATGTACTCTTCCTAATCTTTCGTCCATATCTTGAAGAGAGATAAATTTGCGTAGCAGACGTACCACCACCGGGGATGACACATCTCCAGGAGGCAACGGCCAATCGCCTGGAGAGGCCTCAACGACTCCTCGACTTCCAGGACCGGATGGACAAACTAATAATCCGGTTCCACCAGCTCCTTCCATGGTACCTTATGGGGCTTTTCTAGCTCTACCAGCACCGTATGACTGCCAGACATAGTTGTTCAAATTCTTCCAGATGATAATACAGGAATAGAGACAACATGCTGCCGCACTGGCTGCTGAGCAGAGGTAGCAAGCGACAGAGCAGAGACTGGAAGCCGCCAAAATGAGGCAAGGATTCCTAGCAGCACTTTAGAGGTTGGCTGCACCAGCACCCGTACCAGCTCAAGCACTAGTCCTAGTACCACAAGCACGTGTTGGTTCATTAAAGGATTTTGTGCAGATGGGTACCAAGTCGTATAAAGGTAATAAGAGCCCAGAGGAGACCACAACCTGGATAACCAGCACCAAGAAGCTATTAGAGGCATCACAACTGCCTACAGATTTATGCATGACAAGCATGAGGACCCATCTAGAAGGAAACGCTCATCACTGGTGGAAATAAATGGAGCACCAATTTGGTACACGCCAGAATTGGGAGCAGTTCTTGGAGTACTTTGAGAAAAAAATATTTTTTGGCCCCCGTGAATGATGCATTGTACAATTAGTTCCTCCATATAGAGTAGGGAAATAAGATGATCGATGAGTACGATGCGGAGTTCAGCCACCTCAGTAGATATATCGTCATTCTGATACCCAATGACTTTGAGAAAGCTAAGAGATTTCATCATAGGCTGACTCAAGAGCTCCAGCACTATACCAGCTCACAGTCCCGGATCTCTTATGCTGAGTTATTGACAGAGGCCAGGATCCAGGAGGCCATCAGCAAGGAGAAATAAAATCAACAGAGAATTTAGCAAGGACCAACAAAGAAGTAATAAGGAGGGCCCATTAGACGCCCTTTGGCACATCAACAGCCACAGTAGAGAGCGGGACCGTACCAGATTCAGTAGAAACCCTACTATAGTTACTGTGGGAAGCGCTGACACATTATAAGGGATTGTCGACTTCGCTTAGGGCAATATATGAGATATAGTTCTGGGCAGCATATGGCCAGAGACTGTCCGTTACAGCTGACCTTATTTCTTCCACTGTTGACACAGAGGCCAGCACTTCCAGCACTGAAGCCAGATCAGCAGATGACAAGGCCAGGAGCACCAGGAGCGGGAGCACCTTGACCTCCAATAGGCAGAGGATTCCACTGGGGACCACCACTACCTACTCAGGAGGACCAGTTCGTGAGGGCCAGGTCATATGGACTACTGCAAAGGACTGGACATGCTTTTTCTATAGAGAGGGATAACACGGAGTAAGAGATTAATGTTATAGCAGGTATTACCCTTGTTTTTACTTTTTCTGCTGTGACATTATTTGATACGGGAGCCACACACTCATTCATATCTTCTAGTTTTGTTGCCAAGCACAATATTGCCACTACACCTTTGCTTAGTTGTGTTAGAATTCTCACCGGAGGTGAGAAGTTTCCTTGGACTTGCAGGATATTACCGTCAGTTCATAAAAAAATTCTCGAGGATAGCAGAGCCTATGACTTGGCTAATGTGCAAGGACCGAGAGTTCATATGGACGGATGAGTGTCAAGTCACTTTTGAGGAGTTGAAGAAGCAACTGACCATAGTATCAGTGTTGACCATTCCATCAGGATCAGGAGGCTACGTGATCTACAGTCAGGTATCAGGAAAAGGCTTGGGATGCGTATTAATGCAGCATGGCAAGGTAATTGTGTATGCATCTAGACAATTGAGAGTACTTGAGAAGAATTATCCAATTCATGACTTGGAGCTTATAGCCGTTATTTTTTTCTTGAAGCTATAGAGACATTACTTAAATGGTGAACGGGTGGAGATCTATACTGACCACAAGAGCCTCAAGTATGTCTTCACGCAGAAGGAGCTGAATATGGCAATGTTGGCGGCTTGAGTTGATGAAGGACTTCGAGATAGAGCTGCATTATCACCCAAGCACGGCTAACGTGGTAGCAGATGCGTTAAGCCGAAACCCTATGGCGCTATTATTGATGATATAGAGGGAGTTACTGGAGGACTTGCAAGAACTTAACATAGAGGTTGTATTACCCGAATCAGACAGGACACTAGCCAACTTGCAAGTATAGTCATCGCTAGTAGAGAGGATCAGGGCAGCTTTGCCTACGGATGCTAGATTCTGGAGGTTGAGAGAGAAGACCGAGGCTGGAGAGAAGACAGGACTGCGTATTCATGATGACAGAACATTATGATGTCGTGATAGCCGATATGTTCCCAATAGAGGGCTTCGGCAGGAGCTGATGGTAGAGGCTCATAGTTCAATATATTCTATTCATCCTGGAGGTACCAAGATGTACCGCGACTTGCGACAATACTTCTGGTAGCATGAGATAAAAAGGGAGATCTCTCGCTTTGTGGCCAAATGTCTAGTATGCCAGCAGGTCAAGGCTGAACATCAGAGGACAATAGGGCTACTACAACCACTTTTGATTCCTGAGTGAAAGTGGGAGCACATCACTATAGACTTTATCATGGGTCTTTCGAAGAATCCAAATGGATGAGATGCTATTTGGATGATCGTAGATTGACTCACTAAGTCTGCTCATTTCTTTCCCTTCTGAGTTGGCCAGTCTATAAAAGCTTTGGCTGACTTATATATGAGACAGATCGTGAGATTATACCGCATTCTGGTTAGCATTGTGTTAGACGGGGACTCATGTTTCATATCTCATTTTTGGAGGAGCATGCAGGAGAGTCTTGGGACTCGTCTGAAGTTCAGTACGTCTTATCATCCGCAGACTGATGGGAAGTCGGAGTATACTATTCAGACATTGGAGGATATATTGAAAGCATGCATACTGAATTTTAGGGGATCATGAGAGGACCACCTACACCTTATGGAGTTTTTCTACAACAATAGCTATAAAGTAAGTATCCAGATGGCTTTGTTTGAAGCTTTGTATGGTAGGAAGTATAAGTCTTCCGTGTGTTGGAGTGACATGGGAGAACATCAAATCTTGGGGCCAAAGTTGGTTGCCAGCACTGTGGAAAAGGTGAAGAGGATACATGGGCACTTTTGAGCAGTGCAAGACAGACAGAAGAAGTAGGCATATCTTCATAGTCGTCCTTTGGAGTTTAAAGAAGGTGATCGTGTCTACTTGAGGATATCACCCACTAGAGGCACTATTCGCTTCTTGGGACGGGGCAAGTTGAGTCTAAGGTATATTGGACCGTTTGATGTGTTTGAGCTAGTTGGAGAAGTTGCGTATCGACTGGCACTACAACCTTCGCTTAAGGGATTACATGATATATTATATGTGTCGCAACTAAGGCGATATATGGCAGATAACAGTCATGTTCTCGATCACTCTGAGATCACCATTGGGCCGAGCTTGTCATACCAAGAGCAATACATGGAGATTCTTGATCGTCGAGAGAAGGTATTGCAGAATCATTCTATTCCTTTGGTTCACGTGGCATGGAGACATCACTCGCTAGAAGAATCCACTTGGGAGCATGAGGATGATATGCGCAACCACTTTCCATATCTGTTTGAAGATCAAGGTATGATCTTACTTTGTTCTTTCCTACCGTATAATATTCTCGTTTCTTTATCGTACTTTAGTTTTAATTTCGAGGACAAAATTTTTGTAAGTTGGGTGAAATGTAACCACCATAAATTTTTTAATTAATAACTAAAATAAAATATTAGGTTTTGTACTTATGACAGTACATGAGGACGTCTACTAGTACATTAATATATTATAAGCTGAAGTTTCTTTTTTCAAAATAAATAAAATAAATAGAATAATAATAAAATAATAAATGTTTTATAAAAGTAGTAATAATAGCAATAATAATAATAATGTTAATAATAAAATAAAATAAAATAATTTAGTTGTAAAATAGAATATATATATATATATATATATATATATATATATATATATATATATATATAAGAATAGAAATAGAAAAAAAACTAAAAGCTAAAAGCTAATAAACCTAACATAACACAACATATTACTACCAACAAATAAACAGCAGCAGTAGCAAAACCTTCCCTCTTAGTTGACCCGACCCAAGCGTATACCCCCTCTCGACATATATATATATATATATATATATATATATATATATATATATATATATATATATATATATATATATATATATATATATATATATACGAACACACGGAAATCCTAACCCTAAAATTCTTCCTCCCCTCCTTACTCGTAGACCTTCCGCCGTCCTTACTTGCTGACGATCGTCACCGAACCGTTGACGCCATCTATCAGAGTCCCCTGCGCGCGTAAATCGCGTTAAGAAATAAACCCCAGGTACCCATCTTTTCTAATGAATTTCTTCCTACAAACACGACCGAATTATGATCCATTTATTTAGATTCAACCACAATATGAACACCTTCTAATGCCTTCAAGTAGTTTTATTCAAACAATTCTGTTTCTGTTTTAAAATCAACCGAAACTTTTCGGAAAACCTGTTTTTATATATACAAAACAGAAACCCAAAACTGTTCCAAACACCTGTTTTGTAAGGCGATTCTATCCCAAACGAATTAACCAAAACTCAATTTTCTTTTTTTTGACACGAAGTCAATATAACCAAGATCACAATAATATATTATTTGCATATTTTTGACATTATTCATGCATTAAAAACTTTGTTTAAAATTAGGAAAAACCTACAAAAATTATTCATAAAAAACTTAGAAAATATGATACGGAGTGCGTCCCGATAAACCGGACTACCACATTAATTACCTGTTACACCGAAAGGAGCGTATGGTATATCCTGACGTACGAGCTTTCGTGAAAGTTGATTCGGGCGTGTGTGCGTACCAGAATTAACCCGTATTCGAGAATAGTTTCTCGTATCGACATTTTATAAAATTATCCATTAGTTGGTACACTCTCATCAAAATACGACGAAACTTGCACCATCGGATCTGTAGTATTATGCTGGTCATGTGACCTAGGTTTCACGCGATTATGAGACAGTTAATCGAGCCGCATATTCGCAGGCCCTATGGTTTACTTGACGGACAAAATTATGATCGGCTCATCAGAATCCAAAATTGGATATACCGTTGAGTTTATATCGACGTTTAAGATTTGTTTAACCTATAATTTTCCCTATTTAGAGACCTTACCCCTAGCACGTATTTTGGTGCAAAGTGGGCCACTTGTGGACCCCGTTTTGACCCAAAATTATCCTTTTTGCCCCTGTGTCCAAATTGGACGAAAGGGTAGAGTTTTTTGACTATCTCACTGATTTCGGAGACATTGGTGATGTTTATTTCAGTATTTGGAGGCGTTCATTCGAAGCTTGTAGTTTCTGATCTCATGTGCGTGACGTCAGGATGCCTACATTGCATATATTGCTTGCCAAGCAAGTATACATTGCCATAATACTATTTAGTTATATTTAATTGCTGCATATTTATTTTCTCTTATTTATTTTTATTTATTTTACTATATAAAACTGCGCGTCCAAGAATAACTTGGGTGCAACAACGGTTGCGTTGCCATTTGTCACTTATTTAATATTTTGTATGACGACCTAGTGTTACGAGACTATCCTATGATGTTGAGGCATTTTTATATTTTATTGGCCGTGACACATTTATTATATAATTATGAGTCTCATGTGGGATACAGACTTGCGTGATAGCTGGCCACCTATACGTTTGGGACGTGCGACGGATAAAAAATAACTGCTAATAGAAATGCATGCTAGGAGACCTGGCAGTTACTAGATGGTATCACTGTGGCATGAATATGACATGGATAGAGAATAGGGTAGGGAGAACAATAAGTAGGCATATGGACTCCTTTATACTTTTCCTTTTGTAACCCGTACGCTCCATCGGAGATGCGTGGTCACATGACCCTTATATTATATTATTTAAAGGCGTCCTCTGACGATCGAAAGTTATTACGCTTTTTAGGCCACTAATTCTCTGAGAGAGTTACGCCAATCCCATTTTTAGCCAGTTGGCCTATACGTTGGAAAGTTGTTCTCAAAAGTGTATTTCACATAGATGGTTAGGCGACCCTTTGGATGTTATTTTTAATATATTATGGCATATAATTTTTATATCTTGTTACGTTCCTCTGAGGACCTGGTTTACTTTCAGGTATAGATGAGCAGGATTGTCCGCAAGAGTATGGACCCGGGCCTGACGCATCATTCTCTGTTGAGAAGGTCTTACCTTTTGAGTACCAGTGATTACTTTATTGCTAATAGATCCTTATCTGCTGTTTCTTTATTAACATTTATTTTATATTAGGGTTTTGATCTCCTCTATCATTTTAGTTTTGATATAGTCGATGGATAGTGGCTTTGTCTCCACCTGACTATTATTCTTTTGATACTTCGTACTTGAGACATTTAGCTATTTATTTTGCTATTCCTTTACTTTTTCTTGTGGATGAGATATAGATGCCTGTGACTCGTATTGACAATATATGAACCACTTATGATTTAATATTCTTATTACAGTGTACATATGTGTTATGATTTTCTAACATATTGGAGTTTTCATATACATACGACTGACATGCTTACGTATTCCTAGTCCTATATATTTTGTGACTGGGGCATGACAAAAGAGGAGGCCAGCGACCTCAATAGTGATTACATCTACTCGATAACAACAACCGAGGTAGTAGTAGCAACAACAACATCGACGGGGAGCACCAACGGGTTGTACGTATTGTGGCAAGGGAGTTCATACCCCGGATGTTTGTCGAAAAGCGAATTGACTATGCTTGAGATGTGAAAGCCCGGATCATAGGGTTTCCACTTGTCCAATGATACAGAGCCCAGGAGGGCCAGTACAACAATTTTCTGCATTGCCGGCTCCAAGTACAGTGCAACAAAGAGGACCAGCAGTAGCGGTGCAGCCTATAGCTCGACGTCCGTTGCCGACGCAGGCTTAATTATACCGACAACAACAGCAGCAGAAGCAACCGAGACCGCAACAATGACACCAAGGAAGGAAGCATCAGGGAGCTGGACAAGGCCAAGGGCATGCGTTCACCTTATCTCTGGAAGAAGTTATGACATCAGGCGATGTAGTGGCAGGTAATATTTTTGTTACAACCTTTCTATAATAGCATTGTTTGATTCTGGAGCTTCGTACTCATTTATATCTGCACAATATGCAACACGTATTGGATTGAAGTTTGAGGCATTGCTAGAGAGGCTGAATATACTCACTGAAAATGGGATCATAGGAGTTAGTAGGGTGTGCCTAGCGTGTCTAGTCGTAGTATGTAGGTATTTATTACCTGCGAAGTTGATCGAGTTCCCTATGGGTGTAACTTTGATGTTATCTTAGGCATGGACTAGTTGAGAGACAGTCATGCGATAATATATTGTCATGAGGGTAGAGTATTATTTAGAGTCCATGGTCTAGAAGAGTTTATTCTTAACATAATAGCAAAAGACCATCATAAGGAAGGAATCACAATAGTAGCAAGGGTAGAGGGCCCGATACCCAAAATAGTTAAAAAATTCATGGACGTCTTTCCTGACGAATGTCCCGGATTATCCCCAGTTAGATAAGTAGGGTTCTGTGTAGAGTTGATGCAAGGAGCAGAACCTGTATCCCCGAAGGTATATCTAATATCACCATCAGAGCTTAATCAGTTATATCGATACGTAGAAGAACTGAAGGCAAAGTAGTTCATTCGGACCAGTGGATCACCGTGGGAAGCACCCGCGATATTGGTGAAGAAGAAAGATGGATTGACGTGATTGTGTATAGATTACATATGATTGAATGTGGTGACATTGAAGAACAAGTATATATTGCCTAGGATTGATGACTTATTAGACTAATTAAGTGGAGTAAGAGTCTTCTCCAAGATAGATCTGCTATCAGGATATTATCAGGTGTGAGTTCGGAAGCAGGATATATCGAAGACAATTTTTAGGTCACGATATGGGCATTATAAATTCTTAGTTATGCCATTCAGATTGACTAATGCTCCAACGATATTCATTGATTTGATGAACTGTATTTTTATGCCATACTTAGACCAATTTGTGGTAGTATTTATCGATGACATCTTGTGTATTCTCGTAATGAGGAGGAGCATGAAGAACATCTCAGGATAGCACTATAGACTTTGTGGGAGCACCAGTTATTTGCGAAGATTAGTAAGTGTGAGTTTTGGATGGATAACATATCCTTTCTTGTGCACATTATATTTGGATCAGGAGGGTCAGTTGATCCCAAGAAGGTAGATGCAGTAGAGAACTGGCCAGTTCCGAAGATAGTGGCAAAGGTGCATAGTTTTTTGGGCTTGGCAGGATACTACTTTACTAAGATCTTGGCACCTTTGACTTGGTTGACACACAAGAAAGTTAAATTTGTGTGGTCAGTGGAATGCTAGATAGCTTTTGAAGCATTGTAAACGAAGTTAATCTCTGTCCCAATCTTTACTCTTCCAGCAAGCCCCATAGGATTCACAGTGCATTGTGATACATCTGGCAAAGGACTTGGAAGTGTTTTGATGCATCACAGGAGAGTAATAGCATATGCTTCTCGGCATCTCAGAGATCACAAAAAAACTATCCAACTCATGATTTGGAGTTAGCAGCAGTAGTGTTTGCACTTAGCCTATGGAGGCACTACTTATATGGCGATCGGGTAGAGATCTTCACAGATCATAAGAGTTTAAAATATGTATTAATGCAGAAGGACGTAAACATGAGACAGAGAAGGTGGCTAGAGTTATTGAAAGACTATGACGTGGAACTTCAATACCATCTAGGCAAGGCAAATGTAGTAGCTAATGTACTTAGTAGAAGAGCTAGAGAATTCATGTTGACCACTCAAAAGCACATTCTAGAAGACTTACGAGAGATGGGAATCAAGATAGTACTTCCACATGATACAAAAGTTCTGGGTAGACTATAAATCCAGTCAACTTTGGTGTATAGAATCAAGATTGCTCCGGCAGAGGATCCGAAGATTTAGAAGCTACAGGCAGAATATGAGTCTGGTTTTCGGAAAGAGTTGACGATTCATGCGGATGGAACATTAAGGTTTGAGAACCGTCTATGTGTACCAAGCGAGAATATTCGGCAAAAAATTATGACTGAAGCACATAGTTTTTAGTACTCTATTCATCTAGGAGGCACGAAGATGTACCAAGATATCAAACAATACTTTTGGTAGAACAAACTAAAGAGGGAAATAACACAGTTCATATCGCGATGTCTGATATGTCAATAAGTGAAGGCAGAACAACAGAGACCGACAGGGTTATTGCAGCCACTTTCTATTCTAGAGTGTAAGTGTGAACATATTACCATCGACTTTGTGACCGGTTTACCTAGACCTCCAACTGGTCGAGATACAGTTTGGGTGATAGTGGATCGACTCACAAAAGTGGTGCATTTTCTCCCCTTTAGGGAAGAATAGTCTATAAAGCAGTTGACAGATTTGTAAATATGACCTATTATAAGGCAACATGACATGCCGGTAAGAATAGTGTCCGACCGAGATACAAGGTTCACTTCTTATTTTTTGAGAAGCTTACACGAGAGATTGGGTACCAAGTTAAGATTCAGTACTGCATACCACCCCTAGATAGATGGGCAATCAAAGAGGATCATCTAGACCCTGGAAGATATGCTACGAGCTTGTACTCTAGACTTTGGTGGATCTTGGGAGAATCACCTTCACTTAGTGGAATTCTCATATAACAACAATTATCAGGCTAGCATTCAGATGGCACCTTTCGAGACACTATATGTCAGAAAGTATAGATCATCGTTGGCATATGAAAACATTGGTGAGCGAAAGATGTTAGGCTCCCAAATGATCACACAGACAGTAGAGTTGTCAGGCAGACCAAAGAGTAACTTCGGGTTGTGCAGGATCGATATCATCACTGGGCAGACTAGTATTGTAGGCCTTTAGAGTTTTATATCGGCGACCATTTGTTCTTGCGGATTTTGCCAACCCATGGAGTTATTAGATTCGGGGTCCGTGGAAAGCTTAGTGTTGGATACATTAGGCTGTTTGACATTCTCGATTGGGTAGACGATGTGGCTTATTGTTTTGCCCTTCTACCTTTGCTACATGAGGTACACGATGTATTTCATGTATCTCACTTGCTTAGGTATGTCCCATATCCGAGTCATATCCTCGATTACTTTGAATTAGTCATTGGTACAGACTTATCTTACGAGGAGCAATCCGTATCCATTCTGGACTTAAGGGAGAAGGTACTCAAGAACCGGACTATTTTTCTTGTCCGAGTTGCTTGGGGCTATCACACTCTTGGAGAATCAATATGGGAGCTCGATAATGATATACGATCTCGGTCACATATTCGATTGAGAAGGTATATATTCTATCTTATACCTTCGTATCTTGGATTCCGTGATCAGGTGATCACCTATGTGTTGTGATGTTATTGCTTGTATGTGTAGATTTTTAGTAGATTTGTATCTTGCTTGTCCCGACTTCTCTAGCTTTACTTGGATTCAAATTTCGAGAATGGATTTTTTGTAAGGATGATAGAAATGTCACTTTCCGTTCCCAATATACAAATTTTGGAACGTATTATTTTTTGCTTGCATGTTATTTATTTGGTTGCACGAGACTAGGCCCATTCTTTGGTTTTTCTTAGTTCTTTGTTTATAGTTTGGGTTAGTTTGGTCATGAGTTGAACCCATGGTCTAAACCTAAAACCGTAGCTATTTAACCTAACTTCTTTCTCTCTCCCTCTTCATTCTTTCTTTTCTTTCTCTCTCTCAGGTTTTTTTCTCCCTCCATAGGCAAGTACACCTTGCATGTGAAATGAAAAAACCCTCCATATTACTAGTCTATTATATTTATTGTGTGATTTTAAGCATGTTTAGAACTTGGTATTTTCGAATTTGGTGGGTAGAATGGTGCATATCTGTATTTTTATTAGTGTGGGTGTTCTTGAGTTTTTTTTTGTTTTGATCTTCAAAAACTTATTGTTTTCGAAAACTTGTTATTCTATGTTGAAGAGCATTTGATTTTAAGTAGTTTAGAACTTTATCTTGTCGAATTTGGACCCCAGACGAAGTTTCCATAGAAAAAAATCCAACTTTCGGTTTGGAGTTTCCGTCATGGTCAAACTTGATGTGGAGAAGATAAAGCTCCATGTGTCAAGCATCTAGCATACATCCTTTTTGTCGGCGCATAGCTGAAGAATGCATGAGCTCTAAAACTCGAGCTTGAAAAAAGTGAAGTGTCAGAACTTTTTTGTTGTCTCTCCTAGGCGCATAAAAGTCATCTATGCGGCCATGCGCTATGTGTCCCCTTTTCTTTGGACGCATGACTCAGCCTCGTCCTGACACTTCTTTTGATTATTTTATCTTTTTCTTCTGACATACTTTATTGCTTGTCACATCCAATATTTTAGTCACTTTAGTGACACTTTATTTATTATCCGTCACTTCGGCACTTGTCCTATAGAGTGTACTTTGCATCGTTTATGCGCCCCTGACTCCATGTGACTTTATGCGCCCCTGACTTCATATGACTTTATGCGCCCTGACTCTAGGCGGCATCCTGAGCATGCACTTGTTTGGTTTATGCGCCCGACCATCATGCGTACAACTTCATGCGCGTGTTATCCTTAGCGACCCCATGCGTGTACGTAGTACTTTCATTATGTTTTCACTTATTTTATTTGGAATATTTTTTATCATCCTCTATATGGTTGATCCTGGTTATTGCTTATGTTATGATTCTATGGGAGAATGGACTTAGTAACCAAACCTCGTGCTAGACATGACCATGTGCTAAGATTGGCTATGTATATGGCATGAATATGTGATGGCTGAGATTTTTCCTGTTTGGACCAGACTGAGTAATAAGTGACTAACTAGCTATGTGCATGATATAAGCTTCGTGTTACAATATGATCAAGATTCATATCACCCAATGTATTATTGATAATTGGACTCGAATACTGTATCCTTATTGATATAATTATTGCCTGATATTGTTCATGATCTAATGTGCACCTAGGTGCGATATACCGTGTTACGTATTAAGTAATTTATATTTATGTTGTGCATCGAGAATGATTCCAAATTCCCGAATGCATGATACAATATTATTTTCCCCCAACACGGACATGATATGCGAGTCAAGTACCAAAGCGTGATTATAATTTTGATTGTTGAATATTGCATACACGCTCGGGTGAATCCAGACTGAACTTCAATGGATTCGTATCTAGCATGCCCGTACTTTGTACGACATCTTAAAAAAATTCTCATGTGGCCACGTCTTGAGATTTTAAAAACAATATAGGGTTAATTAAGCAACTAAAAGTGATAGTAACATTGGGAGAAAGCGGTATCTTGAGATCATGCCAATGAACCTTCCCACAGAGATTTATTCTAAGTGTGCTGTAGGCTGGCCACCACAGATACTGTATATTATCCGCCTTAGTGGAGTACAGTATCTGACCTATTATAAATAATGTCAAGTCACTATTTTACTATAGGAATATTGTAATCGCTAATACTACGATCTAGCGTAGTATCCCTATGGGAAACTGGTGCAATTCGTGAAGTGCCTGTATAATCATCTATTGGCTCTGTTAGCTCATATTCGACAATGGCGTGATATGAGGATACCTATTATGCATTATTCTGAGATAACCTCGGACTCCATAATTAGCAAGCCGTACAAGTGATTAGCCAATTTTATTAATTGGACTTGGTTGTGACTGTATTATTCTGTTAGTAGCCTAGAGAAATGGACTATTATAGTGTGATAGATTTTACCCTTGTCCTTTTTGGTTGTAAGGTTGGGCCTTTGTGCTAGGATATGCCATGGACCTAAGTTACGACATAGAACGTATGTTATTATATATTTATTGCTTAGGATTTTGTTTTTTTTATTTCGTGCTTCCTTTGTGGTACTTGATATTTGGGATCTAACCCCACTAGTTTTGAATGGCCAGGTTTCGAGCCACACCCGAGGATCCAGCGTACTTTCCTTCGACTCATGGAATGTACCAGAAATATTGTCGCTGGGGATAACGAGTGAGTTTCCTTATTTCCTGTTCGTCATTATGCATTTTACTCTTTTGGACATTTAGCCACCGACACCAGTTAGCTGACACATTTGGACATTTAGTTTTCTTTTCATGACTATATATATATATATATATATATATATATATATATATCAGACTGCAACTGTAATACTGTCATGTACTTTTGTTATTCCACTAGCTTCTTATTTTGTACAGCTGGTCTCCATAATATCTTGAGAAAGCATTTGTGATGCCTTATTGCTTTATCATATATACTCTATAATTTCTAGTTCTTGTTTGATTGATTGAGACATCGATATTCGTATGAGACTAAGTGACCTGATTATAGCATGCACCCCTTGTCTAGTTACAACCGTGATCACCATACGACGTATAGTACCTTGTACGGGATAACTGGCCGTATCTGTCTCCGTATTCCGGTACTAGGACATGACATGAGGATATAGTGAGTTTTGAATATTCATAGAGTATAGCTCGTACCCTGAGTGGTGTATGGATCATCTTGGAAATATTGGAGCAAATTGAGAATTTTGGGGTAACAATGAGTCTATCAGCAAACGATATAATTGTGCAAAGCCTTAGTATAAGTAATGCCTAGCAAGTAGCGAATTCGAAGGTCTCTTGCGAGAGTTGGGTCAAACGATTGAGAATGTGTTGAGCAAGTAATAAGGCTTATATCAAGTAGGGATTCAAATATTAAAAATTAACATCTTGGTCGAGAAAACTTAGTAGATCGTTCGTATAATTTTTGATTGAATCAAATGGGTCAAAACTTAAATCGTGATTGAATACTTGATGATGCAATCAAAGTCAACGCGATAAGATATAGTGCGCATTAAAATTTTGGATTGAGTAGGATATCGCTCGATTGAAGTTAGCTTGAGTATGGATGTTGTAATTTTGATTCTAGAAGAGCTGATACAATATCGATAGTTGAAAGATAGCATGGATTGATACAAGTTAAGGAATATGTGGTTCGATAATTAAGATAGACGATAACCAGATTTTATCTTGAATTTGGATGAACGATCCTGAATCTAGTTTGAAAGATAACATTTTACATAAGGCCTAAATGAGAATGATTATCCTGCGAGAGCGTTGACGTGATAATTTTACGTCCGGTGGGGATGATCAAACTCGCGGAAGATCAGGGTCTAACATGTTCGATGATTATGCAGTCAAAATCGATAAAATAGAACGTAACAAAGGTGAATGGACTTTGGCTAGAGGATTTGAACTTTATTGTTGAGAAATGCTAGAGGTAGACTACAGATTGATCAAATGGTAACATTGCATTTAGACAATCTGGTTAGACGAATTATGATCACGACATTAACGATTATTAGATAAACATGACTTAATGGATTAATATATAACTTAGATGAAACAAAGTGTAACGATAATGTGTCTTGATCATTTTAATGATAACCGTAACATTTGACGTTCTTGTCTTGTGCGAGCGCTACTCCTTGCTCGCACATACGTCACGCTTGGATTAGGACGATCATCCCACGAGAGCGTTGGCGTAATAATTTTATGTCTAGCAAGGATGATTGAACTTACGGGAGACCAGAGCATGACAATTGAAGGATCATTCTAACTTGTGGTTCAATACGATTATGCGAGTTTAAGGATACAAGTGAATCAGAAATGTTTCGAGGATGAGTTAGTCTAGAATGAAAAGTGAGATATGCTCGACAGATTTGTGAATGAATACATGAATTGTGTTAGACGAATTAGAGTTTATGATTGAGATAGAAAAAATAAAAATAATATCGTGACTTGGTGGTATAGACAAAGAAATGAATGGATATATAGATTCTATAAAAATGTAATTGAGGAGATAGACTATACGAATCGCTAGGTTTGACATACGACATGATATATCATTGCTTTGGCTGAATGAACATGTCTTCGGAATGACTTTGTTGAAACAGAATCAAACTCTTTGAACTGAATGTGTGATATAAGTAGGATGATCTATACTTGATGTTTAAAAATTTGAGTGACACGATCTTGGGTTGAATATCCCATACGAACGAGCAATAGTTTGACCTTAGGAATTAGGGCAAGTATCGTGGAACGAATTGTATGATATGAATCATTAACTATAACTATGAGCTTGTGAGCCGACCTAGTGGTTAGAAAGATAACCCCATGCCGAGTAAAAGAACTTGCGTGACCGTCTTTAGAGTATTGCTTGGGCAAGCCATAGAACTAAGGCAACAACTTAGAGTTAGGCTTGGAATGGTAAGTGTGTGCTAAAAGTTGATGTTTAACAAGAACAGACTGAATGATAGGACTTGGATGCTAGTCAGTAGATCAGATAGATCATGCTTGACGGTAGTACAATTCTTGGTTTCAAGTTGGATTGGGAATGGCATAGATTTGGATTAACCCCACTCGAGATATCATTGTGATTCATAAAACGAGAATACTTGATATTTTTACGAGTAGCTTGTCCGACTTTGCTATCGCTAAGTTTGGTTAAAATGCATATATTTGGGGGATGCCTTAAATGTGTGCATGATCCAGACTCGATGATATATTAAACTCGAGTGCAAAGACTTCGCTATCGCTAAGTTGGTTGACTGCGTATGTTTGGGGGATGCCTTGAATATGTGTACGATCTAAACTCCGCGATATGCTGAACTCGAATACGATATATAACTATTTGGGTATGATAGCCTCAGCCTCAGATCATCGTATACGATAGATTATATCATGTTTCATGTTAAGCGATATATTTTCTGTCCTAAGGCGTAGTAGAGACTGAGTCATAGAACATGACGATGAAATAAATATATCTAGCTTGGATTGAGAGATATAGTCATTCAACAAAACAGACCCAGCACGCATACAACACAAAATAAGGAAAATGAGTAGGAAGTTGTGTTTAAATGGGTCTAAGGGTACAGAATAATATGCTTGAGTTAGATTCGATAGTGTGCGATATAACGGTTTGCGCTCAGGAAGTCTTGAGGATGAGACTTTTTCTGCGTGGTATATAATGCAATGACCCGCTCCACGTCAATATGAGAGCCCATTCAAACGGCGCAAGTGCAATAACTTATCCTGCCTTGCTTAGTGAGATGACTTGCTTGAAGCAAATAAATTTATAATTGTCCCTTCAGGAGTTTAGATTTAGACTTTTAAAGACGCGCTTGGAGTATCGCTCGGCCGAGGCGAATCATCGCTAAGGTGGGTGGCTACAATGAACCTTTCTTTGCTTAGCCTTCACACTTGAAAATACGAATGGTACATGCTAGTCTCTAGGAAAATCACCTATGTATGCTAATAAAAAAGCTCAACCCACCTAGATAAGGGAATAATCCCGTCTCACATTACTTGTATAGAACATGGAATATAAACCTGCTGCTAGCGATAGAAATGTTTGTTTACTTAATTAGAGTTTTACTTATGCGTTTCACAGTTACAGTAGAGATCATTTCTTATGCATCAATAGCACTATCCTACGCCTTGTTGTACTTCACTTTACTTAGACTATGGTACGAGTAAAGAAATTTACTTAAAATGATTCATTCGGTTGAGGCAGGAAGACTATCAAAATAGTCATTTTTGAGCCAAGTAATAGAAACATGGAAATACTTCGGGACTGTTGGGTCGCCAAGGCAACTCCCAAAACGGGAGCTGCAATAAGTAGTAAAACATTAGCTTAACTGCGTGTAACCTCCGTATCCAAAAATTCTAGCTTAAGTGTTATTTTTAGGTTAATTTGGGGCTAATGGAATTTTTCCATAATTTTTGGTTAATTAAAAACTAGTAACACTAATTTTCTAGGACTTGCAAGAAATTATTTTTGGGTCAAACATAATTAAAAACATTCCAAAATTTTATTTTAGGTTCTAAATAATCAAATATATTTTCTAGATTGTTTTGGGAATTTTTTGATTATTTTTAGCATTTATTTTGAGTTAATTAAGAAAAACTGAATTAAAAACTAATTTCCAGAACAAATTCTAATTAAACCAACCCGCCCAGTTAGCAGCCTGCCTGCCCGCGTGTCAGCCAGCGCGGCCCAGACAGCGGGGCCCAGCTGTCAGCGAGAGAGGGCGAGGGTGGGGGCGAGTGGAGCGGTCCAAACCAAGCCGAGTCCTAATCCGACTCGGACTCAGCCGAGCCAAGCCGGCTTGAATGCTAGCCGTTAGATCTGAGCAGGCAGTAGCAGATGGATGCCACATGGCAGGCCATTAACCGTGGCTGCTTCCTCTCTCCTATATATTTACCATGATTAGTTTATAATTTCTAGGGTTTCCTTTTAGCCGATTTTGGAGAATTGTCATCTAGGGTTTCCTTCATCTTCCAGAAGCCATTACTCCTCTAGACTCCAAATATAGCCCAGTTTCTTGCATTAGAACCATAGTGATGTTAGTTTTCTGAATATATAAATTGTTTCACGAAATTATGAATATTAAATTCTGGAAAATTCATAGAGCACAGCATATCCAAAAATAGATGCATCTCGGTGTTTTCACAATTTCGGGAGAACCAGGAATCAGAATCATGAACCGTTTGAAGTTTCAGAAAGCTAACATCGAGACAATTGAAATATTATTTTACTAGAATTTAATTCCTAATATTTCTATACTATTAATTCTGAAGAACTTCTAGGTTAAGAATTAACCACCGTTGCATAATACGATTTTGGTATGTGCAATAATTCCCAAACGAATTTGAATTCGGACGAGTCATAAATTCTAGCATGTTTTTGATGCTGAAATCTACAGAAAAAATGCATTAAAGTTGATCTTGTGTTGGTTAACTTTTTGGTCAATAGATCGCCTCGATTTGCGTGCCAAGAGTCTCGAGTTGATAAAATTCAGTTTCTTTGGATAAAATTTAGGAATTGACCTAAAAATTAGAATAATATGATTAAAATAGGATTTTAGAGTAATTATTTCAGAATTAAATAAATTAAAATAAATTATCATTTGATATGGTAAATTTGTAATAGATAGGCTATTTGGACTATGACTTGGATTCTGATTCATACCACCTAAGGACCACAGGCGAGTACATTTCCGTGATTACTTTCAGTGCTTGATAGTCTCTATTATGCATCCTTTGTATTGATTATTTGGTTCTTGATACTTGTTACACGGATTAGTATGATGGATTCTTATTATGAGATACGTGATTGTTCTGGATTATTGTTATTTCTTCGTGACTGGTTTGGAATCTATGTGTACTTGTGGGGAGGAAAAATACTTAGTGGATGTGTGAACTACCCTTTCTATCCCATGGTCTTTCTGGAATAATAGCAGCCATGCACGACATATGTGGTTTGCCGGATATTACCCCCTAGCCGTTCATATGTCAACAAGGTATTTTAAATCACATAGAGTAGTTGTTCCTATCTGTTCTTCCATACATTATAGTTATTTATTTTATTGCTTGGAGATATTATACTATATGTTGCCATGACAGAACTTTAATATTTGGTTATTCTAGTTGCCTTCTTGTGAGTTCAGTTTGTTGCTATCATATATTCCTTACTATTTATTGTCTTATAGCTTCTACCATGTGTTGAAACTATTTTCGCTGTGATGTACTCGTTCCTTTCCTGACTGGATAAATATTTTAGGTAACTATAATGAGGATAAAATTCCTACACATTATGGACCATATGTCAGTGACATAATAGAGCCCGATCTTGCCCTTCCGGAGGATCAGGGAGAGTTAGCAGCTCAGATACCGTATGCAATGGAGTAGTTTATTAGTAGTTGATTTTGTTAGTTATTTTGGACCGGATTGTTCTTCGACAACTTTCTAAAGTATTTTGAATATTATAATTTGATATTTAGTTTTGGGGAGATTCATTGAACCCGCATCAAGACTATTATTTTATTATTATCTTGGTGTATTCATTTAAATTAGTGCATGTGATTTAGCATAGTGTAAAGATGTATATATGTTATGAGTTATAGATTATACTTGTGGCTTATTATACATCGTTCTATCACCGACACTGCGGTGTAGGCTGGGCGTACTCATGACTCATGCCCAAATCCAGGGTGTGGGTCGTGACACATTTTTAGTAGTGGCCAATGCAGGTCAGGTTTCGCACAAGGTTGTGAACTCGTAGTGGTACTCAAGTTAGATGTACGATTGCTAGCCTGCCATAGGATATATATACTAGGAATAGAAAAATACTCAATCACAACTAGGGATCCCATATACTCAACTCGCAAACCCTTATTAATTCCTTTCGAGCAATCAGACCTCTTTCATAGTTGATTATCCTTCTTGAATACTTTCTTATCTTGTGCCATGTCAACTTTATTCTTGTTGTTTTCAACCTTTCAGAATGCCACCCAAGACCAGAGTATGCGGTTCTAGTGCAAATGGTGCTTTTCCCATACTATCCGCATCGTAGGAGGCCTCATCAGCTGGATCAGGGAGTCTTCCTCCTCCTTCTCAGCTATTACATGAGCGCTTTTGTAGCATGATGGAGGCTCAAAAGGCTCAGGCAGAGGCTCAGAGGCAACAGACAGAAATGCTGAGGGCAGGAATAGAAAATGTCCAACAGGTTGCACTAGCAGCCATGGAGAGGGTTGCCCAACAACCATAACAGTAGGTCGCTCAACCGAAGGTGGGTAACATCCAGGACTTCAAGAAGATGGAGCCTCGAATATTCAAGGGGACATAGGGATTCCTCTACACTGATAAGTGGCTTGAGGATATCGAGTGGATCATAAGAGTTTCCCGGCTTTCTGAGGACCTGAAGATTAAGGCCGTTGGCTTGCAGCTTCACAATATTGCTCGTACTTGGTTCAGAAATGAGTCTAGGATTACGGATCCAAATCTGACTTGGGAGCAGTTCAAGGACCTCTTTAAGAGGAAATTCTTTCCTGCAGTAGCCAAAGGGGTTCTAGAGAAGCAATTCCAGAACTTGGAGCAGAATGGGATGGCCGTGGATGAGTATGCTGGAGAATTCGGCAGAGTGAGCCGATTCGCAGAGTACATGGTGAGGGACCCAGAGGATAGAGCTAGATGATTCAGAGAGGGATTGCACCAAGAGGTCAAGGTCCATATTTCTTCGTCCTATACAACTTTTGCTGACATATTAGTAGAGGCTCAAAGGGTCGAGGTAGATATGTGTCTTCGGAATAAGAGGAACAGGGATGCTATCGGCAGTGGTAGTTGTCAAGGGCAAGCAAAGCGTCCACAGTTTCAGCCAAGGACCTTTCAGCAACAGCAATAGTACCGTTCCCCAGTTAGAGCCCCAGCTTAACAAGTGCAACAACATCTACAGAGACAAGTGCAACAAGTTTCCCCATACAACTATTGCAAGAAGCCAGGGCATTCATAGGAGATCTGCCGGAAGAGATTAGGCGTATGCTTATATTATGGATCACCTACGCATCAGATGAGGGAGTGTCCTACCGCACCCCTTATAGGCGGATCCTCAGCCTAGAGAGGACCAGTTGGACCACCAGTGGCCCAGCAGCAAAGAGGACCCCCACTTCCTATACAACAGCTGCAGTTCGCTCAGCACTAGCAAAGGGGAGTACCTCCACAGGGTAGAGCTTTTGCCATGACCATAGAGGAGGCTGAGCCGACTGGTGATGTGATAGAAGGTTCTATTCTTCTTGATTCAATTCCCGTTATTGTCTTATTTGATTCTGGTGCATCGTATAGCTTCATATCTGTATCCTTTGTGCTTAAGCATAGTTTAGACTGTCGTAGAGGACGTGTACTATTTTGCCCTCCTGGAGAGCCAGAATTTCAGTTTGTTAGAGGAGGAGTTGAACAGAGTGATATAATTTTTTGTGCAGCCATAGTAGCAGAGAAGGACTTGCCAGACCCTATTATTGCCGAATTTCTAGACGTATTTCCTGAGGAGCTACCGGGATTGCCATCGGACGTAGATCTTAAATTTTCTATAGACTTAGTGCCTGGGGCAGAACCGGTGTCGCAACAAGTCTACAGGATCAACAATAGCGAGCTGGCAGAACTGAAGAAGCAGGTTGATGATTTACTAGACAAGGGTTTTATTAGATCGAGTTCCTCGCCTTGGGGAGTCCCGGTCTTATTTGTACCAAAGAAAGATGGGTCGGTACGAATGTGCTTTGATTACAAGGCTCTGAACAACCTCACCATCAAAAACAAATACCCGATACCAAGAATAGACGATATTTTTGATCAGTTGAGCGGTGCGGGAGTATTTTCGAAGATTAATTTGATATCTGGCTATCATCAGTTGAAGGTGAAGAAGGAAGATATTCCAAAAATTGTATTTCGGGCAAGATACGACCAATATGAGTTTATGGTGATGCCATTTAGGTTGACTAATTCTTCGACAGTCTTTATGAACTTGATGAACAAGGTGTTCCACCAGTACCTTGACAAGGTTTTAGTAGTATTCATAGATGATATTCTTGTCTATTCGAAGACACCGGAAGAGCATGAGAAGCATCTAAGGATTGTGCTAGAGACCCTTTGGAAGAAGAAGCTCTATAGAAAACTCTCGAAATATGAGTTCTTCCTGGATAAGGTTGAGTTCCTTGGGTATGTGGTGACTGGAGACGGGATATCGGTGGATCCAAAGAAGATTGCTGCTGTAGAGTCTTGGACCACTCTAAGTTCTGTTGCAGAGATCAGAAGCGTCTTAGGATTGGCCGAATATTACAGAAAATTTGTAAAGGATTTTTCTCGGATCGCAGAGCCATTAATTAGACTCACTCGGAAGGATGTACAGTTCATGTGGACCGAAGAATGTTAGACTGCATTTAGTGAGCTAAAGAAGGGATTGACCATAACGCCTATTTTGACGGTGCCATCGGGGACAGGTGAATTTGTCATTTATAGCGATGCTTCAGGGAAGGGATTGTGATGTGTTATAGAGCAGAACAAGAAAGTGGTGGCATATGCTTCTAGATAGTTGCAGCAACATGAAAGAAACTATCCTACTCACGACTTGGAATTAGCAGCTGTGATCTTCACTCTAAAGCTGTGGAGATATTACCTGTACAGAGAGCATGTGAAAATTTACACTGACCACAAAAGCTTGAAGTATATCTTTACGCAGAAAGAGGTGAATATGAGGCAGCACAGGTGGCTAGAACTGATGAAGGATTTCGATATTTCACTGCAGTATCATCCAGGGAAGGCTAACGTAGTTGCCGATGCCTTGAGAAGATATCCAGTAGCGATGTACTTGACAACGGATCGTCACTTATTAGCAGATTGGGATAGCCTAGGTATCAAGGTTATTATTCCAGGAGTGGAGACACAGATGATGGGCATATAGATTCAGTCAGGATTGATGGAGATGATCCGAGAGATGTAGTACCATGATGAGGGTCTGCGAAGCCTTAGAGCTCAGGTGCAGGCAGGATTGATGGATGACTTCTCTATTGCTGAGGATGGTTCTTTAAGGCATGGGACTAGGTTTTGTGTGCCTAGTGGGGACCTGCAGGAAGAGATCATGCAGGAGGCTCATCGTTCTCAGTATTTTATACATCCGGGAGCTAACAAGATGTATAAGGACCAGAGGGAACACGTGTGGTGGTGTGGGATGAAGCGAGAGGTAGCATATTTTGTCTCCAGATGTTCAGTGTGCCAGTAGGTCAAAGCCGAGAGACAGAGACCAGGAGGATTGTTACAGCCACTACCGATTTCTGAGTGGAAATGGGAGCATATCACGATGAATTTTTTTCGGACTTTCACGCACTCCAGGAGGGAAGGATGCGATTTGGGTCATTGTTGACAAGTTGACCAAATCACTCCACTTTTTGCTTTTTAAAGTAGGATTGTCCTCTGAGAAGCTCGCCGATTTATATATGAGACATATAGTCAGGCTGCATGGAGTTCCAGTAAGCATCATGTCTGATCGGGATAGTAGATTTATGTCCCACTTTTAGAGGAGTTTGTAGGCTAGCTTGGGTAACCAACTCAAATTTAGCACGGCTTACCACCATCAGACTGATGGACAGTCAGAGAGGACTATTCAGACGCTCGAGGATATGCTTCGGACATGTGTACTAGATTTTGGTGGCTCGTGGGAGGGTCATCTTTACCTGGTAGAGTTTGCATACAACAATAGCTATCGGGCTAGTATCGAGATGTCTCCTTTCGAGACTTTGTACGGTAGGAGATGCCGAACTCTATTATCTTTGGATGACGTAAGAGAGAGAGAGAGAGTACTTTTGGGACCAGAGATGGTAGTTGATGCTGTAGAGAATGTGAAACAGATTAGAGAGAGACTTCATGTGGCTCATGAGAGACAGAAGCAGTAGGCCGATAGCCATAGGAGACCGCTAGAGTTTGAGGTATTGATTCATTTATTTAAATATCTATTACATTCTTAGATCATGCATTAAGTTTCTATTTTGGTATAGGTTGGCGACTTAGTATTATTGAGGATCTTTTCGACACGTGGAATGATTCGTTTCAGTGGAGGTGGAAAGCTTAGTCCAAGGTTCATCGGACCTTTCAATATTCTAGAGAAGGTCGGAGTAGTAGCTTATCGACTAGCCTTACCGCATATATTGGAAGGAGCACATAACATGTTCTATGTATCCCAGTTGAGACAATACATGGCAGATCCTAGCCATGTATTAGATCATTCAGAGCTGGAGGTTGGACCAAGCCTCCGTTATCCAGAGCAGCCAGTGGAGATCCTAGACCGTAGAGATAAGATGCTTCGTAACCAAGTAATTCCCTTGGTTTGCGTTGCTTGGTGGCATCATTCTTCTGGTAAATCCACTTGGGAGCGGGAAGAGGAGATAAGAGAGCGTTACCCCTATCTTTTTGCACCATGAGGTAATTTTCTTCTTGTATTTGTTCTGACCTAAATTTCTGGGACACATTTTTTTAGGAGGGTAGACTTATAACCTCCGTATCCTAAAATTATAGCTTAAATGTTATTTTTAGGTTAATTTGGGGCTAGTGGGATTTTTCCATAATTTTTGGTTATTTAAAAACTAGTAACACTAATTTTCTAGGACTTGCAAGAATTTATATTAGGGTTAAACATAATTAAAAATATCCCAAACTTTTATTTTAGGTTCTAAATAATCAAATACATTTTCTAAAATTTTCTGGAAATTTTTTGATTATTTTTAGCATTTATTTTGAGTTAATTAAGAAAAACTAAATTCCAGAAAAAAGAAAATCCTAATTAAACCAACCTGCCTAGTCAATAGCCAGCCTGGCCCGCATGTCAGCCTGTGTGGCCCAGACAATGGGGCCCAGCTGTCAGTGAGAGAGGGCGAGGGTGTGGGCGAGTGGAGCGGTCCAAGCCAAGCCGAGCTGAGCCGAGCCGAGTCCTAATCCGACTCGGACTCAGCTGAGCCAAGCCGGCTTGAATGCTGGCCGTTAGATCCGAATGGGCAACAGTGGATGGATGCCACATGGCAGGCCTTTAGCCGCGGCTGCTCCCTCTCTCCTATATATATACAGTGATTAGTTTATAATTTCTAGGGTTTCCTTTTAGCCGATTTTGGAGAATTATCATATAGGGTTTCCTTCATCTTCCAAAAGCCATTACTCATAGCTCTGGACTCCAAATGTACCCCATTTTCTTGCATTATAACCATATTGAGGTTAGTTTTCTGAATATATAAAATTTTTCATGAAATTATGAATATTAAATTATGAAAAATTTGTAGAGCACAGCATATCTGAAAATAGACATGTCTAGGTGTTTTTGCGATTCTTGGAGAACCAGGAATCAGAATCATGAAACGCTTAAAGTTTTGGAAAGACAATATAGAGATACTTGACATATATATTTTCCAGAATTTAATACGAAATATTTATATACTGTTAATTCTGTAGAACTTTTAGGTTAAGGATTAACCACCGTTGCACAATACAATTTTGGTACGTGCAATAATTCCCAAACGAATTTGAATTTGGATGAGCCATAAATTCTAGCATGTTTTTGATGCTAAAATCTACAGGAAAAGATGCATGAAAGTCGAGTTTGTATTTGTTAACTTTTTGGTCAACAGATTGCCTTAATTTGCGTGCCATGAGTCTCGAGTTGATAAAATTTAGTTTCTTTGGACAAAATTTGAGAATTGACCTAAAAATCAGAATAATACGATAAAAATAGAATTTTAGAGTAATTATTACAGAATTAAATAAATTAAAATAAATTATCTTTTGACATGGTAAATTTGTAATACATAGGCTATTTGGACTGTGACTTGGATTCTGATTCATACCAGCTAAGGACCACAGGCAAGTACATTTTCGTGATTAATTTCAGTACTTGATAGTCTCTATAATGCATGCTTAGTATTGATTATTTGATTCTTGATACTTCTTACACGGATTAGTGTGATGGATTCTTATTATGAGATACGTGACTGTTTTGGATTATTGTTATTTCTTCGTGACTGGTTTGGAATCCATGTGTACTTGTGGGAAGGAGAAATACTTAGTGGACGTATGAACAACCCTTTATATCCTATGGTATTTCTAGAATAATAGCAGCCATGCACGATAAGTGTGGTTTGCCGGATATTACTCCCTAGCCGTTCACATGTCAACAAGGTATTTCAAATCACATAGAGTAGTTATTCCTATATGTTCTTCCATACATTGTAGTTATTTCATTTGTTTCTTGGATATATTGTACTAAATGTTGCCATAATAGGACTTTAGCATTTGGTTATTCTAGTTGCCTTCTTGTGAGTTCAGTTTGTTGCTATCATATATTCTTTGCTATTTATTGTCTTATAGCTTCTACCATGTGTTGGAACTGTTTTTGCTGTGATGTACACGTTCCTTTCCTAACTGGATAAATATTTTAGGTGACTACAATGAGGATGAAATTCCTACACATTATGAACCGTATGCTAGCGACCTAATAGAGCCCAATCTTGCCCTTCCGGAGGATCAGGGAGAGTTAGCAGCTCAGATACCGTATGCAATGGAGTAGTTTATTAGTAGTTGATTTTGTTAGTTATTTTGGACCGGATTCTTCTCCTACAGTTTCTAAAGTATTTTGAATATTGTAATTTGGATATTTAGTTTTGGGGAGATTCATTGAACCCGCATCAAGACTATTATTTCATTATTATCTTGGTATATTCATATAAACTAGTGCATGTGATTGAGCATAGTACAAAGATGTATATATGTTGTGAGTTGTTGATTATACTTATGGCTTATAGTACAATGTTCTACCGCCGACACTATGGCGTAGGTTGGACGTACTCATGACTCATGCCTAAATCCAGGGTGCAGGTCGTGACACTGCGTATAGATTAGAACATACACACTATGCTATGAACTTATACTGAATCACTTGAATAAATAGACCATGCTATGAACTAATATTGAATCACTATGCTACGAACTATGGAATCATTGAACAAGATAGACTTTGCTATGGAATGATTCCTAATTTATTATGTTTTATTATTTTTTCCCTGTAATGCTTCAAATGGATGATTGGTGTTTCATTATGGTTTCATTGTATTGTCTTAAGGCATGATTGAGTTTTTAAATAATGTAGCTTGGACAACTTGTGCACAAGGTAACTGGTTCCTATGGACGGCACCCCGGGTGTCACACAATGATTTCGTAGAATCGATAGTCGTCCCCCGGGCGTGATGCCTTGTGTGCCTAAATTGCGCAATGCACAAAACCATAGTATTTGATATAACAAGCACATATTCAAAGTATGCAGATAATTGAACACAATATTGAACAAAAAAAAGTTCTCTTTTTTGATAATGAATATCATTTACAAACTCTTGAACAAGTATAAAATGTTGCCGCACGAGCTTACAAAAGCGGATGCAAAATGAGATAGTTGTCTGATATATTACATCCTTTCACTAAAAATTCAAAAGCTATAGACACCTTCGGGCGAAGCTATCACCTTGCAAAGGTATGTGCATGAGCTCCAGAAGAAGAACACGCTTCAAAAGGGCACAACATGGTGCGCCTGTAGGTGGACTGGATTCTGAAGTCGCCTTTACTCCTTGTAGGATTGCCTTGGCACGGAGAACCTGTTGCAACGAGGGTTAGTAAATTGAAATGCACTGGTGAAGGCAAGCTAACCCAACTATATAATAAAACACATTATTTGTGAAGCATGCAATTTCATTATGTGGTCTTTCTATCATTCCTTAGTTTAAGTTGCAAGCATGCAATAGTATCACCCTCACATTTTCATTCAAGGGTAGTTTAGTAATTGACATGGGTATTATTTATTTTAGGATTATTTGTATTTAATATTTTCCATGCATAATTTATTTAATTATTATATTATTTATTGTTTGCTAGTTGTAGATTTGTGTTAGACTTGTATTAGACTATATTTGTTGAGATTCATAGTTTGTATATTATTTTAAACTTGTGGATTGTATCTTGTTCTTTCCTTCGCTATTCCATTCATGCTTTATCTTCCTTAGTTTGTTTTGTGATTAAGATTTGTTATACTTGTGAGATACCATATTGTTCCTCCGTTTAGAGTTGAGATGATTGATAGGTACCATATTATATTGTTGAGATGTTAGATAGTTAGAAATGACCCAGACAGCATTCTACCGCCGATGCTGAGCATAGGCTGGGCGTAACCACGTACTCGTGCCCGAATATCCGGGTGGGGTCATGACACATTTTTAGTGGTGGCCCATGCAGGTCTAGAATTCCTTAGGTTTAGATTCTTATCGTAGTTGTGCTCGTCTAGAGTATAGCTACGAGCCTGCTTTAGGAAACATGATTTAGGATGAGAGTTTACTCATTCACACCTAGGAAAATTTTCATATCTAATTTTGCAAATCCTTATCTATTGGATATTGCTTTACTTTGAATAAAGTTCTGTCCTTCTTTGATAATATCGTATCATATTCAATATTGATTATGTATTTTAATCTATCTTCAGGATGCCGTCGAAGATGTGTTCCCAGCGCTCAGGTGCCGCGACAACACGCTCAGTCACTTCATCACCCATGAGGGCAGTACCCTCAGACGATGGTCCAGCACCTACATTCAGGAGGTCAGCTTTACCGGTCCAGGTGGGCGTATCGACAACAGCTTTCAGAGCTGCTCTACCTCCAGTATCGAGGAGAGGACAAACAGTTTTCGAGGATCTTCCACCTCCACCACCTGTAGTTGATCAGACGCAGATATTCGCTCTCTTCCAACAGATAATGGAGGCACAGTAGCGTCAGTCGGAGGTCCTGTGACAGAGCATGGAGAATGCTCACCAGATCGCGCTTGCAGCAGTTGAGAGAGCTACTAGAGTCTAGCCACAGATGGCACCACCTCAGTTTATTCCTCAGTAGCCGAGGCCGGGCACCATCATAGACTTCAAAAGGATGGGCCCGAAGGACTTTAGAGGCATAGAGGGGATCCTTTATGCGGATGATTGGATCGAGGACATCGAGCGAAACCTGCGACTGGTGCAGATTCCAGAGATGTTACAGATAGAGGCAGCAGGGTGTATGATGTTCGACATTGCTTGGTTCAGGACAGACCCCAGTATTGTAGTACCAGGATTCACTTGGGAAGCATTCAAAGAGACTTTTAAGGAAAAGTTCTTCCCAGACGTGGCTCTGACATCTTTAGAGAGCTAGTTCCAGTACCTTGTCCAGGGAGGTATGTCAGTGGATGAGTATGCGATGGAGTATTGTCGACTAGGTCGCTTCGTGGAGGGGCAGAATCCCAGGGGGGAGCTAGAAAGTTCTGGAAGGGCCTGAACCGGGAGGTCAAATCCCACACAAATGAAGATCCTACCGCCACCTTCGAAGAGATTCTCAGATAGGCGCAGCTAGCCGAGGATGACTTAGAGCTCGGCTCTAAGAGGCCAAGAGAAACAGGTGGATCCAGTACCAATATGGGTCCAGCAAAGATGTCTCATTTCCAGCAGCAGCACCAGAGGCATTACCAGCATCCGTGGCAGCAGTATTACTGGCCAGCTAGAGCACCGACACAACAGATGCACCATATCTAGAGGGCAGCCGTTTCTTACACTTTCTATAAGAAGTAAGGACATAGATAGAATACATACAGGATGAGACTAGGTCAATGGTTATTCTATGGATCGGAAGATCATCAGTTGAGGGCTTGTCCTAAAGTCCCAACTCGTCCAGCTCAGGGCAGAGGTCAGGCGCAGAGAGACCCGCTAGGCCACCAGCGGGACAGTAGAGAGGATCTCTACCACCGCAGCAGCAGCAGTTTGCTCAGCATCAGCAGCTGAGAGGTATGCAGCGACATGGGCGAGCTTTTTCCTTGACTGTCGAGGAGGATGAGCCGGATGGCGATGTCATCTCAGGTTCAGTTTATCTCGATTCCTTTCCAGCTCGCACTTTATTCGATTCTATTGCTTCTTATAGTTTTGTATCTGTATCTTTTGCTTTTAGGCATCGTCTTGAGTCTGAACCATTGGAGAGAACTTGCAATATCATGACCGGGGGTGGCATTATCCTGGTCATTGATGTTTGTAAGAACCAGAGAGTTTATTTGGGAGGCCGAGAGTTGAGCATATGTTTACTCGTAATGACACTTCTGAGTTACGATATAGTACTCGGGATAGATTGGTTGAGTAGATATCACGCTAGTATCGATTATCGTGGAGACAGAGTTTTATTTCAGTCATCAGGAGAGCCGGAGTTCAAGTTCGTCCGAGGAGCAGAGCAGAGCAAAGGCAATTTCTGTAGAGCTTTGGTAGAAGAGAAGGAGCCGCCACATCCGTTGATTGCGAAGTTCTTGGATGTCTTTCCAGAGGAGTTACCGGGGTTGCCATCGGATAGAGATGTAGAATTCTCTATAGATTTGGTGCCAGGTGCAGAGTCGATCTCTCAGCACGTCTATAGAGTAAACAACATTGAACTGATGGAGTTGAAGAAATAGGTGGATGAGTTACAAGACAAGGGCTTTATCCGTTCCAGTTCATCACCATGGGGTGCTCTGGTACTTTTTGTACCAAAGAAGGATTGGTCGGTATATATGTGTATCGACTACAGGGCACTCAACAACCTCACTAGTAAGAACAAATACCCGTTGCCACGGATTGACGACTTGTTTGACCAGTTGAGCAGAGCGAAGGTATTCCCAAAGATAGACTTGAGGTTAGGGTACCACCAGGTGAAAGTGAAGAAGGAAGACATCCTGAAGACAGCTTTCAGGACTCGTTATGGACCATTCAAGTTCTTGGTATTGCCGTTTGGGTTGACCAATGCCCCGACAGTGTTCATGAACCTGATGAATAAGGTGTTTCATCAGTACATGGACCAGTTTGTTATAGTCTTTATTGATAATATTCTGATATATTTGTAGACCCCAGAGGAGCATGAGCAACACTTAAGGATTATTTTGGAGACCCTCGGGAAGGAGAAGCTGTATGGCAAGTTAACAAAGTGTGAATTCTTCCTTGATAAGGTTGAATTCCTTAGGCATATCATTACAGGAGATAGAATATTGATGGACCCGAACAAGACCTCAGCAGTTGAATTGTGGTCTACCCCTAGTTCAGTAGCAGTGATCATAAGCTTCTTTGTATTAGCAGGCTACTACCAGAGCTTTGTTCAGGACTTTTTTAGACATGCAGATCCGATTACGAGGCTGACCAGGAAGGACGTAGAATTCGTCTAGACTGAGGATTATCAGTCAGCATTTGAGGAGCTGAAGAGAAGATTGACTATAGCTCCCATTTTGATACTACCATCAGGAGCATGAGGATTTTTCATTTACAGTGATACATTAGAGAAGGGTTTGGGTTGTGTGTTTCAGCAGCATGAAAAGGTAATTGCCTATGCTTCCAAGCAATTACGTCCACATAAGAAGAACTACCCTACCCATGATTTAGAGTTGGCAGCGGTTATCTTTGCTCTCAAATTATGGAAACACTATCTATATGGAGAGAGAGTAAAGATCTTCAAAGACCATAAGAGCTTAAAGTATGTGTTTACACAGAAAGAGCTCAACATGAGGCAGCAACGATAGTTGTAGCTGATGAAAGACTTTGACATATCCTTGCAATACCATCCAGGGAAGGCCAACGTAGTCGCAGATGCTTTGAGTAGGTATCCCATGGCTATGTGCTTGACTAGAGACAGGCATTTATTGGCAGATCTTGACAGTTTGGGTATTGAGGTATTGATTCCTGGAGTCGCAGCATATATGTAGGGACTTCAGGTTCAGTCGGAGCTGATGGACCGGGTCAGAGCCGGACAGTATAAGGATGAGTCTCTGAGGAGCATCAGAGCACAGGTTCAGGTCGGGCTGGCAGAGGACTTTATCGTCGCAGATGATGGATCATTGTGACACGGTACCCGGTTGTGTGTACCGAGAGGAATATTGCGCGAGGAGATTCTTCAGGAGGTGCATCGATCTCAGTACTTTATGCATCTAGGTTCTAACAAGATGTATAGAGACATGAGGGAGCATGTATGATGGTATGGCATGAAGTGAGATGTAGCTAGCTTCGTGTCCAGATGCTTAGTTTGCCAGCAGGTCAAGGCAGAGAGGCAGAGGCCTAGGTTAGGGGGATTGCTTTAGCCTTTAACCATTTCGGAGTGAAAATAGGAGCATGTGACCATGGATTTGTTTCAGGACTTTCGCGTTCTCAAGGAGGTAAAGATACAATTTGGGTCATCGTTGACAGGTTGACCAAATCAGCCCACTTTCTGCCATTCAAAGTGGATACATCTATGGAGAAGCTCGCAGAGATATACGTACGCCAGATAGTAAGATTGCATGGTATTCCAGTGAGCATAGTCTTGGATCGGGATAGTCGTTTCACGTCCCACTCCTGAAGGAGTTTGCAGGCTAGCTTGGACACTCAGCTCAAGTTCAGTACTGCATATCACCCTCAGACTGACGAAAATTCGGAGAGGACTATTCAGACTCTTGAGGATATGCTATGCACCTGTGTTTTGAATCTTGGAGGTTCTTGGGAGGATCACCTTCACTTGGTAGAGTTTTTATACAACAACAGCTACCAAGCCAGTATCGAGATATCCCTATTCGAGGCATTGTATGGACGGAGATGCCGTACTCCGTTGTCCTGGGATGATATTGGTGACAGAGCTTTATTGGGACCAGGGATGGTAGTGGATGCAGCAGAGAAAATAAAGCTTATCAGGGATAGACTTCGAGTGGCACAGGATAGGCAACGACATTAGGTCGATAGCCACCGGAGACCTTTAGAGTTTGAGGTATGGCTTTAGTTTTGTCTTGCTTGTGTTTGATTGTTGTTTGTTAGAGTGCTAAGGTTGTGTTTCGTATAGATTGGTGGTCTAATTTTCTTGATAATTTCTCTGATACGTGTCACGATTCGTTTCGGTAGAGGCAGAAAGCTTAGTCCACGATTCATCGAACCTTTCAGTATTCTTGAGAGGGTCGGTGCAGTTGCATACAGACTAGACTTACCACCTGTATTAGAGGGAGTGCACAACATATTTTATGTGTTACAGCTGAGATGGTACATGGTAGATCTTAATCATGTATTGGATTACTCAGAGATAGAAGTGGACCCTACTCTTAGCTATCCAGAGCAGCCAGTTGAGATTCTGGATCGGAGAGAGAAGGTGGTGAGGAACCAGACGATTCCTTTGGTACATGTTGCGTGGAGGCATCACTCGCCAGAAAAGAGTACTTGGGAGCGAGAGGCCGAGATGCGTGAGCAATATCCATATCTGTTCGAGCCATGAGCTATATTTCTTTCTTGTATTGTATTGATTGCTTTTGGTAGTTAGTTTCTTCCGTAATTTTGAGGACAAAATTTTTCTAAGGTGGATAGGATTGTCACCCTCACATTTTTTATTCAAGAGTAGTTTAGTAATTGATATGGCTATTATTTATTTTAGGATTAATTGTATTTAATATTATGTATACATAATTTATTTAATTATTGTATTATTTATTGTTTGCTAGTTGTAGATTTGTGTTAGACTTGTATTAGACTATATTTGTTGAGATTCATAGTTTGTATATTATTTTAGACTTGTGGATTGTATCTTGTTCTTTCCTTTGCTATTTCATTCATGCTTTATCTTTCTTAGTTTATTTTATGATTGAGATTAGTTATACTTATTAGATACCATATTGTTCCTCCGTTTAGAGTTGAGATGATTGACAAGTACCATATTATATTATTGAGATGTTAGATAGTTAGAAATGACCCAGACATCGTTCTACCACCGATGCTGTGGCGTAGGCTGGGCATAACCATGTACTCGCGCCTGAATATTCGGGTGCGGATTATGACATATTTTTAGTGGTGGCCCATGTAGGTCTATAATTCCTTAGGTCTAGATTCATATCGTAGTTGTGCTCGTCTAGAGTACAGCTACGAGCCTGCTTTAGGAAACATGATTTAGGCTGAGAGTTTACTCAATCAGACCTAGGAAATTTTTTATATCTATTTTTGCAAATCCTTATCTATTGAATATTTCTTTACTTTGAATAAAGTTCTGTAATATTCAAAAATTGCAGCGAAGATGTCCCTTTTGACTCTGCCGCTAAGTTCGTCCTTGGGACATGGTCCACTGAAGAAGCCAATCCATAATGAGGGAAGGATCTTGATTAAATCTATCCTAATCGAACGATACCGAAAGTATTTCTTAGATGCGCTCCCCGAATAGGAGGAACGGGGCACCATATCCTAACAAATTAATAAGAAGTTTCGTCCTCGAAACTTAGGAATAGAACCTACCATTATGAAACAATAAAGAATTTTTTTTCTTCATCTCAGAATCAAGCTCCCACATCGACTCTTCAACCGAATGATTTCTCCAAAGCACGCAAACGAGAGGAACCAAACAACTTTGAAGCAGCTTCTCCTTTCGATACAAGATCTGTATAGGTTTTTTGACATATGACAAGTCTACCTTCAAGTCTAGTTGACCAAAATCTACTACATAACTCGGATCATATACGTACTTCCTAAGTTTTGAAATATGAAAGATATCGTGCACCTTTGATAATGATGGTGGTAAGGCAATTTGATATGCAACTAGGGTGACTTGTTTGAGTATTTTGAACGGGCCGATGATCTCGGACTTAGTTTCCCTTATTCTCCAAATCTGGTGACCCCTCGCATGGGCAAGACTTTAAAAAATACATGATCTCCATCTAAGAACTCAAGAGGTCGACGATGCGCGTTTGAGTAACTCTTTTGACGGCTTTGTCCTACCTTCAACCGCTCGTGGATCAAACAGATCTTCTGGATGGTTTGCTCTACGAGTTCTAGGTCAAGAATTTGTCGTTCACCAACTTCATCCCAATAGATAAGGAAACTACACTTTTACCTATACAATGCCTCATACAGTGCCATTTGAATACTGGATTGATAGTTATTCGTCTAACGATAGATGCATGTCCCAACTTGACTTCAAGTCCAAGGCACAGAACCATAGTATGTCTTTGAGGATCTGGTTTACCCGCTCTGTCTGGCCGTCTGTCTGAGGATGGTAGGTGGAGTTGAGCTTCATTTTTATCCCCATTGTTGACTGAAGACTCTTTCAGAAACATGATAAAAATTGTACATCTCGATCAAAGACAATGGATACGAACACACTGTGGAGTCGAACGATCACATCGAGGTAGATCTATGCTAGACAGTTGAGACTCCAAGAAACTTTGATAGGAAGAAAGTGAGCTAATTTGGAGAGTCGATCGACGATGACCCAGACAATATTATTTTCCTGTTGCATCTTTGGGAAACCAACAATAAATTCCATGGTTATGTGTTCCCATTTCCACTCCGGTATAACAAGGTTCTACATCTCCCCGTCTGACTTCTGGTGTTCGATCTATACTCGATTACAGGACATGCATTGTGACACAAATTGCGCCACGTCCCTCTTCATGCCATGCCACCAAAATATTGTGCGGAGCTCTTGATACATCTTCGTGCTTCCTGGGTGTGAAGTATAACTCGCATAGTGGACTTCAGTGAGTATCTTTTTTCTGAGGTTTGCATCATTAGGAACACATAATCTCTCCTTCACCCGCATCATTCCATCCTCGCTCACTGCAAAGTCAGTCGCCTTTCTTATTGAGATAAGCTTGCGTCTCCTCTCTAGGAATTGGTCGTCCTTCTGAGCGGACTTGAATTTCTTTAATAGGTCCGGTTCAAGGCACAACTGAGCCGACTGTGCCCCTTTGTATCTGATTCAGAGTGTAATGCCCAAACTTTCCAGATCCTTTTGTAGCTAGTCGTCGATTGTCACGCCCCAGTCCCAAAATACCGAGGGACCAGACACATGGCAATGGCCAGCAGCTTGCACCGATGGACAAACCCAATTTAATGGATCCATCAGGGTGTACTTAAGCTGTAAAATCAAGTCTACGATAACGTGGCACAACTAATCTCATCCATACAAGAATAAAATATGATCCACAGAATATAAGGAATGTAAATCATCAACCAGTCTCAACAAAGTGCTTCGGGGAACAACCCGATAAAAATCTAATACAATGGTTTAACAGACCAGAATATAAATGACTGAATAAAATAAATACTGAGCATGTAACATGGATGCTCAGGAAAAGTCTTCAGCTAACACCTCGTCCTCGGGTGTCGGTACAGCTCCTGTATATGCTTCTTCTCCTGCTACTGCTGCTGTCCCGTATACCTCAGGATAAATCTCGTCTGCAAATCCTGGGGACATAATCCGGATCCAGGTCCTCAGGGGACATAACAAGGTACAGATAATACAAACCAAAATAAATGTAGTACAGCAAATAATGAAATAAATAGGGTAAGCTATATAACCATCTATGTGAAATACAAGATGAGAGCATCACGAGTACTCAGGCTGAGCCACTACAAGCTCTGTGTCGGGGAGCCGGTAGCGGTAATAACCGGTAATGTGTCTAGCTCTGCTCGAGAGTCTACGACCTCACAATAGTAGTAGATATATATAAAATAGCCTGTAGCCTGTGTGTCTATCCCCACCCAATGTAACCACGCATCTCATGACCATAACGTCTCATGTCCATGTCGAGCGGGATCAGAGCTAATGCAACCAGTCATAAAGTATCTATGAATATAGTATCTCTGTCAAGTCCTGTATTCTATACATAATCACCATGAATATCTCAGGAAGACCTATCTCATGAATAGTATCAAGTGTCCTGGGTTATAGTGTACTTGATAAGATAAGTACGAGAATGTAAAGGGGTCACGAATGTCCATCTCTAAATGACGTTACCCAACTCTGCATACATGGTTGGCACCCGAATAATAATCGGACACTAAGTAAGTCACTCGATCCTAGGTCAAGCATGCACAACAATTTATATATATATAAGTCTAGGAAATAAGTATCAAGAACTGCAAGATTTGGCAAGGTACACTTGCTTGGGGTTTGACTACCAACAATTGTCCCTGTATCAGTGGATCCTGCAGGTACTCCTCCAAAAGCTGTAACAAACATCACCAATAGTCTCAGAAGATATTAAATAGCTATAAACGCCTGTCCTTAAGTCCAATTTGGACACAAGGGCAAAAATGGCATTTTCGGGTCAAAGCGGGGTCCACATGTGGGCCACTTTGCACCGAAAAGCGTGTCTGGGTCAAATGTCTCCAAATTCCTCAAACTCAGTATCAATAATTCAGAAACGATAATACGAACCCAATGGAACTTCCAAAATTGGATTTTGATGAGTCGTCACAAAATCGTCCGTCAAGTGGAGCCTGTGGGGCCCACGATACGCGATTTTGTCAACGTTCTCAGAATTGAACCAAACTTGGGTCACAGGACCAGCGTATTGCTACGAGTCTGATGGCGCAAGTTTTATCTCGATCCGACACGTGTACACAAAGTTATAGTTTGTTCCAGAACAGACGGATACGGGGCGTTGTCGGCGGATACGCGTTGATTCCGGTGTGCACGCACATCCAAATCAACTTCTGCGAAATTCCGCACATCCGTATCAACGACGCGCACATTTTGGTAAAGACCGCGTGCGACCAAGTCGTCCCGTTTGGCGGAGCGCACTCAGTTTCGGGGCGAAACAAGGCGTGGGTTTTCCTGTTTTTGGATCGCGGTTTGCGATCACCACATGACGCGATGCACCGAGCGGGTTACACGAACATCGAGAGGGTTATACAGTCTATGTGACACAACTGACGGAACAGAAAATGGAATAACGAGGAGAGAGAACGGGTTACCTGAATAGGGCTCCGTGAACCGAGAATTCTCATGTCCGGGATACTGTTTCGTGTCCTGGTCCGAATCTGCCGTGTCCGGGTGCTGTATCCGTGCTAGGGCAGCAGGCGGTCGGCTGAGGTCGTGCAGATAAATCCAATCGTCCTCTCATTCTTTTGTGAATTCGAATAGGACAGTTGATAAGCAAACCATGCACTCTCTTTGTTATTCCCAAATCCTATTTACTGAAGGGTCCATACTGAAGTTGTACCTTTCGTCACGTGAAATCAATGCACCTTACTTCACGTGAAATTAATTCCATCTTTGTTCATTGGAAAACAATGCTGCACCTTACTTCATATAAAATCAATTCCATCTTTGCTCATGGGACCCACCCTTTAGTATTGAATTGTTTCTTTTCTTTCCCCTCTTTCAATTCCTATCAAAAGCAGCACCTTACTTCACGTTAGATCAATTCCATCTTTGTTCATGGGACCCACCCTTTGCATTAGCAGTTGTGAAGAGATTTATATTGTCCATGTCCCAGAACTTGACTACAAACTCATCTCCAGCGGCTAAGAATCTGTTTTTTATTTGTACCAAACTGTACAACCCCGACTGATCTTTTCCAGAGAGCGAGAAGAACCATGATAGCTCAAGCAAATATCAATAGCTCCTCCTCCTTTGTAAAAAAACCAAGCCTTTGCATGTTTTGCTTTTAAAATCACTTCTATCAAGGTTGATTAAAGGGGTGAGTACCAAGGCCTTTGCTTTTGAAGGTCCTCATGATGCATCATCTCCTTACAATGCTCACAAACATCCACCATGGAACATCTGCAACCAGCATCCAGTCCCCATCTTTGTCTTCGTACATCAATGAAAACTCTGATGTTCCATCCAGGAACTTTACGGCACTTAAGTCATCTAACCCCATGAATATTAATAGTATAAATCAAGTGTATACAGAAGGTGGCTTCGCGCGCGCAGCTTCAGATTGAAACATGGATTTGAGAGTGGTAGCAAGTTTGTCATAGGAGCAGTGAGCCTCAAGATCCACCTTCCTCCCTATGGGGTCTCCGTCCATGTACACCTTGACGAGTAGAGATTTCCTCCAAGGACCACCTCTCTCTTCCTCATTCTGCTCGCAAGCGCCTCCTTTGGACAGATTGTTTATGATGCACCTCTTCCTTGAAGCCATCACCAGTGGCCATCCAATAACTGTACACATCTTTTTGACGATCCTTTGTCGCACCTCCGGCTGGAGCTGGTTCCTCCAGTCGACCACCTTCGCCGAGTCCATTGCTGGTCCATATTTCTCGAGAGGGCTCGAACAAGGAAGAAGGTGATAGAGATCTGGGAATGAGGGTTCGAGGTAGGGCTCTGTTCGGTTGCTCCTCCTCCTCTCTCTTCTTTGGAAAGAGAAGAAAAAGATGAGAAAAAGAAGGAGAAGAAGAAGAAGAATTGGAAGAAGGTTACGTATGAATGGAGAAGGAGGGAGGAGAGAGAGAGAGGGGGTAGGGTTTTCTATGCATTGGGATTAGGGCCAGCTTGGGAGTTGTGAGGGAGATGGTGATGGTTTTATAGGGAGGGGTGCATTGGATGGAGGGTGTAGATTAGCCCAATTAAAATAGAGGGCTAAGATCTATCATGAAGACTTGATTTTCTTCAGGTAAAGGAGGGAAAGAAAATATTGACTACGGTCAACACAAGGTAGGCTCTCCATTTGGTCATGGCCAATAGGGTGAGGGCACCTAAATTAAATAATTGCAACTTAGTTTCTAGGGCTTTAAAAATGCTTCCAGAGTCCAATAAATTCGCAAAAAATTACCCTATGTCCGATTTTCCATTTTACGCCATAAAATATTATTTACATAATATTTTAATATCAATTAACATCATTTAAAAAATCATTTAATTAGAAAATACCCTAGTTTTAATCCTAGAAAATTACAGAAAATTATGTAAAATTGTTTTTAAAAATTCCTAAAAATTCAGGGGGTTTACAATCTACCCAACTTATAAATATTTTGTCCTCGAAATTAAAATTAGCCACGCTAGAAGACAAGGATGGTATCAAATTTGCATTGGTTAAAATGCAAGGCTAGGTTTAACGGAGTGGGCGATGTTGTACGTTGCACATTCTGAAAATCATGGGAAAAATCCACATGAGCGAAAAATAGGTTTCTTCATGTGTTATGTCAATAATGTGGACATCTAAATGCTCTTTTGCATAAAAGTGCCCAACCATTGAAACGTTGCACAAGGATGGAAATAGAGGATGGGCATGTCTAGGACAAGGATGTGAAATTTGTAGGAAGGCAGTGACTAGTGAAGTGCTCCAATTATCGAAGCAATGGTAAGGTGCGCTAAGTGATACCATATTGTAAAACAGAATAAAATGCTGTGTTCTATTTCTAAGTGGATTCGAGCTAGCCTCAGTCTCACTATCTAAGCCAAGTAGGTCTAATTCTTAAGTGAGGGGGTTTCACAATCCAGCCAACTTAAGACAATGTAGTCCTCAAAATTAAATTAAGGCATAATCTGTTAATCCTTCATGTACATAAGGCAAGTTAATCGTAATCTCCTTGTGATAATTAAAATTCTAATCATATCTATTGCAATCACTTCAAGGTTAAGCTAACCACTGTTCCAATCAAAATTCAACCTATGGTTATCTCTTCTCGCTTTTTTTTTTAAATTATCCATATCTAAATTTAAGTTAAATCCATATAATATCTTCAAGATTTAAATACACAATTAAATTTTACCTCACGATCTCTAACTATCATAATCTCCTCTAGAAGTAATTCGAGTCCAATATTATTCCCATCTTCACTTATAAATTTTTGTATGCTTCAACTTTTTAAATTCCATTCACCTCCTCAATATTTCAAATAGGTAGTCCAACAATCAAAATTTTAATTCTTAATTCAAATCATCAAATTAAAAAATAATTTAAATGCAGTCCACCAATGTTCAAGTCTGAAATTCCATATTTATCCTCTAAATTCAAATTTGATGATTCTACCTTCATTGTTCAAAAGTTTAAATTATGTACTTAACGTATAAATATTGGGTCCTCAATATCAATTCATTAATCCTCATCATCTTAGTCATTCTTCTAAATTCTCAAAATTAAAATGGCTTGAACCTCTCCCAATCTAATCTTACTCGATCACAATCTAAGAGAAATTCCTCTAGAGTTGACAATGCACTGCTACCCAACTTAGAATTTACCTATCTATCACATAAGGCTATATACCTGAAGAATATATTCCTTAATATATTTACTCATGTCATTTAATCCTCAAAACTTCAATACCGATTATATCATATATGATATGTCCTTAATTACGAAAGAATAATCCTCAAGTATGTGATCGGCCTATGGGGTATATCTAGTACTCTCTGTGTATCAAACTTTATACCCAGCACGAGGTTTCGTCTTTCCGAAATAAGGGAAGACGAAGATCAATAATAAAGAGTTCAAGGGAGAGGTAATAGAATAGAAGTATCGGGATCAAGGCGTTTAAAGAATTCAAATGGGAATTGTCAAAGCAGTTATGGATTAAAATCCTATTTTGGTAATCCTTTGTTCGCATGCTCGTATTAGTACAGTTATGTAACAGATACGATGTGCTCAGACATATCAAAAGGGCAAGTACATTCGTCTACTAATCACTATATATCTCAATCCACGTAAAGTAGCTATACGAAGGGCGAACCAAGCGTACTATGGTTGATCAGACCGTAATACACTAATTCTGAAATGTATTAGTGTACGTATCCACTAATACATATGTTATAAACAAGCTTGATGAAAGAATAAGCTTACAAAACTAGGCTATAAAATAGCAGCATAAGTCGAGGTAGTATATGAAATATAAGTACGCTAGATGATGATGAAAGGAGGTACAAATTATTCAAGTTCACAAAAATAGAAACAAATAAGCAATAATAAAAGACTCCTCCATCTCTACAGTCATCATACAACCTCCTTGTTGTCACTACCACATTTTAGGAAAAAGGGTATTTTAGTAATTTTCTATTTAAATAAATATTGTGCATGGTAAATAATTTTTGTTGTATTATTTAATTGTTGTTGGATGTTATTTAATTATTTTGGGACTTATTTTAGTGGACCCAACTAGTGTAGTTTGGACCCATGGACCAACATGAATTAAATAGTTAGATTTGGCCCATTTAGAAAGCCCATAGTTAAGGAGATGGATTAAATTAATTAAGTAATTAGACTAGAAGCTTCCTTCCTTAATTATTTCTTCATGAGAGGCCCCAAGGGGTACATTGGACATTTTACAATTGCTTGGGAGAGGGGCAAGGCCGGCCTATTAAAAGAGGGGGGAAATTTCTCTCTCCTCTCATTCTCATTCCAAATCTAGATCTAGAATTTCCCACTCCCAAATTCCCTCCATTTCCATTCCAATTCCCTACTAAATTCATTCCAAATTCTTCCCAATTCACCATTAGAGAAGGAGGAAGCAAGGATCTAGAAGAAGGAAGCAAGGATCTAGAAGAAGGAAGCAAGGATCTACAAAGAGGAGCAAGGATCTACAATTTGGAAGCAAGTTTTTCTCAATTGGAGGTTTTATTAGGAATCCATCTTCCAATAGGTATAATTCAGATTTTTCTATTTAAATAGCTTCTAAATATGAGATTTAATTATGTAAAATTAACCTATATGTATGTACTACCCATAGGACTTTGTTTTGTGTTCATAGGAGACCCATGGAGAAAGTTATGGTACTTTTTGTGTTAATTTTGTTGGAATTCTGAATTTACATTTTGTTGTGTGTATCAATTGATCCTATAGATCAATTGGACATGAGCTTATGTGTTTGGGGCTAGTGTCGTGTCCATAATTTGGTACATGTGGTTCGTATCCCAACTATTTGGTGATACGTGTCATTTTGGGGGTTTTCCCTCCGACACGGGACTTTGAACATGTCGTATTTTGACACGGACACATAGATCTACTTTTGATACTTTGATTTATTCATAAATATTATTTGTGATTTGTTTGTATCCTTCGGGGTGCAATTGGTTGTGTGTTGGACTCGTGTCACATGCGTATCCTAGATCTAGTGGGATACGGTGTGATACTCTCCAATTGTGTGGATTTTTGAATAGATCTAATTATGTATGGTTTAAATTCTTCAATTATAATTAGTAAATATATATAGATATTATATATTTATTTTGTGTATTTATTATAGTAATTATTGTAGCATAGATCTATATATTTTTGTGTGTGCTAATATGATGTACAAATATAATATGTAGCTTTCTTGCATGTAATTATATATGTACTTATGTTAATAGTATAAATTATACATAAATGTTTTATAAAATATATTTATGTGTTTAATTGTGTAATTATATTATTTATAATTATTATGTAATTATTTGTATATTAATGTATATATTTTAGGTGTGCTTCTAGCCATATAAAATATAAACATTAATATGTGCATGTGTTGTAACTATTAGTATTTAATTATAAGTTTATATGTGCATATATATATAAGTATATAATTATTTATTTATATATATGTATTATGATTATAATTGCATATATATTTATATATATATATATATATTTATATTTTTATTTGTTTTGGTGACAGTGGTTTCTATGACAGTGAAACTGTCATTATTTGGTCTGAACAGCAGCCGCTGTACAGTGGTCAGCATTAATGACAGATCTGTCATTAATGCTGCGGCAGTTTTGAGCGGCAACCTTTCAGCGACATTTTTTTGTGACAGTTTGAAACTGTCAGCAAACTGTGACAGCAGCGGTTTTGTATATGGAGTTTCTGCGACGAATTTTCAGTGACAGTCAAGACTGTCACTATTAAACCTGTTTTTATTTTATCTTGTTTTGTTCACTGTTTTCAGTGACGCTTTAGCAGTTTTAAATTATATTTTATATATTATTATTGTATATATATATATGTGTATATATATGTGTTTTGTGAGGTATAATATTTGTAATAATATATTATTTTATTTGTATAAATATTGGTTGTTTATATATTATATTAGAGTATGTATTATTTGTATTATTAGTATACTTTGTGTGAGTATGATTTGGGATCTAATTTTTATTCTTAAATTGTTGTATTTTATTTCTATATTATTTATATAGATTTCTTATGAGGTTGACCTTGGTTTGACCATGTTTGACTTTAGAGTTGACCATAGTTGACTTTTGACTTAGAATTTATTTATTGACCTAGGAGTTGACTAGTTTGACTTATTCTCTTTTCGGGACCTTGTATTTATGTTGTATTCCATATCTAGGTCTTCGAGGCACCGAGTCAGACATCTGTGAGACTGTTCATTGGACTTCAGGCGAGTACATTCTTTAATAGTTTCTCATTTATGATATCCTCTATGTTCACTGTATTTAGTGTAGATATCCATGTTCTCTTGACACTTTGGTTACACGGATTGGTATATCTGGATCTCGTCATGAGACGTTATTCCTTGGTATATGGTGTATATGGTGCAAGTATTGTTTCATTGGTTATCTTGTACATGTACAGACACCGATTCTCGGGAAGACTAGCTATCTTCTTGGGAAATCTCGTGTCATAGCATACCGTGGTTGGATCTATTATACCAGTCGGGGGTGGGGAGTGAGTATTAGTATAGATATGTGATCAATATCCCTATTGAATAAAGTACAGATTGCATAATAGTGTTGATCATGCACCGCACGTATGATTAGCCAGGCCGCATTGCATCTTGCCCAAGCCGATCACATGTTAAGCTAGTACTCACACACTTAGTCATTAGTATTATTGTTTCATTGGCATATTGTTCATTATTGTATTTATTTCCAGTATTTCCTTATTGTATATATATCTCTTGTATCTATTGTGCATCTTGTTTATCCACAGCTATTTACTGTTACATAGTTTTTATCATTAATTAGAACTGTTGTTAGAGATGTACTCTGCTCCTTTCCTGACTGGATATATTTTTCCAGATGACACTGAGGAGTGGTACCCTACCTATTATGGACCCCCGGATGTTGTGGGTTTAGATTCTGAGACCCTGGCTCAAGAGGGACTTATCCCAACTGAGACAGTTGACCGAGGAGTTATAGCTTCGTAGTATTCTTTTGTACTGGATTTGTCTCCAGCTTATTTCTTTATTCTTCAGACTCATTAATGTATTATTTTAGACTCATGAGTTGTATGGTGACTATTCTATTCTTATCTGATTCGTGCTCATTCTATCTTAGTTCTGTGATTGAGTATTCTATCATTATTGGTGGTTTATTACATTAGATAGACTATCGAGACAGCGTTCTACCGTCGATTCTGCGGCGTAGGCTGGGCGTTGTTTCCGACTAGTACCCTTACACCGGGTGCGGGTCGTGACACGTTTTTGGTGGTGGCCCATGCAGGTCTAGCTTCACAAGTATGTGATGTCGTGGTAGTGCGACAACTTAGTTGTACTACTGCGAGCCTGCAATAGGATATAGGATATAGGCTGAGATACTCAATCACATCTAGGAAAATTCTTTTGATTCAACTATTCTCCTTTGACATTGATACTTGAACCCTTAAACTGTCCTTTCCTTGAATATCTTATATCATGTGCCATATTGATTTCTTATTCCGTCTTTTTATGAGACATACTCGGAGATACTTGCGGAGGCACACAAGGTTGAGCGGGATCTGGGTTTGAAGACCAAGAGAGACCGTGATTCTTTTCTGGGGGCCAACGGCAGTGCAGTATCTGCCAAACGTCCTCATTTCCAGTCCAGACCTTTCCAGCAGCCACAGCAGAACCAGACTCCAGCTAGAGCACCTTTTCACCAGGCACCACAGCAGCAGAGACAGTTACAGCAAGCTCCATGCAACTTCTGCAAGAATCCCGACCACATCTGGGAAGTTTGCAGGAGGAGGCTAGGAGTTTGTTTGTATTGTGGTACTGAAGGGCATCAATCGAGGGAGTGTCCTCATCGTACAGTTCAAGGAGCAGCTCCAGCTCCGAGGACACAGACGAGACCACCTGCAGCACAGCCGAGGGGACCGCTTCCGACACAGCAGCAGCGTTTTGTCCAGCATCAACAGCAGGAAGGTGCTCGGCAGGGACGAGCGTTTGCTATGACCGTCAAAGAGGAGGAACCCACCGGAGATGTCATCGCAGGTTCTATTCTTCTTGATTCCATTCTAGCTTTAGCTTTGTTTGATAGTGGTGCTTCCCATAGTTTTGTATCTGTTTCTTTTGCTCTGAAGCATGGTTTGGTAGCTGAGTCTTTGCTTAGGACTTGCAAGATCATGACCGGGGGAGGCATTATCCTGGTTAATGATATTTGCAAGGATCGAAGAGTTACTCTGGGAGGCCGGGAGTTGAGTGCGTGTCTATTTGTAATGCCACTTCCGAGCTACGATATTATACTTGGGATGGATTGGTTGAGTAGGCACCGTGCTAGCCTAGACTGTAGAGGAGGTAGAGTTTTGTTTGGTTCGCCAGGAGAGCCAGAGTTCGAGTTTGCTAGAGGAGCTGCGGAGCAGGGGGAAGGCATTATTTGTGGAGCTATGGTGGAAGACAAGGAGTTGCCGCATCCATTAATAGCGGAGTTCTTAGATGTGTTTCCTGAGGAATTGCCAGGATTGCTGCCAGATCGAGATATTGAATTTTCTATAGACTTGGTGCCAGGTGCATAACCTATTTTGCAGCATGTCTATAGAGTAAACAACAGCGAGCTGGTTGAGTTGAAGAAGCAGGTGGACGAATTGCAGGATAAAGGGTTTATCAGATCAAGTTCTTCACCATGGGGAGCCCCGGTATTGTTTGTACCGAAGAAGGATGGATCGGTGCGCATGTGCATTGATTACAGGGCTTTGAATAATCTCACTATCAAGAATAAGTATCCTTTGCCACGGATTGATGATCTGTTTGATCAGTTGAGTGGTACGAAGGTATTTTCTAAGATAGATTTGAGATCAGGCTACCATCAAGTGAAGGTGAAGCCAGAGGACATACCGAAGACTGCTTTTAGAACTCGGTATGGTCAGTTCGAGTTTATGGTGATGCCGTTTGGTTTGACTAATGCACCGGCGGTATTTATGAACTTGATGAACAAGGTGTTCCACCAGTACCTTGACAAGTTCGTGGTGGTGTTCATCGACGACATACTCATATACTCGAGGACACCGGAGGAGCATGAGGAGCATTTGAGGATTGTGTTGGATGTGCTGAGGAAGGAGAAGCTGTATGGGAAGTTGTCCAAATGTGAGTTTTTCTTGGACAAATAGAATTCTTGGGGCATGTTGTGACTGGTGATGGTATTTCAGTGGATCCGAAGAAGATTTCAACAGTGGAATCTTGGAAGACTCCGAGTTCGGTAGCAGAGATCAGGAGTTTCTTGTGATTGGCAGGCTATTACAGGAAGTTTGTGCAAGATTTTTCGAGGATTGCCGAGCCGATGACCAGACTCACAAGGAAGGATATGGAGTTTGTTTGGACGAAAGATTGCCAGGTTGCTTTTGAGGAGTTGAAGAAGAGGTTGACGTCTGCTCCTATTTTGACGTTGCCATCAGGGTCCGGAGGTTTCACTATTTATAGTGATGCATCGGGGAAGGGTTTAGGTTGTGTTCTTCAGCAGCATGGGAAAGTGATTGCCTATGCATCCAGGCAATTATGCCCTCATGAAAAGAACTATCCTACCCATGATTTGGAGTTGGCAGCTGTCATATTCGCCCTAAAGTTGTGGAAACATTATTTGTACGGAGAGCGTGTGGAGATCTTCACAGACCACAAAAGCTTGAAGTACGTTTTCACGAAGAAGGAGTTGAACATAAGGCAGCGTCGGTGGTTGGAACTGATGAAGAATTTTGATATCTCTTTGCAATATCATCCTGGGAAAGCCAATGTAGTTGCCGATGCTTTGAGCAGGTATCCGGTAGCTATGTTCTTGACGCAGGATCGATATTTGTTGGAGGACTTGGAGAGCTTGGGCATTGAGGTGATTGTTCTTGGATATGCTATGCAGATGTGGGGATTGCAAATACACTCAGATTTGATGGACAGGATCAAGGCAGCACAGTATGATGATGTATCTCTGAGGAGTATCAGAGCTCAGGTGAGAGCAGGATTGGAGGATGATTTCACTATTGCAGAGGATGGATCTTTGAGGCATGGAGTTAGATTGTGTGTGCCTAGTGGGGAGCTGCGTGAGGAGGTGTTGCAGGAAGAGCATCGCTCTCAGTATTCCATGCATCCAGGTGCTAACAAGATGTATCGGAATATGCGAGAGAGTGTGTGGTGGTATGGCATGAAGAGGGAAGTGGCACAGTTTGTATCCAGATGCTTAGTGTGCCAGCAGGTGAAAGCCGAGAGGCAGAGGCCAGGAGGCTTACTTTAGCCATTACCCATTCCGGAGTGGAAGTGGGAACACATTACTATAGATTTTGTGTCCGGACTTCCACGATCTCCAGGAGAGAAAGACGCGATTTGGGTCATTGTTGATAGGTTGACCAAGTTGACCCACTTTTTGCCTTTCAAGGTGGGTTTGTCTACGGAGAAGCTGGCAGAGATGTATGTGAGGCAGATCATTAGAATACATGGAGTTCCCGTCAGCATAGTCTCAGATCGAGATAGTCATTTTATTTCTCATTTCTGGAGGAGTTTGCAGGAGAGTTTGGGCACTCAGCTCAAGTTCAGTACTGCATATCATCCCCAGACAGATGGGCAATTAGAGAGGACTATCCAGACTCTCGAGGATATGTTGCGCACTTGTGTACTAGATTTTGGGGGTTCTTGGGAGGACCATCTCCATTTGGTAGAGTTGCTTACAACAACAGTTACCAGGTCAGTATAGAGATGTCACCTTTTGAAGCTCTATATGGTCGGAGGTGTCGTACTCCTTTATCTTGGGACGATGCTGGAGAGAGAGTTTTGCTTGGGCCAGAGATGGTTGTGGATGTAGCGGAGAAGGTTCTATTGATCAGAGACAGACTTCGAGTGGCGCAGGACAGACAGCGGCATTGGGCCGATAGCCATCGGAGACCTTTGGAGTTTGAGGTATAGTTTAGATTTTGTTTGTGCTTGTTCTTGTTTGTTATAGATTAAGTTCTTAAGATGGTATTTTGTTCTAGGTGGGTGGTTTGGTATTTCTGAGGATTTTTCCGACACGAGGCACGATTCGCTTCGGTGGAGGCGGAAAGCTTAGTCCGCGATTCATCGGACCTTTCACTATTCTAGAGAGGGTCGGTGCAGTTGCTTATAGACTAGACTTGCCACCTGTATTGGAGGGAGTGCACAACGTGTTTTATGTGTCGCAGTTGAGACGATACGTGGCAGATCCTAGTCATGTATTGGATCACTCGGAGATAGAAGTGGGCCCTACTCTTAGCTATCCAGAGCAGCCAGTTGAGATTCTGGATCGGGGAGAGAAGGTGCTGAGGAACCAGACTATTCCTTTGGTGCACGTCGCATGGAGGCATCACTCTCCGGGGGAGTCTACCTGGGAGAGAGAGGATGACATGCGAGAGCGTTATCCATATTTGTTTGTATCTTGAGGTATGTTATTTCAAGTTATGTTCTGTTCATTGTTATGTTCTGTTCATTAGTTAGTTGTGATTCTTTAGTTCTGTTCTGTATTTTTCTGGGGGTAGTTTTCGTCTTTGAATTTCGAGGACAAAATTATTTTAAGGAGGGTAGACTTGTCACTACCACATTTTAGGAAAAAGGGTATTTTAGTAATTTCCTATTTAAATAAATATTGTGCATGGTAAATAATTTTTGTTGTATTATTTAATTATTGTTGGATGTTATTTAATTATTTTAGGACTTATTTTAGTGGACCCAACTAGTGTAGTTTGGACCCATGGACCAACATGAATTAAATAGTTAGATTTGGCCCATTTAGAAAGCCCATAGTTAAGGAGATGGATTAAATTAATTAAGTGATTAGACTAGAAGCTTCCTTTCTTAATTATTTCTTCATGAGAGGCCCCAAGGGGTACATTGGACATTTTATAATTGCTTGGGAGAGGGGCAAGGCCGGCCTATTAAAAGAGGGGGAAAATTTCTCTCTCCTCTTATTCTCATTCCAAATCTAGATCTAGAATTTTCCACTCCCAAATTTCCTCCATTCCTATTCCAATTCCCTACCAAATTCTTTCCAAATTCTTCCCAATTCACCATTAGAGAAGGAGGAAGCAAGGATCTAGAAGAAGGAAGCAAGGATCTAGAAGAAGGAAGCAAGGATCTACAAAGAGGAGCAAGGATCTACAATTTGGAAGCAAGTTCTTCTCTATTGGAGGTTTCATTGGGAATCCATCTCCCAATAGGTATAATTCAGATTTTCCCATTTAAATAGCTTCTAAATCTGAGATTTAATCATGTAAAATCAACCTATATGTATGTACTACCCATAGGACTTTTTTTGTGTTCATAGGAGACCCATGGAGAAAGTTATGGTGCTTTTTGTGTTAATTTTGTTGGAATTCCGAATTTACATTTTGTTGTGTGTATCAATTGATCCTATAGATCAATTGGACATGAGCTTATGTGTTTGGGACTAGTGTCATGTCCATAATTCGGTACATGTGGTTCATATCCCAACTATTTGGTGATACGTGTTATTTTGGGGGTTTTCCTTCCAACACGGGGCTTTGAACATGTCGTATTTTGACACGGACACATAGATCTACTTTTGACACTTTGATTTATTCATAAATATTATTTGTGATTTGTTTGTATCCTTCGGGGTGCAATTGGTTTTGTGTTGGACTCGTGTCACATGCGTATCCTAGATCTACTGGGATACGGTGTGATACTCTCCAATTGTGTAGATTTTTGAATAGATCTAATTATGTATGGTTTAAATTCTTCAATTATAATTAGTAAATATATATAGATATTATATATTTATTTTGTGTATTTATTATAGTAATTATTGTAGCATAGATCTATATATTTTTGTGTGTGCTAATATGATGTACAAATATAATATGTAGCTTTCTTGCATGTAATTATATATGTACTTATGTTAATAGTATAAATTATACATAAATGTTTTATAAAATATATTTATGTATTTAATTGTGTAATTATATTATTTATAATTATTATGTAATTATTTGTATATTAATGTATATATTTTAGGTGTGCTTCTAGCCATGTAAAATATGAACATTAATATATGCATGTGTTGTAACTATTAGTATTTAATTATAAGTTTATATGTGCATATATATATAAGTATATAATTATTTATTTATATATATGTATTGTGATTATTATTGCATATATATATATTTATATATATATATATATTTTTATATTTTTATTTGTTTTGGTGACAGTGGTTTCTATGACAGTGAAACTGTCATTATTTGGTCTGAACAGCAGCCGCTGTACAGTGGTCAGCATTAATGACAAATCTGTCATTAATGCTGCGGCAGTTTTGAGCGGCAACCTTTCAGCGACGTTTTTTTGTGACAGTTTGAAACTGTCAGCAAACTGTGACAGCAGCGGTTTTGTATATGGAGTTTCTGCGACAAATTTTCAGTGATAGTCAAGACTGTCACTATTAAACCTGTTTTTATTTTATCTTGTTTTGTTCACTGTTTTCAGTGACGCTTTGGCAGTTTTAAATTATATTTTATATATTATTATTGTATATATATATATGTGTATATATATGTATTTTGTGAGGTATAATATTTGTAATAATATATTATTTTATTTGTATAAATATTGGTTGTTTATATATTATATTAGAGTATGTATTATTTGTATTATTAGTATACTTTGTGTGAGTATGATTTGGGATCTAATTTTTATTCCTAAATTGTTGTATTTTATTTCTATATTATTTATATAGATTTCTTATGAGGTTGACCTTGGTTTGACCATGTTTGACTTTAGAGTTGACCATAGTTGACTTTTGACTTAGAATTTATTTATTGACCTAGGAGTTGACTAGTTTGACTTGTTCTCTTTTCGAGACCTTGTATTGATGTTGTATTCCATATCTAGGTCTTCGAGGCACCGAGTCAGACATCTGTGAGACTGTTCATTGGACTTCAGGCGAGTACATTCTTTGATAGTTTCTCATTTATGATATCCTCTATGTTCACTGTATTTAGTGTAGATATCCATGTTCTCTTGACACTTTGGTTACACGGATTGGTATATCTGGATCTCGTCATGAGATGTTATTCCTTGGTATATGGTGTATATGGTGCAAGTATTGTTTTATTGGTTATCTTGTACATGTACAGACACCGATTCTCAGGAAGACTAGCTATCTTCTTGGGGAATCTCGTACCATAGCATACCGTGGTTGGATCTATTATACCAGTCGGGGGTGGGGAGTGAGTATTAGTATAGATATGTGATCAATATCCCTATTGAATAAAGTACAGATTATATAATAGTGTTGATCATGCACCGCACGTATGATTAGCCAGGCCGCATTGCATCTTGCCCAAGCCGATCACATGTTAAGCTAGTACTCACACACTTAGTCATTAGTATTATTGTTTCATTGGCATATTGTTCATTATTGTATTTATTTCCAGTATTTCCTTATTGTATATATATCTCTTGTATCTATTGTGCATCTTGTTTATCCACAGCTATTTACTGTTACATAGTTTTTATCATTAATTAGAACTGTTGTTAGAGATGTACTCTGCTCCTTTCCTGACTGGATATATTATTCCAGATGACACTGAGGAGTGGTACCCTACCTATATGGACCCCAGGATATTGTGGGTTTAGATTCTGAGACCCTGGCTCAAGAGGGACTTATCCCAACTGAGACAGTTGACCCAGGAGTTGTAGCTTTGTAGTATTCTTTTGTACTGGATTTGTCTCCAGCTTATTTCTTTATTCTTCAGACTCATTGATGTATTATTTTAGAATCATGAGTTGTATGGTGACTATTCTATTCTTATCTGATTCGTGCTTATTCTATCTTAGTTCTGTGATTGAGTATTCTATCATTATTGGTGGTTTATTAAATTAGATAGACTATCTAGACAGCGTTCTACCGCCGATTCTGCGACGTAGGCTGGGCGTTGTTTCCGACTAGTACCCTTACACCGGGTGCGGGTCGTGACACTTGTCTAAGTCGCTAGTCGACCAAATAGGGGCAAGGACCTCTAAATTCTATTGTCTGAATAAACACTGTCATCTTTTGCTAGCATACAATTAATGCCATTCAGTTACACTATCTCGATGGGTCAAGTGGACTATGTGGTACTAGGTTGTGAAGCATACTTGTCACGACCCGCACCCGGAATTTGGGCATGAGTCGTGGGTACGTCCAGCCTACGCCGCAGCATCGGCGGTAGAACGCTGTCTAGGTCTCAATATATAATATATCCTGGCAATAGTCTCAACTCCGCACGGAGGACAACGATAATAATCCACAGTTCTATGATATACTCAATCACAAGCTAATAGAAATAATAGCACGATGAGAATAGAAAAGAGTTCTAATAAAACAACCACAATAATCCAACTCAAATCCTGGGTCTAAATGACCTCAAAAAGTCACAAATAATAAATACAACTCAGTCTCAGTCTAAAACAATAATGCAGAAAAAGTAGTCTAAGAGCAGCCATGTACGTTCTCCTCTAGGCTAGGCAACTCCTCTGGGATTTTTGGGGTAAAATCTCCCTCTAATCCTGGGCCATAATGAGTGGGGCAAAGATCCTCCAAGTCCTCTGAAAAATGTTATCCAGTCAGGATTGGAGCGAAGCACAAGCACTAACAGCAGTTTCATTAAATTGACAAAATCTATAAACAGTGTAAGAAATACAAGATGGAAAATAATGCTGGAAATGTAAAGTACTGGAGAAAATGGAAATAGGCAATAGAGCATCTAGCAATGAACAATAAATAGTGAATGCTAGACAATAAATAGTGAATGCTGGAACAGGTGAATCTGAATAAAGTAGACATCTAGCTAAGTGTTTGAATTATCAGTTTATTATGTGATCGGCTTGGGACTTGATCAGGCTGGTTATATATGATTAACTATGATTCTTGTAGGTCAGGCTAACCATATGGTTAGCTATGATGCATGTAGTGGTCAGGTTAATCATATATAACAGCTATGATGCATGTAAGATGGTTAGGCCGCACCCAACGTGAGAAGTGGGGTGAGCTATGATGCATGTAAAGGATTTGGATATGATCACATAATCTACTAATAGTTCCCCATCCCCCAGCTAGCACGATGAATTCCAATCACGACTCCTCATGATGGGGATCTAGGGTGCTAACCCGTGTATCCATAGTGTCGGAATCAAGTATGTAATACACTACAATTTATAGAAGTAATCAACAATGAAAACTGTCAGAGAATGTACTCACCTGTGGTCCTGAGCAAAGTGTGAGGATCGATGTCCAAAGTGGGATCACAATGACCTATTTGTGGAATATAAATGTCAGATACTGAATTAAAGGAAATAACATGTTTAGCTAATTAAATGCGAGGCTTCTAGGTCATGTCTAAGTCCATACTAGGTTAACCTTGTTACTCTAGACTTTATGTTAATACTAAACCATCTTTATATACTAGGAATTTAGTATAAATATAACTCCTATATAGATTCTAAGGTATTATTTAATCCATTTAACTCTAATTTAAACTAGTACTCAAAATCCAACCTTAACTCATAAACACTATGTATTAACTAGGATACCAAGTACTTCCTGTGATACAGTAGAGAACTCACTGACCCCCTATACTTGTATACCTCCTTATACTCTTCCATGTCCCTGCCTGTTTTACTTGGTCATACCAGCCTCACACACACACAGAATTAATATACTGAGACCTACTCTCTCTCACACTCACACAGATAATTACTGATACCTATGACACTGGAAAACCCTCACACACAGTCTACATTATTAACACATAGGTAATCTCACACTCAGTATTCACAACAAACACTTGCACACACAGAATTCTCAATCCTGCACACACACAGACACTCCTAATGCCTAGACACATTGAGATACACAGGTACTCACTCTACACATACACACACAGCACTCACTCACACAGGTACACAGTGAACTACTGATACACAATGAGGAACACAGGTATCATCTTCACACAGACATTAACATACTGAATTCCTACACAGCTACACCTCACAGCAATTGACTGCTCACCCAGGCCAAAAACTGCACAGTTCACACATAGTATACTCTCAGGTATTTGGCATACCTATACTCACTGACACAGGCTCTAACTCTTCTCACAAAATTCCTCTCTACACAAACACTATCACACAGGAACTAATACCCTGAAATTCACACAGAAAAACACTCCTAACTGATACACACAGTTCTGCTTCTAACTAAGACACAAGAACTCACACCAGAACACACACACAACACTGACATTCACACAGAAAAACACACTGGTTACATACACACACACACACACACACAGGTAAACACTAATATTGAGACACAAGATACTAGGTTCTAGGATACACACTGCCCTACACTACACAGTATCAGTTAAAGACACTGATTTTGTAGGTATACACTGAGACACTGTCACATGTATCCACACTGGTGTTTTAAACACAGGGACACCTATACCCTCACACAGTTAATACAACATCCTTCCCTACACTCATATACAATAACAATATATATATAACCTATCAATCATGAAATCGTATTCTGCTAAAGGCTATTATAAGCATAAATGCTAATCTTGACCTTATCAAGACAGCTAATTGAATTAGCCTATTCTTCCTCTGTTAATCGTTGCAATCCTCAACTAATGCATCCAACATTCCCATACTGCCAATGCCTCATGCACACATAGCTGTGTGTAGTGGTTCTACTCGAGCAACTCTCCTCACCCTCAAGCTGCTGCCCCTTAATACTGATACACTTAAGTATCAGTGCACATCAGTTAAGTGCACTGACCAATCCTCACATTTATATTACCTATAACCAACAGATACATGATTCCCCTTCACTAATATCTAGGACCAATACACTACTCTAACACAACTTATTGCTATACAACTTTGATGGCACAACAGCTAACCTCCTATCTCACATAAACCTTAACTGTATCCCAAGTTCTGCTGACTGAACTGTCAGAGCCTCTCCAATGCTGTGTTGCAGAATCTGATACTCAAAGATGCTGAAAAACCCGATACTACACAATAAAAGAGCATCTCGACTGATACACATGCTACACAGGTACTCACAGATCCATCACCAGAATACTGAGACACAGACAGTGGTTCTTCTCCCCACTGAACTCACACACCCTCTGTTACCCGACTGTACACCAGAATCCCCACAGTGCATCTCTTCCCCACATCACACAACCCATCAATCCATATGCAATATAGTTATGTACATAGATTATGTCAAAATACGCAGAAATTATAATACAAGGATAGGCAAAAACCCTAAGGAATATTTCATCAAACACAAGGAGTACAGAAAATGGTTTTACATAAGAACATCATGAACCCTCAGATCAAACCCTAAAAATCGAAATCTAACTTACACGTATGTAATGAAATCAGTCTACAAACAAATACCTAGGGTTAGGGTTCCTGATAATTGGGGGAAATCCAAAAGTTGGTCACCAAACCCCAAATCAAACCCTAAATCGAAAGCTACACCGTAGGGTGGGTTCCTAATGGCCAATAATCGACAGAAAACAGAATTAAAAGAACAAAAATAGGGTTTGTACCTATAGAGATGGGTTCTCCAATGGAAGTTCTTCTTCCCCAAGGCTTTTTGACCCACGATCCTTGCTTTCCTTGCTTTGGAGGAGGAAAATGGAATCCCTAGGGTTTGCTTCTGAGTCTTGGGGTGAGGGAATGGTTTTAAGAAGGAGGCTAGGGTTTCTTCTACTACATGAAAAATGGTGGCTCCCTTTTATATAAACAACTAGGTTAGGGTTTCCAAGCTTAGTTTTAGGTTAAACCTTTATGTTAAGTCATGTAGAACCTAGTTACTAAGGTTTGGTCAGTCCAGGGTTTGAGGTCCAACCTAAAGTTTGAATTCTAGGGTTTCTCTAGAGTTGGTCTTCAAATTAGGGTTAAGTCATTAGGGTTTGTCCTAATGAGTTCTAGGGTTTGACCTAAAACCAAATATTATTAACAACATATAATTACTTTATAAAACTCAGCAGATTAATTACATACATATATATTCAGAATAGTGAAATTACACAAATGCCCTTATTTGGAAAAGTGGTAGTGACAATACTACTCAACTTAAAACAATAAACTAATACTGAAATCGTCTTAAGGATACTGTGGAAACTCTTGTTAAGGTCTACGAGAAGGGGTCTTGGTACCTATTAGGGTATCCCCCTATATTACATAGGTCATGGTCGTCTTAAGCCTTAGTCTTAGTGCTTATAGAACAAGTGTCGATAGTGAGGATAGAAGAGTTACTGGCCGTCAAGGGTAAGGGGTCTAACTTGTATCGAGGTGGGGGTACTAATTATGCGACTTAAAGCTTAGGGGTAATCCTTAGGTCATAATCTACAATAATAACTTAAATGGTCAAGTTCTAATTACCAATCACATAATTTTCAAATTCAAGACTACAACTATAATCCTAGCAAACTATGGGTCCTTATCAAGGAATAAAATTACTTGGCCTACTATCAGAAGTGTCAGGTGGCACGAATTGAAAGACGGAGGAAAGAAGAACATATTTTAGTCGTTGTGCATTAGCGAACGTTAAGGTCGCAGATGAACAACATAGGAAATTGAAATATGGGGCTCTAGATAATATCATGGTTTTCTAAGGTGAAGGTGGCGAGTAATTCTCCGTGTTTGAGGTATGATCTCAAGGGAAATGTCATACTCGTTGCTCTGGGCTTCCTGAGGTACCGTCTGCTAATATCACAACACAAACCTATATCTTAACACTATCTCACTATGCATATTAGGTTCACTCATAACATTCGATCTCAGATTTCTATTGGTTCCTCAAAACTGGGGTCAACCACTAGGGTCAACCATTATGGTAAAACTTCTAACTAACTCTAGTAGTGTCTATACTACTCCCAAGTCTTCATAATACATCAGGGGTAATGGTAAACCAATTCTAGAGATAAGGAATTCTAGGGTTCACTAGATATTCTAAACTTAGTGGGGTGTCAACACTCTAGTGGTACTCTTAATAGGAAGGTTACCCTACTTATCATTCTATCAACAGAGACTTCTATATTCTAGGAGAAGGCTACACTCAAGGAACTAATGAGAAGGCACATGAATCAAGCATGATGCATTTATTCAACGGAATGGATTAGAAGGAGGAGGAGGAGAAGTCATAGTCAGTTGTGGATGAGATCCTATACTCTAATCCTAGGTGCAGGCTTGTTCAGTCCCTAAGTTGAAACTGAACGATTTAGTCGTAGACCTGCATGGGCCACCACAAAAACCATGTCACGCCCCAGTCCCAAAATACCGAGGGACCAGACACGTGGCAATGGCCAGCAGCACGCACCGATGGACAAACCCAATTTAATAGATCCATCAGGGCGTACTTAAGCTGTAAAATCAAGTCTACGACAACATGGCACAACTAATCTCATCCATACAAGAATAAAATATGATCCACAGAATATAAGGAATGTAAATCATCAACCAATCTCAACAAAGTGCTTCGGGGAAAAACCCGATAAAAATCTAATATAATGGTTCAACAGACCAGAATATAAATGACTGAATAAAATAAATACTGAGCATGTAACATGGATGCTCAGGAAAAGTCTTCAGCTAACACCTCATCCTCGGGTGTCGGTACAGCTCCTGTATATCCTTCTGCTCCTGCTACTGCTTTTGTCCCGTATACCTCGGGATAAATCTTGTCTGCAAATCCTGGGGACATAATCCGGATCCAGGTCCTCAGGGGTCATAACAAGGTACAGATAATATAAGCCAAAATAAATGTAGTGCAGTAAATAATGAAATAAATAGGGTAAGCTATATAACCATCTATGTGAAATGCAAGATGAGAGCATCACGAGTACTCAGGCAGAGCCACTACAAGCTCTGTATCGGGGAGCCGGTAGCGGTAATAACCGGTAATGTGTCTAGCTCTGCTCGAGAGTCTACGACCTCACAATAGTAGTAGATATATATAAAATAGCATGTAGCCTGTGTGTCTATCCCCACCCAATGTAACCACGCATCTCATGACCATAACGTCTCATGTCCATGTCGAGCGGGATCATAGCTAATACAACCAGTCATAAAGTATCTATGAATATAGTATCTCTGTCAAGTCCTGTATCCTATACAGAATCACCATGAATATCTCAGGAAGATCCTGTCTCATAAATAGTGTCAAGTATCCTGGGTTATAGTGTACTTGATAAGACAAGTACGAGAATGTAAAGGGGTAACGAATGTCCATCTCTAGATGACGTTACCCAACTCTGCGTACAGGGTTGGCACCCGACTAATAATCGGACGCTAAGTGTCACGCCCCAGTCCTAAAATACCAAGGGACCGGACGCGTGATAATGGCCAGCAGCACACATCGATAGACAAACCCAATTAAATGGATCCATCAGGGTATACTTAAGCTGTAGTACAACAATAATGGTCTAAATATACTAATCTCATCCACAGAATAAATACCACAACATCAGAATCATAAAGCAAGATCATATCTCAATAGAATATAAACTCGAAAAATAACCCGACAATGAGTCTGATACATCTGTCAAGATACAAGAATAAAGATAACTACAGCCAATATTGAGTATGAAACAGTATATACTCAGAAGATAATCTCGGTGATCACTCGTCTGCTGAATCTGGTACTACTTCTGTAACTGCTTATGTTCCTGCTTCTACTCCTGCTAATGCTCATGTACTGTATAACTCTGGGTGGATCTCCTCTGCTAATCCTGGGGACATAATCCGGATCCAGGTCCTCAGGGGACATAACAAGGTACAGAAAATACAAGCCATAATAATGCAGTAAAATAGTCAATGAAATAAACAGGGTAAATATGTAACCATCCATGTGAATTGCAGGTGAGAACATCACTAGTACTCCGGTTGAGACTACTACAAGCTCTGTATAGGGGAGCCGGTAGCAGTGATATCATGTAGTTGTCTAGCTCGGAGAGAGACTGAGATGCCGACATAATATATAAAATCAACCTGTAGTCTGTGTGTCTCTCCAGCAATAAATGAAACAATAGGGAGAACACTAAATAACTAGCTAAGTGATATGCAAGATGAGAGCAGCACTAGAACTCAGGCTGAAACCACTACAAGCTCTGTGTCGGGGAGCCGATAGCAGTGATATCATGTGGTCGTCTAGCTCAGCGAAAAACTGAGACCCCAGCATAATATATAAAATCAACCTGTAGCCTGTGTGTCTCTCCCCACCCAATGTAATCATACATCTCATGTCCATGAGGCCCCATGTCCATGTCACGCAAGATCATATCTAATGCAACAAGTCATATAATATCTAGGAATATAATGTCTATGTCATAAAACCTGTATACTATACAGAATCACCATAAATATCTCAGGAAGATTCTGTCTCATGAATAGTGGCAAGTGTCCTGGGTTATAATGTACTTGATAGGACAAGTACGAGAAAGATGGGATCTCGGTATCCATGTCTAGATGATAATACACAACACCGCGTACGGTGTTGGCACTCGACTAATAATCGGACGTTGAGTAAGTCACAAGGTCATAGGTCAAGCATGCACAGTAATATAATGAAGCAAGAAAATATGTAACAATACTGCATAGTTTGGCAAGGTACACTTGCCTGGGGTTCTGGCTCCAACTGTAGCTCTGGTCTCAGTGTCATCTGCAGGTACTACTCCGGTTGCTGAAATAAACATCACCATTAGATTCAAAAAATATCAAATAGCTAGAAATGCCAGTCCTTAAGTCCCATTTGGACACAGGGGCAAAAATGAAAGTTTTTGGTCAAAGCGGGGTCCACATGTGGGCCACTTTGCACCGAAAAATGTGTCAGGGTCAAAGGCCTCCAAATTCGTCAAACTTAGTGTCAACAAGTCAGGAACGATGATACGAACCCAACGGAACTTCCAGAATTGGATTCCGATGAGCCGATCACAAAATCGCCCATCAAGTGGAGCTTGTGGGGCCCACGATACGTGATTTTGTCAACGTTCTCAGAATCGGACCAAACTTGGTCACAAGACCAGCGTATCGCTATGAGTCCGATGGCACAAGTTTTGTTTTGATCCGACGTGTATACACAAAGTTACAGTGTGTTCCTGAATAGGCAGATACGGGGCGTTGTCGGCGGATACGCGTTAATTCCGGTGTGCACGCACATCCGAATCAAATTCTGCGAAATCTCACACGTCCGTATCAATGACGCACACGTTTTGGTAAAGACCGCGTGCGACCAAGTCATTCCGTTTGGCGGGGCGCACTCAGTTCCGGGGTGAAACAGGGCATTGGTTTTCCTGTTTTTGGATCGCGGTTTGCGATCGCCACACGACCCGATGCACCGAGCGGGTTACACGGGCACCGAAAGGGTCATACAGTCTATGCGACGCAACTGACAGAATCAAAAATGGGGTAACGAGGAGAGAGAACGAATTACCTGAACAGGGCTCCGTGAACGATGATTTCTCGTGTCCGGGTACTGTTTCGTGTCCGTATCGAGTTGCTGTGTCTGACACGAACTGTGTCCTGTGCCATGCTAGGGTTCAGGCGGCCAACAGCGGGGGCTTCGCCAGAGGGAGCCAGGATCGGGGTCGGCGAGGTCGTCTAGGGCTACGGGCGGCTGAGTTCAGTTGGTCAGGGAGTCGGCAGGGTCAGGTCGGCTCCGTCGTCGGTGCTGCGGCCCTCGGGCGGCGCTGGGAAAGATGGAGGAGAAGAGTGGGAGGGATCGTCGGTGCAGTACTCTCCGACGGGGGCAGTAGCGCAGCGAGGCGGCTTGGGCTCTCGAGGCTGAGGAGACGGAGGGGTTGGAGAGTTCGAGAAGGGCGGTGGAGGAGAGACTGGCCGAGGTAGGTGGTTGGGGACGAGTCGAGCGGGAGGGTCGAGCGGAGGAGGAAGTTGAGGAGGAGGACGGCGAGGGTCAGGCGAGGGATCGGCGGTGCGGGTCGGCTGCGCTGGGGTTCTCGAACGGGGTCGGAGAAGACGGAGGAGAGGGGGTGCTGCGGGCGGACGCGGGCGGTGCGCCGGAGTCTTAACAGAGGAGGCCGAGGTCGGGTGGCCTGGCGGCGGGGTGGGGGTCGGCGTAGACACGGCTGGTGCGGCGTCGGAGACTTGCTGGAGGGGTCTGGGAAAGGGGGTGGCGGCCAGGGTTAGGGTTAGGGTTAGGGATGAGGGATTTTTGTTATTTTTCCTTTTCTTTTTATTTGTGGAGAAAACTAGGAAAAATATGTATTTATACATGCAGAAATTTGGGCTAGGGTTTGACCTAGGATTTGGGCTAGGTCAACGCTCCTTGGGCTTGGCTTCGGCTCTCATGGGGATGTTGGGCGTTTGGCACAGGTTTAATTCGGTTTAATTCTTCATGGGTTTTTAGGGCTTTAAAACTGATTCCGGAGTCCAATAAATTCCTGAAAAATTACCCTATGTCCGGTTTCCCATTTTACACCATAAAATATTATTTTCATAATATTTTAATATTAATTAAGAGTAATTAAAAATCATTTAATTATCAAAAGTCTAGGTTTTAATTACAGAAAAATCCCAAAAAATTACGAAAAATTGTGAAAAATCTAAATTAATAATTACTGAAAATCAGGGGGCTTACAATCTACCCAACTTATAAAAATTTTGTCCTCAAAATTAAAATATGGTAGGGCTCTCTCTATCCAATCTCACTTGATTACAGTCTAAAGGATTTCTTTCAAGTGGACATTGCGGTCTCTACCCAACTTAGAATTTACCCATCTATCATCTAAGGCTATACATCTAATAAAGCTATTCCCCAACTTATTTAATCATGTTATTGAATCCTCAAGTCTTTAACACCAAACATATCACCTATGATATTCCCTTAATCATATATAAAAGGGTCATCAACAATGCGACCGGCCTGTGGGGTATATCTAGTACTGTCTATATATCAACTTATACCAAGCACGAGGTTTCGTCTTTCCGAAATAAGGGAAAATGAATATCAATAATAAAGAGTTCAAGGGTGAGGTAATAGAATAGAAGTATCAGGATCAAGGCGTTTAACGAATTCAAATAGGATTTGTCACGACAATTGTGGATTGAAATCCTATTCTGATAATCCTTTATTTGCATGCTCGTATTAGTACAGTTATGTAACTGATACGATATGCTCAGACATTTCTAAAAGGCAAGTATACTAGTCAAATATATATCTCAATCCACGTGAAGTAGTCGTGCGAAGAGCTAACCAAAATGCACTAAGGTTGATCAGACCGTAATACACTGATTCTGAATAGACAATTGTATTAGTGTGTCGACCCAATAATACATATGTCATGAACAAGCTTGATAAAGATGAGCTTGCAAAACTAGGCTGTAACAGCAGCATAAGTCAAGGTAGTACAAATATAAGTACGCTAGATGATGATGAAATGAGGTACAAATTAATTCAAGTTCACAAAGACAAAACAAAATAAGCAATTAACAAAAGACTCTACAATATCTACGGTTATCAATTATAAGCAAGTTCAAAATTACATAGGTTAAGGCTGAGGTCACGAACCACTAGGCACGAGATAAAACAAATCCATAAACAGATAACTACGAAAAATTATGCGCATTAGCTACTCTATGGGTCTGTGCGTCTTCCAAAGTCATCGCTGGAGCTTGTTCACGTTCTTGCTGTTGATTTCTCTGCTGCTGCTGAGCCTGCTGGAAGAATGCTGCTTGTGGTATCAAAGGTGACCTCGGCTGATACCCTCCTGGAACTGGTGGTAGGTCTCCTTCAACTTCCGTTTGTGGTGCTCCCAATGCTGGATAGGTTGGCCTCGGTACTGGTAACGCTTGTTGGTTAACCATTGGTGCTCTTTCCCGACGCTCAGGGCATTCCCTCAATAGATGCTGACTGGATCCGTAAGCTAAACATACTTTCCTTTTTCGTCTACACTCGTCCTCAATATGGCCTCGCTTGCGACAATATTGACAGATAGGTAGTGCCTGTGGAGATGCTCCTGGTGGCTGGTGCATATGAGGTCTTTTTGTAGCTTCTTCCTGTGGTGCTCCGGCTGGTGCTGGTGTGGATGATCGCTTCAGACTGGTCTCTCTCCTAATGACGCGCTCCATGCGTCGGGCTGCAGCAAAGACGTTCGGGTAAGATGTAGGTGCAACGGATCCAATTAGTTTCTGCAGCTCAATATTTAGTCCATCGAAGAACTTTTCAGCCTTCTCTTCTTCTGTCGGGATCAGGGTTGGGGCGAAGCGACTTAGATGAATGAATTTCGCGTTGTACTCTTCTACTGTCATACTGTCTTGAGTGAGGCGATTAAACTTGTCGCGAAGTTCTGATCGAGCGATGGCTGGTATGTACATCTCCTGAAAGAGTCTGGAAAACTCTTCCCAAGTGACTTGGTCTGGTCTGAGCCGTGTCTCCTCAGATAGCCACTAGTGATGTGCATTGTCCGTTAACTGTATTCTGACGGCAGTCATCCAACGTTCTCTTGGAAGCTCGGCTGCTTCTAATTGATGTTGAGTGTTGGTGAGCCACTCATAAACTTTTGTGGGCTCCTCTTTGCCTGAGAAGGTATGGGGCTTCAGCTGGCGGAAATCAGCAATAGAGCCCATCGTTGGTCGTCGTGCTGGTAGATTCGCCTGCTCTAGTGCGGTTACTAGGCTGTAACTCAAAGCCTCTTGTTGAGCTTGCATTATTGCATAAATCATTTGAAACATCTGTTGTCCGTCCATGGCCTGCCCTTGTGGAAATACAGGCATTTGTGGAGTAAACTGCGGCGGAGGTGTGAGATCATCTTGCTAAATTCTCGAGGCATGCTGACTTGCTTGATTGCTTGGTTGAGCTGCTTGACCTTCATCAACTGGTGTTACTTCATCTTCGTTGGTTACCACAGCATCTCGTGGTGATCTTGCAGGAGTCTCGTCGTTTGCTGGTGGTTTCGTAACTCTGCATCCAAAATAAATAATAAGAGGCGCTCAGGAATCAAGGCAGGATGCAAGTCAAGAATTTAATTTGAATTCGGTATAGATATCAAAAATGTTTCAAGCAAGTGGATGAGATCGTAGAAACTTATCCTATTCTTATTGCAGGCTTGCTCGATCCCTAAGTTGAAATCGAACAATTTAGTCGTTGACCTGCATGGGCCACCACAAAAACCATGTCACGCCCCAGTCCCAAAATACAGAGGGACCGGACGCGTGATAATGGCCAGCAGCACACACCGATGGACAAACCCAATTTAATGGATCCATCGGGGCATACTTAAGCTGTAGTACAACAATAATGGTCTAAATATACTAATCTCATCCACAGAATAAATACCACAATATCAGAATCATAAAGCAAGATTATATCTCAATAGAATATAAACTCGAGAAATAACCCGACAATGAGTCTGATACATCTGTTAAGATACAAGAATAAAGATAACTACAGCCAATACTGAGTATGAAACACTATATACTCAGAAGATAACCTCGGTGATCACTCGTCTGCTGAATCTGGTACTACTCCAGTAACTTCTCCTGTTTCTGCTTTTGCTCCTGCTCCTGCTAATGCTCCTGTACTGTATAACTCTGGGTGGATCTTCTCTGCTAATCCTGGGGACATAATCCGGATCTAGGTCCTCAGGGGACATAACAAGGTACAGAAAATACAAGCCATAATAATGCAGTAAAATAGTCAATGAAATAAACAGGGTAAATATGTAACCATCCATGTGAATTGCAGGTGAGAACATCACCAGTACTCAGGCTGAGACTACTACAAGCTCTGTGTAGGGGAGCCGGTAGTAGTGATATCATATAGTTGTCTAGCTCGGAGAGAGACTGAGACGCCAGCATAATATATAAAATCAACCTGTAGTCTGTGTGTCTCTCCAGCAATAAATGAAATAATAGGAAAAACACTAAATAACCAGCTAAGTGATATGCAAGATGAGAGCAGCCCTAGAACTCAGGCTGAAACCACTACAAGCTCTGTGTCGGGGAGCCGGTAGCAGTGATATCATGTGGTCGTCTAGCTCAGCGAAAGACTGAGACGCTGGCATAATATATAAAATCAACCTGTAGCCTGTATGTCTCTCCCCACCCAATGTAATCATACGTCTCATATCCATGAGGCCCCATGTCCAGGTCACGCAAGATCATATCTAATACAGCAAGTCATATAATGTCTAGAAATATAATGTCTATGTCATAAAACCTGTATCCTATACAGAATTACCATGAATATCTCAAGAAGATTCTGTCTCATGAATAGTGTCAAGTGTCCTGGGTTATAATGTACTTGATAGGACAAGTACGAGAAAGACGGGGTCTCGGTATCCATGTCTAGATGATAATAGACAACACCGCGTACGGTGTTGGCACCCGACTAATAATCAGACGTTGAGTAAGTCACACGGTCCTAGGTCAAGCATGCACAGCAATATAATGAAGCAAAAAAATATGTAACAATACTGCATAGTTTGGCAAGGTACACTTGCCTGGGGTTCTGGCTCCAACTGTAGCTCTGGTCTCAGTGTGATCTGCAGGTACTACTCCGGTTGCTGAAATAAACATCACCATTAGATTCAAAAAATATCAAATAGCTATAAACATTTGTCCTTAGTCCCATTTGGACACAGGGGCAAAAATAACAGTTTCTGGTCAAATCGGGGTCCACATATGGGCTACTTTGTACCGAAAAGCGTGTCAGGGTCAAAGGTCTCCAAATTCGTCAAACTTAGTATCAACAAGTCAGGAACGATGATACGAACCCAACGGAACTTCCAGAATTAGATTCCGATGAGCCGATCATAAAATCGCCCGTTAAGTGGAGCTTGTGGGGCCCACGATACGCAATTTTGTCAATATTCTCAGAATCGGACCAAACTCGGGTCACAGGACCAGCGTATCGCTACGAGTCCGATGATGCAAGTTTCATTTCGATCCGACGTGTGTACACAAAGTTACAGCGTGTTCCAGAATGGGCGGATACGGGGCGTTGTCGGCGAATACGCGTTGATTTTGGTGTGCACGCACATCCGAATCGAATTCTGCAAAATCCTATATGTCCGTATCAATGATGCGCACATTTTGGTAAAGACCGCGTGCGACCAAGTCATCCCGTTTGGCGGGGCGCACTCAGTTCCGGGGTAAAATAGGGCGTTGGTTTTCCTGTTTTTGGATCGCGGTTTGCGATCGCCCAGGATGCGATGCACCGAGCGGGTTGCACAGGCACCGAGAGGGTCATACAGTCTACGCGACGCAACTGACGGAATCGGAAACGGGGGTAACGAGGAGAGAGAACGGGTTACCTGAACAGGGCTCCGTGAACGATGATTTCTCGTATCCGGGTATTATTTCGTGTCCGTATCGAGTTGCTGTGTCCGACACGAACTGTGTCCTTTGCCATGCTAGGTTTCAGGCGGCCAGTGGCAGAGGCTTCACCAGAGGGAGCCAGGCTCGGGGTCGGCGAGGTCGGCTAGGGCTGCGGGCGGCTGAGTTCAGTTGGTCAGGGAGTCGGCAGGGTCTGGTCGGCTACGTCGTCGGTGCTGCGGCCCTCGGGCGACGCTGGGAAAGATGGAGGAGAAGAGTGGAAGGGATAGTGGGCGCAGTACTCTCCGACGGGGGCAACGGCGCAGCGAGGCGGCCTGGGCTCTCGAGGCTGAGGAGACCGAGGGGTTGGAGAGTTTGACTAGGGCGGTGGAGGAGAGACTGGCCGAGGTAGGTGGCTGGGGACGAGCCGAGCGGGGGGGGGGGGTTTGCGGAGGAGGAAGTTGAGGAGGAGGACGGCGAGGGTCAGGCGAGGGCTCGGCGGTGCGGGTCGGCTGCACTGGGGTTCTCGAACGGGGTCGGAGAAGACGGAGGAGAAGGGGTGCTACGGGCGGACGCGGGCGGTGCGCCGGAGTCGTAGCGGAGGAGGCCGAGGTCGGGTGGCCTGGCGGCGGGGCGGGGGTCAGCGTGGACGCGGCTGGTGCGGCGCCGAAGACTCGCCGGAGGGGTCAGGGAAATGGGGTGGCGGCCAGGGTTAGGGTTAGGTTTAGGGATTAGGGATTACAGATTTTTGTTATTTTTCCTTTTCTTTTTATTTGTGGAGAAAACTAATAAAAATATATATATATTTATACATGCAGAAATTTGGGCTAGGGTTTGACCTGGGATTTGGGCTGGGTCAATGTTCCTTGGGCTTGGCTTCGGCTCTCATGGGGATGTTGGGCGTTTGGCACGGGTTTAATTCGGTTTAATTCTTCATGGGTTTTTAGGTCTTTAAAACTGATTCCGGAGTCCAATAAATTCTCGAAAAATTACCCTATGTCCGGTTTCCTATTTTACACCATAAAATATTATTTCCATAATATTTTAATATTAATTAAGAGCAATTAAAAATCATTTAATTACCAAAAGCCTAGGTTTTAATTACAGAAAAATTCCAGAAAATTACGGAAAATTGTAAAAAATCTAAATTAATAATTACTGAAAATCAGGGGCCTTACACTAAGTAAGTCACTCGGTCCTAGGTCAAGCATGCACAATAATTTATATATATATATAAGTCAAGGAAATAAGTATCAAGAACTGCAAGATTTGGCAAGGTACACTTGCCTGGGGTTTGACTACTAATAGTTGTCCCTGTATCAGTGGATCCTGCAGGTACTCCTCCAAAAGTTGTAACAAACATCACCAACAGTCTCAGAAGATATCAAATAGCTAAAAACGCCTATCCTTAAGTCCAATTTGGACACAAAGGCAAAAATGATATTTCCGGGTCAAAGCGGGGTCCACATGTGGGCCACTTTGCACCGAAAAGCGTGTCAGGATCAAAGATCTCCAAATTTCTCAAACTCAGTGTCAACAAGTCAGGAACGATGATACGAATCCAACGGAACTTCCAGAATTGGATTCCGATGAGCCGATCACAAAATTGCCCGTCAAGTGGAGCCTGTGGGCCCCACGATACACGATTTTATCAACGTTCTCAGAATCGAACCAAACTTGGGTCACAGGACCAGCGTATTTCTACGAGTTCGATGGTGCAAGTTTTGTCTCGATCCTACTCGTGTACATAAAGTTACAGCGTGTTCCAGAACGGACGGATACGGGGCGGTGTCGGCGGATAAGCGTTGATTCCGGTGTGCACGCACATCCAAATCAACTTCTGCGAAATCCTGCACGTCCGTATCAACGACACGCATGTTTTGGTAAAGATCGCGTGCGACCAAGTCGTACCGTTTGGCGGGGCACACTCAGTTCCGAGGTAAAATAAGGCATGGGTTTTTCTGTTTTTGGATCGCGGTTTGCGATCACCACAGGATGCGACGCATCGAGCGGGTTGCACGGACATCGAGAGGGTTATACATTCTACTCGACACAACTGACGGAACAGAAAACGGAATAACAAGGAGAGAGAACGGGTTACCTGAACAGCACTCCGTGAACCAAGAATTCTCGTGTACGGGATACTGTTTCGTGTCCTGGTCCAAATCTGTCGTGTCCGGGTGCTGTGTCCGTGCTAGGGCAGCGGGTGGTCGGCTGAGGTCATGCAGATAAATCCAATCGGTCCTCTCAGTCTTTTGTGAATTCGGATAGGACAGTTGATAAGCAAACCATGCACTCTCTTTGTTATTCCCAAATCCTATTTACTGAAGGGTCCATATTGAAGTTATACCTTTCGTCACGTGAAATCAATGCACCTTGCTTCACGTGAAATTAATTCCATCTTTGTTCATTGGAAATCAATGCTGCACCTTACTTCATGTGAAATCAATTCCATCTTTGCTCATGGGACCCACCCTTTAGTATTGAATTGTTTCTTTTCTTTCCCCTCTTTCAATTCCTATCAAACGCAGCACCTTACTTCACGTGAGATCAATTCCATCTTTGTTCATGGGACCCACCCTTTGCATTAGCAGTTGTCAAGAGATTTATATTGTCCATGTCCTAGAACTTGACTACAAACTCATCTCCAGCGGCTAAGAATCTATTTTTTATTTGTACCAAACTGTACAACCCCGACTGATCTTTTCCAGAGAGCGAGAAGAACCATGATAGCTCAAGCAAATATCAACAACTCCTCCTCCTTTGTAAAAAAAACCAATCCTTTGCATATTTTGCTTTTAAAATCACTTCTATCAAGGTTGATTAAAGGGGCGAGTACCAAGGCCTTTGCTCTTGAAGGTCCTCATGATGCGTCATCTCCTTACAGTGCTCACGAACATCCACCACGGAACATCTGCAACTAGCATCCAGTCCCCATCTTTGTCTTCGTACATCAATGAAAACTCTAATGTTCCATCCAGGAACTTTACGGCACTTAAGTCATCTAACACCATGAATATTAATAGTATATATCAAGTGTATACAGAAGGTGGCTTTGCGCGCGCAGCTTCAGATTGAAACATGGATTTGAGAGTGGGAGCAAGTTTGTCATAGGAGCAGTGAGCCTCAAGATCCACCTTCCTCCCTATGGGGTCTCCGTCCATGTACACCTTGACGAGTAGAGATTTCCTCGAAGGACCACCTCTCTCTTCCTCATTCTGCTCGCAAGCGCCTCCTTTGGACAGATTGTTTATGATGCACCTCTTCCTTGAAGCCATCACCGACGGCCATCCAACAACTGCACACATCTTTTTGACGATCCTTTATCGCGCCTCCGGCTGGAGCTGGTTTCTCCAGTCGACCGCCTCCGCCAAGTCCATTGTTGGTCCATATTTCTCGAGAGGGCTCGAACAAGGAAGAAGGTGAGAGAGATCTGGGAATGAGGGTTCGAGGTAGGGATCTGTTCGGTTGCTCCTCCTCCTCTCTCTTCTTTGGAGAGAGAAAAAAAGATGAGAAAAAGAAGGAGAAGAAGAAGAAGAAGAATTGGAAGGAGGTTACGTATGAATGGAGAAGGAGGGAGGAAAGAGAGAAGGGGTGGGGTTTTCTATGCATTGGGATTAGGGCCGGCTTGGGAGTTGTGAGGGAGATGGTGATGGATTTATAGGGAGGGGTGCATTGGATGGAGGGTGTAGATTAGCCCAATTAAAATAGAGGGCTAAGATCTATCATGATGACTTGATTTTCTTCATGTAAAGAAGGGGAAGAAAATGTTGACTACGGTCAACACAAGGTAGGCTCTCCATTTGGTCATGGCCAATAGGGTGAGGGCACCTAAATTAAATAATTGCAACTTAGTTTCTAGGGCTTTAAAAATACTTCCAGAGTCCAATAAATTCGCAAAAAATTACCCTATGTCCGGTTTTCCATTTTACGCTATAAAATATTATTTCCATAATATTTTAATATTAATTAACATCATTTAAAAAATCATTTAATTACAAAATACCCTAGTTTTAATCCTAGAAAATTACAGAAAATTGTGTAAAATTGTTTATAAAAATTCTTAAAAATTCAGGGGGTTTACATCGATAGCTAAGCTTCTTGTAAATACTCGACTCAGTGGATCAGCTGCAACATTTTCCTTGCCCGGTGTATATTTGATCAACAAGTTAAAGTCGCTAAGGAGTTCGGCCAATGCCTTTGCCACAAATTCAAATCCTTTTGAGTATAGTGGTACTTACGAATTTTATGATCTGTGAAAATTTTACACGGTATGCCAAAAAGGTAATACCGTCATAACTTCAACACGAACACTACCGCTGCTAATTCTAGATCATGTGTTAGATAGTTCTTCTTGTGAGGCTTTAAATGCCTAGATGCATAGGCTATCACCTTGTCCCTTTGCATAAGGACACATCCCAAACCCTTACCTAAAGAATCGCTATAAATCTGAAAGTCATCGGGCCCGTCTGGGAGTATAAGAATTGGTGCAAAGACTAGTTATCGCTTTAATTCTACAAATAAAGCTTCACAGTCGTCTGACTACGCGAACGTTACTCTCTTCCGAGTGAGATAAGTCAGAGGCGAAGCGATCTTTGAAAAATCTTTGACGAATCTTCTGTAGTAGCCTGCTAGACCAAGAAAGCTTCAAATATCGCTGGCCGACTCAGGTCTCTTCCACTGCACGATGGCTTCGACTTTATTTGGATCGACTGAGACACCCTCCAAAAAAATTATGTTCCTGAGGAAAGATATGATGTCCAACCAGAATTCTTACTTACTCAGCTTTGCGTACAACTTATTGTCTCAAAGAGTTTAAAGCACCATCCGCAGGTGTCCTGCGTGTTCTTCTTTATTCTTTGAGTACACTAAGATGTCGTCTATGAATATATATAACACCACGAAACTTATCAAGGAATGGTCAGAATAGATGGTTCATCAAATCCATGAAGACGGTAGGAGCATTCATCAGTCCGAACGGCATGACAAAAAACTCATAGTGGCACAGGTGTAAAATATTTACTTTGACACTTTCTCTGGCTTGATCTTCAATTTTTGGTAGCCAGAGCGAAGGTCTATCTTCGAAAACAATGACTCCTTTTGTAGTTGATTAAAGAGGTCATCGATTCTGAGTAGGGATACTTATTCCGGATGGTGACCTTATTTAGCTCCCGGTAGTATATGTAGAGCCGCAACGGTACACCCTAAGTAGACACGCTCGGACGGATATACCTACGGTCAAGTAGTTCATGTAGTAGATACTTTAACTCTTTTAATTCGACAGGGGCTATACGGTACAGAGCTTTGGAAATCGGTCAGATATTTGGGAAGGTATCGATGGTGAACTCAATTTCTCGGTCGGGTGGCATGCTAGGTAGTTCGTTCAAAAATACATCAGAGAATTTTGCCACAATGGAAGAAAACTTGACGTTAGCACAATCCCGCCGCGTGTCTCGAGCTGACGCAAAGTATCCCTCACATCCAGAGTGTAGCATCCGCAGAGCTGACATCGCAGAAATTATCATGTAGGTCATCGACGCTTCTGTTGCTGAACCACTCGAGTAGCAGAATTCAGCCTTTCCAGGTAGACGAAAGATGACCCATTTCTTCGCACATTCAATGGTGACAGAGCAAGCGCCGACCCAATCCATCCACAAGATGATATCATAATCTTGAATATATAAGACTAATACATCGAGCGATAGTTTCCTTCCTCCGATATAGATACCACAGCCCTGACATACTGAATGAACATGTATTCTTGTGCCCGATAAAGTACTAATACTAAGGTCTAGATATAATAGTGTCATCACTAGCTTATTTTTCTTGACAAAATTTGCGGATATAAAACTATGCGTAGCACAAAAATAAATAACACGTGAGCAGGTATGTTATTAAAAAGCAATATACATGACACAACGATATCCGAAGCGAGGGCTTCTTCCCGAGTCAAAATGAATACCCGACCTTGAGGGCCTTGAGCATGAAGTCGATCTTGTTGCTGTGCGACCCGATTTACATGAGATGCCGAAGCAGGATTCTGATGTTGACGGTGGAGATTAGAGAGGTGCAGACATTTCTTTAACATATGGCCTGGACCACCACAGTTGAAGCATAATCAGTTCTTGAGGTGACAGTCATTAACGATATGCCCTAGCTTGTTATCGTTTATACAATATGGCCCTGCATTCCTTCTCTGTTGACCGTCGTTATTTGTATGCTTTGTAGCATTGTTTCCTCTTGTGTTGTTAGGGCGCTTGTGATTGGAAGTATGCATAGTGCCGACAACAACTGAAGGATACTGCGGTTCTAGGGAAATGGCATGGTTGAGAACTTTTTACATCGTCTGATACTGGAGAACGACTATATGTGCATGGATGACTGGTCGTAGGCTGTCTTTAAATTATCTTGCGTGACTTACCTCATCAGGTAGGTAGGAGCTTCCAAACTTGGCGAGCCAATTGAATTCGATGGAGTACTGCTTCACTGTCATATTGCCTTATCGAAGTTGTACGAACTCGTTCACCTTTTGCCAACGAATGGGAGTGGGTATGTACTCCTCTTCAAACGTGCTACGGAAGTTAGGCCACGCGATCGTCTCATCTTTATTGTCTGCAGAAAGATATCTTTGATTCATGTCCCACCAATCGTGTGCATTTAAACGGAGCTGTAGTTGGGCACACACAATACGCTTTTCCTCAGGTACCTCAAGAAATTTAACTGATCTTCAAGCTCTGCTAGCCAATCTAAAGCCACAACTATATTTTTAGTCCTTCGGAAAGATGTGTTGCAGACCTTCTTGAAGTTGACAAAGTTGAAGGTAGTCAGATCCTTCTTTTTTGGAGTTTGAGGTATTTCACCTTCAGGCGTGGGTCGCTCCACTGATGCCGCTGCTATCATTACATAATGGTTGAAGGCTAAGGTCTGAACGATCTGTTGTAGGACATCTACGTGATTCTATTGGACTACAAATCAGGCTTTAAGATTGCTTTCGAAATTGCTCTAACGCTCTTTCGCCCGTTTCTCGGCTCGCTCATGACGAGCCTCATCCTTTTATTGGCTCACCTCAAGCATCCACATTATTCGCTCAATTGGATCGACAAGGGGCATAGCTTGCTGGCTTTTGGAACTTCTCGAGGTGCTAGAACTATTTTTATGTGCTTGTACCTCTCCCAGTGCTAGTGCTGATGCCTGCGCTTAACTCATTCCTTCAAAACAAAGTAACTTGCATCAGTCTAAAACATTTTAAGGACTCACTACATGGAACACATCTCATTTTGGCCGAACGAGTTCAAGGGTTCACATAGGGAATAAATCATTAAAGGAACTTTTTTGACACGAGGGTCAAAGGAACTTGAAGCCATGCTATGATACCAATATGTCATGCCCCGATTTTGTGGAATCGATAGTTGTCCTCCGGGCTTGATGTCGTGCATGCCTAAATTGTGCAACGCACAAGGCCATGACATTTGATATAATGAGCACATATTTAGAGTACGCAGATAATTGAACACAATATCGAACAAGGAAAAGTTTTCTTTATTAATAATGAACATCACTTAAAATATCTTAAACAAGTACAAAAGGTTTCCGTACGGGCTTACAAAAGTGGATGCATAATGAGATATCGTCCGATATATTACATCCTTTTACTAAAACTTTAAAAGCTATAAACACCTTCAGCGAAGCTATCGCCTTGCCACAGAGCTACATAAGGTATGTGCACGAGCTCCAAAAGAAGAATACGCTTCAAAAGGGCACAACAGGGTGTGCCTGTAGGTAGAATAGATTGTGAAGTCGCCTTAACTCCTTGCAAGATTGCCATGGCACGGAGAACCTGTTGCAACGAGGGTCACTACATCAAAATACACTGGTGAAGGCAAGCTAACCCAACTATACCAATCAACACGTTATTTATGAAGCATACAATTTCATTATGTGCTCTTTCTATCTTTTCTTAGTTCAAGTTACAAGCATTTAATAGATAGGGAAATTGACTGAAATAAATATGCCACCGCTTGGTGACTTTACCTGTCCGTCTGAACCACCTGCATAAAATTTACGATGCCCTTTCCTGCTACGAAGACATAGTTAGCTTTCACAATTTAAATATATGAGGGGATTCACTGGCACGATGCCATAGTGGATGAGTTATAGTCTTGAGATAGAAATTGTATGCAACGTAGGTGGATTTCACAATTTAAATATATGAGGGGATTCACTGGCACGATGCCATAGTGGATGAGTTATAGTCTTGAGATAGAAATTGTATGCAACGTAGGTGGCGAGCCGCACTACACGCAATTACGTCCATAACAGACGACTATTCAGAATATTTCGTCCGGATCGGATCAATCCTAGTGCCCCGATGATCATCCGTAGGAACTAGAAACCTTGTGAACAAGTTATCCATGACCGAACGACGTCTAAAATACTAAATTATCATATTTATCATTTCAAGACATCAGAATGAATAAAACTACTTAGCACAGTGCAATGGCATAGTCTTCTTATTTAGTTGATCGCATAGTAAAGTGTTCTACTCTTGGCATAATAACAGAAGAATATGTTCTAATTAGAGTTGAAGCAAGATAAAAGCATATTCTAAGTGAACTAGCATACAATAGTGTAATCGTTCACAAGTTGGTTTGACATGCATAAAGTATTCTAAGTCTATTCTATTTTATCTTAATATCTTTTAGTTATTATGGTATCATTTGATCAAAATAATCAAGAGAGCAATATTATAAATGTGAAGATTTGGAAGTAGAACTAGGTAATCGGGATGATAACCACTCATAGGTTGGTGGAGAGAGGAAAGAAAAGAGGTACTTTAAGACTCTGCTCGCGCGACGCCTACTATACGATCACCAGTATTGCCACAAACATATGATCAATACCTTAAATCATATTTTTCAAGATCGAAACAAAAGTATAGTTCAACAAATGAAAGCAATAAAATCTATCAAAACCGTTCAAGACAATACAAACTAGAAAACCAACTCGAAAGCACGAAAGAAATAATACGACAACGAAATCTAGGCAAGAAAACTTGCAGCAGAGAGGTCCCTCTTTACTCTTCCGCTAAGTCCGTTCTTGGGACATGGTCCACTGAATATCTAAATCGATTCCGAAAAAGCCAATCCATAATGAGGGAAGGATCTTGATCCATGCTATCCCGATCGAATGATACCGAAAGTATTTCTTAGCCGCACTCCCCGAATAAGGGGAACGGGGCACCACACCGCGGCACCGGGGCCGATCCGATCCGGAAGGAACATATTGATAGTCTTATGAAGGGTATTATGCGGGTGTGAAGTGGGGATCGCTACCTGCGCTGCTCATGGCACCACCAACTTAGACTATATATGTCCAAAGATGTATTAACAATGCTTTCTTGAAACAGGGAAGTGAATGGTAAGTTTTGTGCAGGTGGTTGTATCAGCCATAGGTAAAAGTCACCGAACGGTGACATGTTTGTTTAAATATAGTTCTATATGTATGTTCACCAATTTAAAGGTACGACACATCATACAGTTCATGCATAAACTATTTAAGGCGTAGACACTTTAAAATCCTTGAGTTTCACTTGCTCTCTTTGTTTTATTACATATATATTCGTGCTTGGTTAGCTCAATTTATCTTTGATAGGGAAGGACATATGGTAAGTTGGTAAGTATCATCGTATTCCTCTTATATCGTACGGTGCACTATACAACACAAATTAGGCTTATATCATATGCCATAAAACTGATCCTAAGGCAAGACTAGAAAGATAACTTAATAGATGGTGCATAGAACTAATATAACATGTTTGGATTTGTTGAGCGGGTAAGAAGTCTTCCTACCAGTGCATTCAATATACTGATAACCCACCGGGTTGCTTACAAGGTGTAGGAGAACCTCGTTTGGTGCAAAAACCTCTTCGTACGCGCTAAGACGTGGAGCTAACTCTGGAGTCTTAGAATATTACGTCCGGAGCTGAAGCAAATATACAAGATATAATATTTTGAAAAATTGACAATATATCATTCTATATTGTAAGCCGCTTGGCACGCTTTTATTATTTTGAGAGAGAGAGAGAGCTTGAGCCACTTGTAATCTCGGCCTAGCACCGCTTGTAATACTGATTCAATATGAATAAAGTGCTTGTTTTACTTTCATATTTGTATTATTTAATACTTCCGCTATGACAATTCTGTGAACTTGTTACCAATCGTCCGTTCGGTTTTTATCCGTTGTATTCGGACTATCTGTGCGACTTTGTGGTTTAGTTATTTTATCGCCTATTCGTACCTTGACCTTGTGCGGGCATAACTTGTACTCACGCGGTATCACGTCCTAATAGGAACGGTCGTTCTGCGGGAGCACTGGCGTGGTAATTCGCATTCAGCGGGGATGGCTGATCCCGTGGGAGATCGGGGCATGACACCAGCGAGCGGTGGTACAAAGACACTTAAGTACCTTGTCGCTTAGGTTGTTACACATTTTTGACAAAAGAACCCTTTCGGCTATTTACCGATAATAATTTTGGCTTTAGAGCATAGAATCAATGAATCTTTGACAAATATTTCTTCATACAAAGTCAAGAATACTTTAACATAGGATTTATGTCAATATATTACGACATTTAATTTGCTAGACCAAAGAATATGAATAAGTATAAATTGATAGACATCAATGTAGCATGCTATTGTCATGACTCTCACTCGGTGTGTGGGCACGAGTACGTGGGTACGTCCAGCCTACGCCACAACATCAGCGGTATAACGCTGTCTAGGTCAACAATACTATCTAATTATCTTACACAATAATATAAAACCTGTCAATGCTATCTCAACTTTAAAGGAGGACAATATGATACATAAGTAATGATACTCAATCACAATAATCTAAGAGGAAGAAATGATATGATATGATATAAACAATGAAGTAACAAAGTCATAATCTAGAATTGCTACACATATCTCCAAATCTAAGAGTCTAGCAATAAAATATAAAGTCTAAACAATAATATATCTCAATATGTCTATAGGACGGGAGACAAATCTAGTAAAAATGCTAAGTAATGGTATCTAAGACGATTGTCGATACTGGTCATACCTCTGCCACTACTCCCTCCTGTAGACCGTAGTAGGTAGGACAAAATTTGTCTAAGCCATCTGAGAAATATATCCATTCAAGATAGAACTTGCACACCTCTAATAGAAATTCTAATTAATTGACAAAGACTATAAACAGTAATAGTAAATAAGATAAATGATGAAGGAAATAGAACTTTCAATATATATACATATCATGTCAATGTTACTATAAGGAATACATGATATAAAGAGTACGATATATAGGAATAAAAATAAATAGACAGAGCAGACAAAGTATAATTTAAGAAGTATGATGTCGACAATAAGTACTATTTCTAACTATGTGTTTGAAATACTAGTTTCGAGATATGATTCGCTTGGCAACTTATAAGATAGCTAAATGGCCTGGCTAATCATACGTGAAGTGTATAATTAACACTAACAATGTTTTATACTTTTATAATAGGAATATGATCACATCCCTTACTAGCATTTCTTTTGCCCCAACTAATAAAGTGGATCCAACCATGACATATTACGGTACACGATCAATATTCAATAACAATACCATGTATGATGTCTAATATCAATATCGTGTATGATGTCCAATATCAATACAATGAACCATATAACATTCCATGACTGAAGATCCATGCTATATACCAGTCCGTGTACCATCGTGTCAAAAATCATATATATCATCGCTAAACACATGAATGATAGTAAATATCAAATAATAAAAACTATCAGAGAATATACTTCCCTGTGGTCCTGAGCAATGTATGAGGATTGATATCCAAAATGGAGTTACAAAGATCTAAATATGGAATGATAGTGTTAAGGAGTGAAATAAAATGATAATTATGAATAACTAGCTATGCTGATGTTTCTAGGCCATTTCTAGGTCTAAACTAGGTTGGTACTTTGATTCTAGGTCCAGAACTAGTTTTTAGGGTGGTTACAAGGCTAAACTAGCTAATACTAGGTGATACTAGGCTATACATAGGTTTCTAAGTCCATACCTTGAAGGTATTAGCTGTACTAGCTAATATTACTAAGTATCATTATATAAAGCTTATAAATATCTTAGTATTATCTAGTCTCTAGTATTACCTTAGTATATAAGTTATAACTTATACTTATAATTATATTACTTACTCATACCTTGATGTCAAACCCATAACTCAATATCTTAGCTTACCTTGAGTATCTCAACTAGTATCTCACTTAACTTGGCCTAACCCACAACCTAATATCTAACTATCCTTGGTACCAATACCTTGATTCCATACTTAATCTTCCTATTGGATGTTATGAACACCGAACCCTACATTCTAAACACACTTGATACTAACTACACTAGGATATTACTATCTAACTAGCTTTCACAAATGCTACTTAATATCATGATATCCCAAATTCATGTATCAAGTATCCACATGTTAACTAACCCACTACATTCCATTGCCTATAACTCTCATTCAATTGGTATCAGGACACCCATCCTAATACTCAATACACACTATACTTGACATTGATACTCACTCTAGTTAGATAACTAAATACCTGACCACTTCTCATCTATACCTTTACCCCCAACCTTCACTCCCCAGCATTGCCTGCACTCTCATACTGATACACTAATATTCCATACTGACTTCCCAAAATAAGTGCATTTGATATACTGGACACTATCTATTTGATACTCTAGACAATACTTAACTGAACACACCAGAAACCCTTACCCCAATGGTACACGAGTACCATTCTCATTCCTCCAACCCAATTCCTCATTGAGAATACACACTACATCTAATTTTCATTACATGCACAACACAAACTCCTATCGAGTACCCAAAACTCACACCACACTCTACTTTGCCAAGCTGCTATCCTGAGGATGCTCATTCAGTTTTCTTCTTCCCTCGTAAACCTGAACATCGAAATCTGCAACACTCTCATCCACAACTCAAGTTGCTGCTACGCACACTAGTAAAATTTTGCCCAACATGGCAACTCGAGCCTAGTAATACTGTAGCTAATTCAAATTGCACACCTACCAGTAGACACCACAGCAATGAAACCTCTTCCCTAAGTCTATACAACTTTCGTTAGAACTCGAGCTAATAACCAACAACAAGAACTACTGATAGTACTCGAGTACCCTCCCTTATACTCACCTGGAAACACTCCCTAACACCTGATTTGTTTCCTCCTATTGATACTACTACTGAAGTTAGTGACACACTAAGACACACTGAGACACACACACACATCTGATACTTGCATACCCTACAAAGACACAATCCTATTGGCATTTACTTGCTTCTAATTCTAAGATACTCCCTTAAAATACCTCTCACTTACTCACCCATGGCACACACACACACACACACACACACACACACACACACACAAACTCAACACTTGTATTCATTGTCACACTCATTCCTTCCTTAAATTTGCACCGAATATAGTTCAAGGACTGGTATAGAGTGGATAATTCCTGATGCTTTATGGGGTAGTTCACTGATACACATACTCATACACCAACCTGCCATTCCTCCATACTACTATCCACATGGCACTATCTACACACAAATACTACAACTTGACATCCAAGTTCACTCACACACTCACAACGGCAACCACATCAACAACTATAATAACAGTAACAATAATAGTCACTCTTCCACCAACAACAGATACTACATCACCACTACAACACTCACTAATACTCCCTAACCTAGGTATACCCCTCGTAGTCACTTGTGCACACAAAGGTCTTAGTTTAGACCACACTACATACTGTGAACACAGTTCACTCACCTCACACATGTAATACCCCGTTCCGCTCAAGCGGACTGCTGATTCAAACGGCAAAGTACAAACGTCCCGACCTGCCTTGCTCAGTGAGGCAACTCGTTTGAGGCAAGGATATCCAGACTTGGTCCCTACAGGAGTTCGGCTTAGGCTTTCAGAGGCTCGCTCGCAGTATCACTCGACCGAGGCGGATCATCGCTAAGGTGGGTGGCTACGGTGAACTTGTCTTTGCTTAGCCAGCACACATAAAATACGAAATGATACATGCTAATCGCTAGGTGAATCACCCCCTGCATGCTAATAAGAATACAATGCACCTAGCTAAGGGAATAATTCCAACTTGTATTACTTATGCTAGAACATGGAAATGAAATATTGTGATATATTCAGACCCTCGCATGTTACCTTTGCCTCGTGCAACTAGACCCGCTATGTCTCGAGTAGAATGACACATTTGTATATTCAGTAGTGCACTGTTCACTCCCTAACATTGCACAAACCTAGATAACTTTGCTCGAAAAGGCCCCGTACGGTTTCACTCGGCTTACCTTCGGGCCCGAGCGAACTTGAATGCTTAAGTTATACAAGTGCATGCTTGCCTGCTTTTATATATTGCCTAGTTTCAATGCTTGCTGTATAACTATGCCCAGACAGTAAAATACTATGCTTGTTATGCATTCATTTAGGTTCTCCTCGAAAGACTACCTGATAGTTGTTCCGTGCATGAATAAACCTGAATGTATCTGGGACTGTTAGGTCGCTAAGGCAATTCCCGAACCAGGAAACTTGCACCAATTCTGTGATCCCAAATCCCAGCTCGTGGAGCAATACTGTCCTGCACTGAATAAATGGCTCGTTGAGTCGATACTCAACATTTAGAGAAATCCTGATCCTGCCTAAATAAGTTACATATATATATCCTAACTTGAACTCGTTCCATAAAACTTGTTCTATATATATATATCCTGCTTTGAACTTGTTCCTGCACCTGATCTGAACTTGATGATTAGAGACTCGCATGGTCACAGGACAACTTGGAAACAAGGTGTAGTTCCGCGGACGGTCGCTGGGGCACCGGCATTGATATGATCCGGACGGAACTCCTGATAGTCGCCTGCTATAGGACGGAATGCCCTGGGACGTCCTGCTTTATGTGTCGCACAACATTCCGTACTGAGACTAGACTGTCAATTATGGCGTCATGCCAGTGACCTCATGTTCATATAGATAAGTCATCCTCGCTTAGTGGCTACCCTCGTGCGAGTTATTGCATCGCATCGAGAATAACTGAACACCTGAACGATCATGTTATAACAACACTTGTGCATAAAGAGCACTTAATCATCGTATGCAACACACTTGATATTTCCTGTAACCCGTGCGCCCAGAACGTGATCTCGCACTGAAACGCTTGTGTTTGCATATGCTATGCCCCTGAATGCTTATACGTGTTTGTGCTTGAATTAACTCGATTTGCCTTGGACAGGGAAGGACAAATGATAAGTTGGTAAGTCTCGTCGTGTTTCCTCTTATATTGCACGGCGTACTGCCACACGAGTTAGGCTATTCAAATCTTGCATGAAACTAATCCTAAGGCAACTAGAAAGACAACTTAATAGTTGTTGCACGAAACTTATATTACGTGTTTGGATTTGTCGAGCGGGTGAGTAGCCTCCCCACCAGTGCATTCATGTACTGATAACCCACCAGATTGCTTGCAGGGTGCCTCGTTCAGTGCAGATGCCTCCTTCGTGCGTGCTAAGGCGTGGAGTTTAACTCAGAAGCCTTGGAATGCTGCGTTCAGAACTGAAGCACATATACAAGACATAATGTTGGAACTTCGTCTGAACATTGCCTGAACATCGCCTGAATATCATCCATAAATGTAGCCACTTGGTATGCTTTTATGTTTCAGAGAGAGAGCTTGAGCGACTTGAAATCTCGGCTATGCGCCGCCTGTAATACTTGTTTCAATATGAATAAAGAGAGCTTGTTTTACTTCAACTTGTGTACTCAATCTTGCTTCCGCTATTGTCGACTCAGTGAACTTGTTACCATTCGCTTATGCATTTATACATTCTGATGCACTCGGACAATCTGTGCGACTCTGTGGTTTAGAACTCTACCGCCATCCAATGAACCACGGCCTTGCACGGGCACGGCTAACGCTCGTGTTGCATCATGCCCGGATGGGTCAAAGCGATCGTTCCACGGGAGCGCTGGCGCGGTAATTCTCGCCTAGCGGGAATGACCGATTTGCCTGCGGAAGATCGGGGCATGACAGATTAGTATCAGAGCCTGGCTTATACACCTCTGAACTTCATTTCTAATATCTCTGTTTCGAAAGCTCGTTCGTGGGTTATGTACACACACTCTCTCAATGGGATGTTCCAAACAATAAGTCTAAATACTTTCAAAGAGTTGCATTTGAATGGTATGATTGCCTGTATGAAATTGTGTTGCTAGGGCCTTTGTGCCAACCTGTTGTAATACCCCGTTCCGCTCTAGCGGACTGCCGTCTCAAACGGCAATAGTGCAACTGTCCTGACCCGCTTTGCCTCAAACAAGAAGCAAAGGATATCCCGACTTGTCCCTACAGGAATCCCAGCTTAGGCTTTCAGAGGCTCGCTTGACGTATCGCTCTACCGAGGCGAATCATCGCTAAGGTGGGTGGCTACGGTGAACTTGTCTTTGCTTAGCCAGCACACATAAAAATCTGGAATGTTCATGCTAGTCGTTAGGTGATTCACCCCCTGCATGCTAATAAGAATCCAACGCACCTAGCTAAGGGAATAATCCCAACTTGTATTGCTTATGCTAGAACATGGAAATTAAAATACTGCTTATATTTAGACCCTCGCATGCCAAGTTCCCTAACGATCTAACTCTCGGCTTACCTTCGGGTCCGAGCAATCGTGCCCGCTTATGTTCCTTAGAAACACATGCTTGTCTGCTTAAAAATGTTTAACGTGATTGTATTGTGCATGCATTCTTGTTAGCCATGAGACTATCAAATAGTCCTTCTGTGCAAATGAACCTGCAAGTATCCAGGACCGTTAGGTCACCCAAGGCATATTCTTGAACCAGGGGAATGCATTAAGCAAGAATGAATACTGAATGTGAATCACACTTGAATGATAATCATGCTAAGTATGCATCTGAACGAGGATCGTGTTATATACTGATGGAATCCCATCTCGTGGAGCAATATGCTCGTTCAGAATAAGTTTACGTTTCATGATTATCATGTCAAGTTATGGATAAAGGATAGACCCTGACCTGCATTGTCGCGGACAACTTGTGCACAAGGTATGTTATGTTGAGTTTCGCGGACGGTCACCGGGGCACTGGGACCGATCTGATCCGGACGGGACGTATGAGCAGTCGTATATTATGGGGCAAGGTGTTATACAGCGGGGCTCGTAACCTGCATTGTATATCATCTGTGTCTTGAGACTGTGAACCGTCCATAATGGCTACGCCAGCGACTTATGTCATATAGATAAGTCATCCTCGCTTAGCGGCTATCCGCGTGTGAGTCATTGTATGGCATCAATGAATAACTTAGCACCTGAACGATCATATTATAAGAACCCTCGTGTTTGCATATGCTATGCCTCCTGAATGTTTATACTTACCGTGCTTGAATTAACAATGTTTGCCTTGGACAGGGAAGGTAAAATGGTAAGTTGGTAAGTCTTGCTGTGTTTCCTCTCATATCGTACGGCGTACTGCCACACGAGTTAGGCTATTCAATGTTTGCATGAAACTGATCCTAAGGCAACTAGAAAGATAACTTAATAGTTGTGCACAAAACCTGTATTACGTGTTTGGATTTGTTGAGCGGGCGAGTAGCTTCCCCACCAGTGCCATCAATGTACTGATAATCCACCAGTTTGTATGCAGGGTACAGGATTACCTCGTTCGGTGCGGATGCCTCCTTCGTGGCGTGCTAAGGTATGGAGATCACTCCGAAGCAACGGTACGTCTGGAACTGAAGCACATATACAAGACATAATATTGGAACATTGCCTGAACATCGTCTGAACATCGCCTGTACAAATCATCCATAATTATAGCCACTTGGCACGCTTTTACTGTTTCAGAGAGAGAGGCTTGAGTGACTTGTAATCTCGGCTATACGCCGCCTGTAACACATGTTTATATCAATAAAGAGCTTGCTTTACTTCAACTTGTGTTTCAATGCTTTCGCTATATTGTCAACTTAGTGATCTTGTTACCGATCGCCTATGTGTTCATGACTCCACTACACTCGGACAATCTGTGCAACTCTGTGGCTTAGAACTCTTACCGCCAGCCAATGAACCACTGCCTTGCACGGGCGTGGATCACGCTCGTGCGGCATCACGCCCGGATGGGTCAAAGCGATCGTTCCGCGGGAGCGCTGGCGAGGGTGATTCCCGCCTAGCGAGAACGGTCGATTTGCCTGCGGAAGATTGGGGCGTGACATAATGGTATCAGAGCCTGGCTTCTACGCCTTTGGACTTTGATTCGATATCTCTGTTTCGAAAGCTTGTTCGTGGGTTATGTACACGCTCTCTCTGTCTCGATGGGATGTTCCAACAATAAGTCTAAATACTTTCAAAATGCATTTTGAATGTAATGATATGCTTGCTTGTATGATGCTGTGCTGCGAGTGGCCTTTGTGCCAACCTGTGTGAACCCTTGAGAGTATCGCTAGTAGCTTGTCCGATTTCACTAACTCTAAGTTTGGTTGAATGCATCTATTCGAGGGACGCCTTGAACTAGTGCACCATCCAAGACTTAAGAAAAGGTGAAACTCGAGTGCTAAGACTTCGCTATCACTAAGCTGGTTGACGTGTTCAAGCCAGAGGGGCCCTTCGAAAGTGCGCACGATCCAGTCTAAACGATATGCTAATTTCGACGCTTGTGCAAGTGAATATCCAAATGAACAAGTACAACGACTTGTCTAGGATTGCCTCAACCCTAGATTACTGCTTGTCCTTAGTAAGTCTCGAGGACGAGACTTTTTCGGAGTTGGGTAGGATGTAACACCCCATTCCGCTCTAGCGGACTGCCGTCTCAAACGGCAATAGTACAACTGTCTCGACCCGCTTTGTCTCAAAAAAGAAGCAAAGGATATCCAGACTTGTCCCTACAGGAATCCCGGCTTAGGCTTTCAGAGGCTTGCTTGACGTATCGCTCTACCGAGGCGAATCATCACTAAGGTGGGTGGCTACGGTGAACTTGTCTTTGCTTAGCCAGCACACATAAAAATCTGGAATATTCATGCTAGTCGCTAGGTGATTCACCCCTGCATGCTAATAAGAATCCAACGCACCTAGCTAAGGGAATAATCCCAACTTGTATTGCTTATGCTAGAACATGGAAATTGAAATACTGCTTATATTCAGACCCTCGTATGCCAAGTTCCCTAACGATCTAACTCTCGGCTTACCTTCGGGTCCGAGCAATTGTGCCCGCTTATGTTCCTTAGAAACTCATGCTTGTCTGCTTACGAATGTTTAACGTGATTGTATTGTACATGCATTTTTGTTAGCCAGGAGACTATCAAATAGTCCTTCTGTGCAAATGAACCTGCAAGTATTTGGGACCGTTAGGTCACCCAAGGCATATCCCCAAACCAGGGGAATGCATTAAGCAAGAATGAATACTGAACGTGAATCACACTTGAATGATAATCATGCTAAGTATGCATCTGAACGAGGATCGTGTTATATACTGATGGAATCCCAGCTCGTGGAGCAATATGCTCGTTGAGAATAAGTTTAAGTTTCATGATTATTATGTCAAGCTATGGATAAAGGATAGACCCTGACCTGCATTGTCACGGACAACTTGTGCACAAGGTATGTTATGTTGAGTTCCGCGGACGGTCACCGGGGCACTGGGACCGATCCGATCCAGACGGGATGTATGAGCAGTCGTATATTATGGGGCAAGGTGTTATACAACGGGGCTCGCAACCTGCATTGTATATCATCTATGTCTTGAGATTGTGAACCGTTCATAATGGCTACGCCAGCGACTTATGTCATATAGATAAGTCATCCTCACTTAGCGGCTATCCGCGTGCGAGTCATTACATAGCATCAATGAATAACTTAGCACCTGAACGATCATGTTATAAGAACCCTCGTGTTTGCATATGCTATGCCTCCTGAATGTTTATACTTATCGTGCTTGAATTAACAATGTTTGCCTTGGACAGGAAAGGTAAAATGGTAAGTTGGTAAGTCTCACCGGGTTTCCTTTCATATCACACGGCGCACTGCCATACGAGTTAGGCTATTCAATGTTTGCATAAAACTAATCCTAAGGCAACTAGAAAGACAACTTAATAGTTGTGCACGAAACCTGTATTATGTGTTTAGATTTGTCGAGCGGGCGAGTAGCTTCCCCACCAGTGCATTCAATGTACTGATAATCCACCAGTTTGTATGCAGGGTACGGGAGAACTTCGTTCGGTGCGGATGCCTCCTTCGTGCGTGCTAAGGTATGGAGATTACTCTGAAGCAACGGTGCATCTGGAACTGAAGCACATATATAAGACATAATGTTGGAACTCGCCTGAACATCGCCTGAACATCGCCTGTACAAATCATCCATAATTGTAGCCACTTGGCACGCTTTTACTGTTTCAGAGAGAGAGGATTGAGCGACTTGTAATCTCGGCTATACGCCGCCTGTAACACATGTTTATATGAATAAAGAGCTTGCTTTACTTCAACTTGTGTTTCAATGCTTCCGCTATATTGTCAACTCAGTGAACTTGTTACTGATCGCCTATGCGTTCATGACTCCGCTGCACTCGGACAATCTGTGCGACTCTGTGGCTTAGAACTCTTACCGCCAGCCAATGAACCATGACCTTACACGGGCGTGGATCACGCTCGTGCGGCATCACGCCCGGATGGGTCAAAGCGATCGTTCCGTGGGAGCGCTGATGAGGGTGATTCCCGCATAGCGGGAACGGCCGATTTGCCTGCGGGAGATCGGGGCGTGACACCTGTGCTAGTCCTTATGGGATTAGATTCGTGCTAGACTTGTGCATTATATGCAACCCAAAATGTCTATACATATTTACCCAACTGGTTAGTGCAAAAACGAATATTGCCCGAACGGTTAGCTATGCACTCAGCCCTTCGACTAAGTTGTGTAGAGTATCGTGCACCAAGACCTTTTGGTGCAAGCCAGTTATAAACGAGATTTTGATATCGTTCAGGAATGATACAAGTCAAACTTAGAGCTACAAATTTATAGACTTCATCGGATTTATCGCTTAGGCGAATATTAAGAATCATGCTTGATTTTGGGAAATAGCTCGAACGAAAATTCATGTTGGAAAACACAAATCAAATATAGTTGCTTGGATGACTATAAATCCCAAATTACTGTATGAGACTAGATTTTATCAGGCAAAACCTGAGTATCGTGCTAGAAATAGAGGAACGAGTTAGTGAGTATGCTAACGATAATGCGAGCACCGATTAAGAACTCGATGGAATGACTCGGTTCCGAGTGGTGGATGGATCATTTAGAAACGTCCAAACGGATCCATAACCCGTGCGATATTCAAACTGAACGATATGAGAATAACTTGAGTAAATGATAAGGCTTATATCGAAAAGAAATTCTTGGAAATGGAAACCAATATCTTGGTTAAGGAAGACTTGTTGAGAACTTGAAAATCGTGCGAGCGGTTTCGAATTTGAAACAAACAGGATTGAACTTGAGTACAATATCGCTCAATATAAGTTAGCCCGAGAATGAATACTGTGGTTCGATGAGAGATATAAGCGATAATGGAACTGGCTTGATATTTTTAAGAACAATCTTGAAATCGAGTTTGGAAAAGTAACTCTCGAAATCAGTCCCAACGAGAACGATTATCCCGCGGGAGCGCAGGCATGGTGATTCGCGTACGACGGGGATAATCGTACTCAAGGGAACATGTTCAGTGATTATTCCGAATGAACTCGATGAATGGAATGTATTGAAATGGAAACGACTTGGGCTCGAATATAGAAACTTGTTTCTTAAGGAACTATAATCACTGCATAAACAGATTTGACTTGATGGATATACTGTTGGATGGAATAAAAAGGTTAAAGGATAAGGTGTCTCGATGGTATCGAAAATAGCCATAACATTCAAACGTTCTTGTCTTGTACGAGCATAAATCTATGCCGCACATGCGTCATGCCCGGATTAGGCCGATTATCCAGCGGGAGCGTTGACGTGATGATCTCACGTCCAACGAGGATGATCGAACTTGCGGGAGACCGAGACGTGACAACTTATGGATCGTCTTGACTTCTGGCTCGACACAATAAGACGAATTTGGAATGCAAGTGATTGAAAATATTTTAATGGATTAGTTAGCCTTGAACCTGAAATAAATCATGTTTGATGGTTTTGTGAACGAATACGTGAATCAGGTTGAACGACTTGGAGAAATAATCTAAGGTTTAGAATTGAATCTTGGCTTGGTGGACTAGGCTTGGAATGGATATGATTCTATCAATATATATTTGAGGAGATAGAATATGGAAACCACTAGGCTTGTCCTGCAACTTAGATATATCTATTGGATTTTATTGAACGGACTCGTCCCCCGTGCAAACGAACGTGTTATTGAGAGTAGGTAAATCTGGCTCGATGTTTAAAAATCTGAGTAAAACGAGCTTGGATAGAATACCCCCTGTAAATGAACAATGGGTTGACCCTAGGAATTGGGGCGAGCATCGTGCGACAATTTTGTACGATGAATCGCGATATGCTTGAACCTGTACCTATGACCTTGTGAGCTGACCTAGTGATAGTCAGACGACCCTGCGCCGAGTGAATGAACCTGTGCTACCGACTTTACCATATTGCTTGTATAAGGCATCACAACTGGGGCAGCAAGACTTAGGGTTAGACTTGGGAACGATGACGTATGCTAAGTTGATCCGAATGGATGGACGCTAGTCGGTATCAGATTGATCGTGTTTAACGGTAGTGCAAATACTTGGTTGAAATGGAAATGATATGGAAATCAGATTTGATTGACCCTGTTGGAAGTATCCTGGTGATTTATATGGAATTGGATTGAACCCTTGAAATTTTCTCAAGTAGCTTGTCCGATTTCACTATCCCTAAGTTTGGTTGACTGCATGTGTTTGAGGGATGCTTCAAATATGTGCACGATCCAAGACTTAAGAAATGTGAAACTCGAGTGCTAAGACTTCGTTATCGCTAAGTTGGTTGACATGCATGTGTTTGAGGGACGCTTCGAATATGTGCACGATCCAGACACGCGATATGCTGATCTCAAATGCTAGTGCAAGTGAAAATCCTCCTGAACAAGCATAACGACTTGTATAAGTTTGCCTCAGCCTTAGATCGCTATCCAAGATTGATTGAAATGTGCCTCGTGTTAAGAAACTTGTCCCGCGCCAAGGCACAAATGAGACTGACTCAGTATACATGCAACACGACGTAAGCATCGAGTAGGGGATTGTGTTCCAATAGATCTAGTGGTACCGATAGCTACGCTTGGGCTAGATTCAAAAATTTGATAGTATGGCTTGCCCTCAGGAAGTCTCGAGAACAAGACTTTTTCTGAGTGGTGGATAATGTAATACCCCATTCCTCTCAAGCGGACTGCCGATTCAAACGGCAAAGTGCAAACGTCCCGACTTGCCTTGCTCAGCGAGGCAACTCATTTGAGGCAAGGATATCCAGACTTGGTCCCTACAGGAGTTCGGCTTAGGCTTTCAGAGGCTCGCTCGCAGTATCACTCGACCGAGGCGGATCATCGCTAAGGTGGGTGGCTACGGTGAACTTGTCTTTGCTTAGCCAGCACACATAAAATATGAAATGATACATGCTAATCGCTAGGTGAATCACCCCCTGCATGCTAATAAGAATACAACGCACCTAGCTAAGGGAATAATCCCAACTTGTATTACTTATGCTAGAACATGGAAATAAAATATTGTGATATATTCAGACCCTCGCATGTTACCTTTGCCTCGTGCAACTAGACCCTCTATGCCTCCAGTAGAACGACACATATATATATTCAGTAGTGCACTGTTCACTCCCTAATATTGCACAAACCTAGATAACTTTGCTCGGAAAGGCCCCGTGCGGTTTCACTCGGCTTACCTTTGGGCCCGAGCGAACTTGAATGCTTAAGTTATTCAAGTGCATGCTTGCCTGCTTTTATATATTGCCTAGTTTCAATGCTTGCTGTATAACTATGCCCAGACCGTGAAATACTATGCTTTTCATGCATTCATTTAGGTTCTCCTCGGAAGACTACCTGATAGTTGTTTCGTGCATGAATAAACCTGAATGTATCCGGGACCGTTAGGTCGCTAAGGCAATTCCCGAACCAGGGAACTTGTACCAATTCTGTGATCCCAAATCCCAGCTCGTGGAGCAATACTATCCTGCACTGAATAAATGGCTCGTTGAGTCGATACTCAACATTTAGAGAAATCCTGATCCTTCTTAAACAAGTTACATATATATATATATATATATATATATATATATATATATATATATATATCCTGACTTGAACTCGTTCCATGAAACTTGTTCTATATATATATATCCTGCTTTGAACTTGTTCCTGCACCTGACCTGAACCTGATGATTATAGACTCGCATGGTCACAGGACAACTTGGAAACAAGGTTTAGTTCCGCGGACGGTCGCTGGGGCACCGGCACCGATCTGATCCGGACGGAACTCCTGATAGTCGCCTGCTATAGGACAGAATGCCCTGGGACGTCCTGCTCTATGCGTCGCACGACATTCCGTACTGAGACTAGACCGTCCATTATGGTGCCGTGCCAGTGACCTCATATTCATATAGATAAGTCATCCTCGCTTAGCGGCTACCCGCGTGCGAGTCATTGCATCGCATCGAGAATAACTGAACACCTGAACGATCATATTATAACAACACTTGTGCATAAAGAGTACTTAATCATCGTATGCAACACACCTAATATTTCCTGTAACCCGTGCGCCCAGAACGTGATCTCGCACTGAAATGCTTGTATTTGCATATGCTATGCCCCTGAATGCTTATACGTGTTTGTGCTTGAATTAACTCGATTTGCCTTAGACAGGGAAGGACAAATGGTAAGTTGGTAAGTCTCACCATGTTTCCTCTTATATCGCACGACGCACTGCCATACGAGTTAGGCTATTCAAATCTTGCATGAATCTGATCCTAAGGCAACTAGAAAGACAACTTAATAGTTGGTGCACGAAACTTATATTACGTGTTTGGATTTGTCGAGCGGGCGAGTAGCCTCCCCACCAGTACATTCATATACTGATAACCCACCAGATTGCTTGCAGGGTGCGGAAGAACCTCGTTCAGTGCGGATGCCTCCTTCGTGCGTGCTAAGGCATGGAGTTTAACTCAGAAGCCTTGGAACGCTGCGTTCGGAACTGAAGCACATATACAAGACATAATATTGGAACATCGTCTGAACATCGCCTGAACATCGCTTGAACATCGCCTGAATATCATCCATAAATGTAGCCACTTGGCACGCTTTTATGTTTCAGAGAGAGAGCTTAAGCGACTTGAAATCTCGGCTATGCGCCGCCTGTAATACTTGTTTCAATATGAATAAAGAGAGCTTGTTTTACTTCAACTTGTGTACTCAATCTTGCTTCCGCTATTGTCGACTCAGTGAACTTGTTACCATTCGCTTATGCGTTTATACATTCTGCTGCACTTGGACAATCTGTGCGACTCTGTGGCTTAGAACTCTACCGCCAGCCAATGAACCACGGCCTTGCACGGGTACGGCTAACGCTCGTGCGACATCACGCCCGGATGGGTCAAAGCGATCTTTCTGCGGGAGCGCTGGCGCGGTAATTCTCGCCTAGCGGAAACGGCCGATTTGCCTGCGGGAGATCGAGGCGTGACAACACACACACACACACACACACACACACACACACACACACACACACACATTCATATTACTCTAAATCTGAACCCAACACACATGTATACATGCCTTCACAGTGCTCATTCACTCATCACACTCTCCATACAACCCAATATCGAACACATGGTGTGCACCACTGTGTATCACTCCATGATACACCACTCTAAATCCCATAAAACATCAAATACATATAATATCATATCTAAATAACTAGTATATATATATATATATATATATATATATATATATATATATATAAAATTTAGTGAAGAGTCACACTAATTGGGCAAAATCTCCAAATTTGAGGCACAAACAACATTCTACAAGAATAAATCATAGATCTGGTTAAATGGGGGCTTCTCGCAACTAGATCTAGCTATAAAAAGCAAATTCCATTAATAAAAGGATTTTTATAGCTCAAATGGGTGGTCTTAACCATAAATAGGATAAAAAATAGAGAATTACCTAGGTTTTGAGTGACCTCCTTGAAGAACTCCGAATTTGGATACGAAAAAGAAGAAACGGACACGATCCTCAATACTTGGACTCCTCTTCAAGCTTCTTCTAGAAATAACAAGCTCCATATCCTCTTTGGAAAATGAAAATGAGGGAGATAAGATTTGGAATGGATTGATTATGGTTTTCTTCTCAAATTGGGGATGAACTACTTAGGAAAGCAAATGGAGCTATAGTGAATAATGAAGGCTTATATAGGCTTCCTTTTAGGGTTAGGGTTAGTTGTAAGAATAGATAATAAGACTTAAAATTCTCTCTCCATGTCATGAATATAATCTATTTCATTAAAGAAGGTATCTCTACAACTAGTGATAATATTCTATTCTTTAATCTAAAAGAATCACTGATTAATCTAACTAAACCATAACTAGTCTAATGCATCCAAAGTGGTTCAATTGGTCTAGTTTAGGTTGCACCAACTCTAAGTCCAAACTACTAGCTAGCACACTTATGACAAAATAAATGTATCCCTATTATTATATTATAATATTTATGAAATAACAAAATTACCCCTCTTCTGAAACTAGGTAGTTACAATCCTACTCCCCTTAGAAATATTTTGTCCTCGAAATTAAAGATGGTGTACTACTCTCTAGATCGCAATCCTCGTCTATGAAAGTCCTATCTAAAGTTATGAGGCATACAATTTTATTGAAAAAAATCATTCCTAATTATCGAGATATATGGTTATGGTCTCTATCTTTCATGATACTTCAGTCTCTATCAAGGATTATTACTAACTATACACTGGCTTAACAATCATAGATGCAAATATAAGGTACTAAGAAATCAAACAATTCAATAGATGAAAAGACAAGGAGAGAAGAACATAACAGTACCCGCTAACCCATCACCTACAACATCGGTCCCCTCGACCGTCATCGCAAAAGTCCTGCCCTGCTGGGGTGTCTCCCTCTGCTAGTGCGGGACAATTTGCTGTGCCATAGGTCTCCTAACCGGACCCTTCTATTATAACTGTTTGAAATACCTGCACTCTTACTCTCTTTGATACTCCTTATATACCCTTCTTCAATATCACAGTGATACACTCAGCTAATACCTCACCCACCATAATACTCACTGATACCAGGCTGACAGACTCCACCTATCATATTCCACTCATCCTAGTCTTGGTACACCCTGATCACTCGTACACTCTAGGCATCACTAGTACACAATACTAATTCTATAACTATACTAGACACATGCACTTGATACTCTAGTATACCAACTACTAACTATACTCCGATACCTACCTTAGAACTATGGGTACAATGGGTACTACCTTAGAACTATAATATTAGTCATTAATTGTGTTGGTGCAATTGCCATGAAGATATCCTTTGTAGCTCTTACAATCACCAACTCGTTCCTTGATATTACGTCTTGACGTATAGCGTTCCACCTACACGATTAGGAAAATACTTTGGTATACAAGATTTGGATCCACAATGATCAGTTTTAGGAACCCAAATAAATATATTCACATTTACCATTTTTCGAGCTTTACACAAATGTGAGGTGTGTCCTTTCAAACCATAGTAGTGACATGTAATATGACTATTTATGTTTGAGAAAGGTGTGTGGTCGTGATGTGTGACTTGAATATTTTTTCGTGATTTTGTGTATACGAAAGTGTGATTGTGTGACTTTTTAGCTTTCTTGCCATTCTTTTTTGTGTGTGTTAGTGACCTTTTGTTAAGTCACGTGTCGCACGTGTTTTGTCATAACCAAGACCCGATATAGGGGCACGAGTACGTGGGTACGTCCAGCCTATGCCGCAGTATCGGTGGTAGAACGCTGTCTAGGTCGACAATACTTTCTAAAAATCTCATACAATATATATAAGGTACTTGTCATGCCATCTCAACTCCAAATGGAGAACAATGATATATAATAATAATAATCCATACTCAATCATAATATTTGACTAAGGAAGATAGAACATGATATGGAATAAGGAAAAATACAAATACTCACAAAATATCTCAAGTCCATCCCAATACTAAGGTTTAATCTCAACATAAAGTCTTAAAGAATAATATAAACTATAAAGTCTAACTAGAGTCAATACAATCTCAAAATAAAATATCTAAAATCTCTCCAACTAATAGAACTACTCAACAAGCTCTACGACCTCGCCATCCTGTGGCCCATAGTAGGTGGGACACATCACCTCTAGCCAATCATCTGAAAAATATATTCCGTCAGGATTTGAACAAAGTACAACCAAATAGCAGTTCTAAGTTAATTGATAATGACAATAAACAAAAATAGAGAATATAGTACAAGACGAGAAGCAATAAAACAATATCATACTATGGAAGAAAGAGACAGATAATCTAGAGCAATATGGTATAAATTGATCATAATGAAATGGAATAAAAATAATAAACTAGATTAGAGAGAAGAACTGTAACTACACTAAGTATTTGAAATACTAGTTAGATAAGTGACCGGTTTGGGTTATCAAGATCTATTAACACGATCAATAACATAATCATATGATCAGTATGATTGGCTGTTATATACAAGAAACACAATCATTTAAGATTGGCTTTTGTCTATAAGAATATAATAATTTAATATTGGCTATTGTCTACAGAGTAACACAATCACACGTGAGATATATGACTGGCTGTTGTCTATATGATTGCATTATTCAAGGTTTTGATCACATATTTATCTAGCACTTCCTCTGTCCTCAACCAATACTCATGGATCCTATCACAACACGTCAAGAACACGAATATAATATGAGTACACGAAGAACACAAATGTACACGAATAAATATGAGCACATGGAATATCCGATGCATACGATAAAGTATATGTGAAGGAGTATCCAAAGTACACGATAATGTGATGACATTGTTTGTGGTATTAAACGAAAGAATGAAAGTGTATTTCAATGACGGGGTTTGTGCGAAACCCACGCCCTTTGGTTTACAAACAAACTTGTACAATGTAATCCTATACGAGGATGTGGGAGTACAATTTATTTAATCTGGGTATAAATTGCTATAGGTGTCTGATCTGCGGTCGATCACTTTAGCCCTTGGACCACGCGATGTTGAAGAAGTGCCATGGAAGACAGGTAGCAGCTTCGAAGGTTGTAGGAGAGGGTGGATGCACGATGCCGAAGTCGTCGATCCCCGCTCTTTGCCTGAGCTCCGGGCTCTCTCTCTCTCTCTCTCTCTCCTTCTTGTTCGATCTTCTCCGACTGTCGACCTTGGATCTGATATTGGTACTCTTGACCGAATTTTCCGACCTGGGATCTGATATCGGTTTCTTGACCAATTTTTCGACCTTGTTCCCCATTGACAGGGGCCTCTATTTATAGAGTCTTTGGTGACAGTGACCACTCTGTTGGTGTAGCAACCGAGGAGTGGAAAGTACAGCACCCTTTTACACAACGATTAAAGTAACCAATGCCTACGTATAGATGATCTTTTGACTGAGCGGGTGATGTGGGTCCAACTAAGGGGACATAACACGTACGGTTGCTACTAAGATCACAGCGTAAAAGCCACGCGGGTAGGTATCCATTGTGTAGAAGAGGTTGGCGTAGAAGCCAAATGTCCGTCACCATGGCATAGAAGCCAAGTAGGCATAGAAGCCGAACAGGCATAGAAGTCGAGTAGGCGTGGAAGTCGAGCAGGCATAGAAGCGGAGTAGGCGTGGAAGCCGAACAGGCACAAAAGCCGAACAGGCATATAAGCCGAGTAGGCGTGGAAGCCGAGTAGTCATAGAGACTGAGTGGGCATGGAAGCCGACTAGTCGTAGAGACTGAGTGGGCGTGAAAGCCGCATGAGCACAGATCCTGAATGGGCGTAGAAGCCGCTGCATATCGTGCCAGAATGGGCGTAGAAGCCGCTTGAGCACAGATCCTGAATGGGCGTAGAAGCCGCTGCACACCGTGCTGATGTGGATGCCTTAGCCGGAATTACGGCTTTTAAAGATATAACCAAATCTCTTGCAGAGATTTGCCATCACCTTATGCATTAAATGCGGAGGCGTGTTTCGAAGGTCTGCAGGCCTTCTGTGCACCCGTCGCAGAGACGTGTCTTGAGAGAAACTGTCACCGCTCTGTGCAATTAGACGTGGAGACGTGCCTCGAATCCCGTACGAAGTACAGCTTTTGACGTGGCAGGCGGTTTGTCTGCTGCGGAGCGTAAAACAGCTCATGTTTGCCTGTGTAAAACAGGGCGGCGTATTCCCTTGTACGCAAAAGAGCGGTTTATGCTGAGGGGACTCCAGTAAACGACGGTTTGGTGATGTTTTACCAAATCCTCTGTATTAAATGGTGAGATCCGCCATCATACTATGGGATGCGTCCCGAGAGGTCTGCCATCGTTTTCAGCCGTCGTCTGGGTAGCCGTGCATCACCTTTTGTCAGGAGTCAGAGGTCAGATTCACTGTGTGACTTGACAGGTTCATTTCGGGGAAGATGAAGCGTTCCTCGTACGCTATCTCGCTGCTTTGAGAGCGGTTGAGTTTTACGCCATGGAGGCGATGAAGAACTCTGTTTTACGCTGGAGCGGCCTGGACGTACTGCACTTATGCGGATGGTCCTTTGAGCTTTATTCTTCATGCTGTATTTTAGCAGAGAAAACTCTGTCGTACGCCTGATGGCTCTGAAGGCCTCTGCTTACGCTGCTCTGTATCAAGAGGCTGTGTAGCTCTTCCCAGCGTATTTTTCATGCTTCTACAAGACCCCCTTCAGAGCTTTTAAATTCCTTGGAATTTGAAACGCTTTGAACGAAGCATGAATGGCCCCTCGTAAATCGAAACGTTTCTGAGTGGAGCGTTAAAACGGTCGGTGCAGACTTTATGGCGGATTTATGGGGGACTGCTGTGATCTCTTTTGCCTATAAAAGGCTGGGGGAGTTAGCCTGTTCTCTCCACATCTTCATCACCACGCAGAGATGATCACCGGAGTTCGCCGGGTCGATTTGAGGAAGAAGGAGATCATGTTCTTCCAGCGTGTAAGGAGCCAAAAAAGACGACATCTTCAAGCAAGTGTCCACTGCAACGATGGATCATGGAAGGATATCTTAGCCTCCCTTGCTCGGGATAATCAACAACTTTGTATGGCGTTGCCCCAGGAGAGAGGAAGGGTCGTATTTGACCACGGCGGCTGGCATGCCGCACCTTCTCTCGATGCCCTCCGGTGACGAGAGTCAGACAGACTCGTTCTGTCCCGGATTGATCGGTGCACGGAGCATGGGATCTGCAAAATTTATGCAGGCCCAGTTCTGTATCCGCCCGCCGTTGATCATTGCCATGTCAGTCAGTTTGCTGGAGCTGACCGACTGCCGGAGGAGATGGATGAAGAATTGAAGCCCAGCGAGAACCTGTCAGAACAGCTTCTGGGCGATCTTCAGACGACGAGGGGGTATCTCCTTTGTAGACAGAGTTTCCCTCAGATGTAATCATGAAAATGAAAAGAAAACCCTTGTAGATTGGATTTCCCTCATATGTAATCATAATTTTGATCTTTAATAAAAATCGTCTTTCTTCTTCATATGATCATTTTGCCATATGTTGCTGTGAAGTCTGAATATGTGCAGCTTTAACACGTCTGAATCTGTACGCCGACTCTGTAGAAAGAGTGCTAGGTTCTGGCCTTTACGCATAGCGAGTAGTTCATAGAACGCTGTAGAGCATTTTGAACATCTTAGAACTGTCCTGTTGCTGGGACTGAGGAACCGCGTAGAGCTCTGGATTTCTGATAAACAGAATTTTTGTTCAGTCTTCGCCTTCAAGAGTGACTTCTCGAAAATCCCTTGGAACAGGGTCGAGGAATGGCTGTCAAAAACTGAGTTGCCATCTTTTGATAGACGAGATATTCAGACTGGAGTTTGGATGAACTTCCAATTGACCCGAGAAGAGTAATTTCTTAATGTTTGAACTCTTATATGTTTCGGGTACTTGGGATATGTTGAGGCCAAGGAGGAGTATCTTCTGTGTGAACTCCTGTAATTGACCGTCTTGGGGACCGTTCGAATATACGGAAAGTCGTGGAGCGAGAAATCATCAGTCTGTAGCCTCCGGGCGTAAAATACCGTCGAGCGTGAAATCGTAGACTTGTAGTTCCTGTGCGTGAAGTCATGGGTTTTGTGGCCTCTCGAGCATAAAAGCTACTAAGCACAAAGGCATTCGGGCCAAAAACCTGACTTGTAGCTGTCGAACGTAAAGTTGTAGATTCGTAGCCATTGAGCGTGGGAAGCCCCTTTAGCGTAGAACTGTATATATGTAGCCTCTGAACGTAGAACACCATCGAGCGTGAAATCGTAGACTTGTAGTTCCTGTGCGTGAAGTCATGGGTTTTGTGGCCTCTCGAGCATAAAAGCTACTGAGCACAAAGGCATCCGGGCCAAAAACCTGACTTGTAGCTGTCGAACGCAAAGTTGTAGATTCGTAGCCGTCGAGCGTGGGAAGCTCCTTTAGCGTAGAAATGTATATCTGTAGCTCCTGAAAAGAAAATTTCTCCGAGCGTGAAGTCTTGCGGATCTGTTGCTTCTGAGCGTAAACTGAGCGCTATCGAGCGTGAGATCATCAATTTGGTATCTGCTGAGCGTAAAGTCATAGATTTGTGGCCTCTCGAGCGTAAAAGCTACTGAGCACAAAGGCATCCGGGCGTAAAACCATAGACTTATAGCTTGCGAGCGTAAAATCGTAGATCTGTTGCTGTCGAGCGTAGAAAGCTCCTTCAGCGTAGGACCTGCTGAACCGTCTTTGCACGAAAAAACTTTTCGAATTTGATGACTGTCCGTCTTTCAAGGTTAGTGGACTGACGTGGCATCCAATCATAACCCATTATTTAATTTTGCGAGATTTGGTTAGGGTCTCGAGGAGTTCGTCTGAGGATTCGAGGAGTCGGCCCGAACTCTATATATATCCCAAGTTCTCTGAGAGAGAAACTTTTTATCCGTCTTCTGTGAAAGAGAGCTTTCGATTGTTCGAGTTTTTCTTCGTTCCCTCGAATCTTCAGAAAATGGCATCGAAACAAACCTCCTCCGCTAAGGAAAAGGGTATAGGTTCCTCTTCTCATTCTTCCGCCCTAGCGAGGGGGTCTTCGGTCGGTCAAGGCGAACTTCCTTCTGAGCGAGGTATCCCACCGACGAGCAGTGCACCCGATTTTAGAGGTAAAGCCTTCAGGGTGACAAAAACGATGAAAAATCCTTCGTACACATTGAACGTGACCGCGCTAGGTCGTCTTCTGTGCTGATAGCCTCTTCTTGAGGAAGATGATGCACGGAGGCATTTTTATCTTTTACGCCCATATTTCTAATGTGTCAGCGTAAAGACTCCATATTTTCGTAGTTCTGCCCGTTGGTCATGCTCAGCAGCATTCGCTCGCCCTGAGCCGATATCAAGATCCCCCTTCCTTCAGGGTACTGGGGTCCGGAGATAGGAAATGTCACGTGGGACAGATCCTCCAGATAGTTCGAGTGCAGCATCCCGGCAGCGGAATCCATCACCTCGGCCAGTGGAGACTCACCCAAATCAACTATAAAAGTGCAAGGAAAATATGTTATTACAAATCTTGCACAAACATACAGACCAAAAGAAACGACAGTCTGTGCTCTACGCCAGGATTGTACAAATTTGGTTATTTTACGCCGGAAGTCCCCTCCACAAGCGTAAAACTCAAATTTTACGACATACGCCAATTTTTGGTAGCCAGAGCTTTTATGCTCGGAACTACGAAAATATGGAGTTGTTACGCTGGCACATTAGAAATGTGGGTGTAAAAGATGAAAATGCTTCCGTGCATCATCTTTCCCAAAGAGGCTATCAGCACAGAAGACGACCTAGCGCGGTCACGTTCAACGTGTGCGAAGGATTTTTTGTCATTTTTTGTCATCCCAAAAGGCTCTACCTCTAAGACCGGGTGCGCTTCTCGTCGACGGGATACTTCGCTCGGAAGGAAGCTCACCTTGCCCAACCGAAGACTCCCTCGCTGGTGCAGAAGAATGGGAAGAAGAACCTATATTCTTTCCTTTAGTGGAGGGGGTTTTTTTTGGCGCCATTTCTGAAGACTCGAAGTGCTCGAAGAAGGAACGAAGAAAAACTCGAACAGTCGAAAGCTCTCTTTCGCAGAAGACAGATAAAAAGTTTTTCTCTCAAAGGCTTGGGATATATATAGAGTTCGAGTCGACTCCTCGAATCCTCGGACGGACTCCTCGAGACCCTAACCAAATCTCACAATTAATAGGTGGTTATGATTGGATGCTACGTCAGCCCACTACTCTCAAAAGACGGACAGTCAGCGAATTCAAAAAGATTCTTTGCACAAAGCAGTTCAGCGGTTCCTACGCTAAAGGAGCTTTCTACGCTCGACAGCAACAGATCTACGGTTTTACGCTCGCAAGCTATAAGTCTATGGTTTTTCGCCCGGATGCCTTTGTGCTCGGTAGCTTTTATGCTCGAGAGGCAACAAACCTACGACTTTACGCTCAGCAGATACCAAATCGATGATCTCACGCTCGGTGGCGCTCAGTTTACGCTCAGAAGCAACATATCCGTAAATTTCACGCTCGGAGAAATTTTCTTTTCAGGAGCTACAGATCTACAGTTCTACGCTAAAGGAGCTTTCTATGCTCGACAGCTACGAATCTACGGCTTTACGTTCGACAGCTATAAGTCTATAGTTTTACGCCCGGATGCCTTTGTGCTCGGTAGCTTTTATGCTCGAGAGGCTACGAACCTATGACTTCACGCTCAGGAACCACAAGTCTACGATTTCACGCTCGATGGTGTTCTACGCTCATAGGCTACAGATCTCCAGTCCTACGCTAAAGGAGTTTTCTACGCTCGACAGCTACGAATCTACGGCTTTACGTTCGACAGCTATAAGTCTATGGTTTTACGTCCGGATGCCTTTGTGCTCGGTAGCTTTTATCCTCGAGAGGCTACAAACCTACGACTTCACGCTCAGGAACCACAAGTCTACGATTTTACGCTCGATGGTGTTTTACACCCAGAGGCTACAGACTAATGATTTCATGCTCCACGACTTTCCGCAAATCCGAACAGTCCCCGAAGCGGTCAATTGCAAAGAGTTCACACAGAAGATACTCGTTCTTGACCCCAAAATATCCCAAGTACCCGAAACACACAGAGTTCAAACATTGAGAAATTACTCTTCTCGGGTCCAAAATTGGAGGTTCATCCAGACTCCAGTCTGAATATCTCGTCTGTCAAGATGGCAACTCAGTTTGACAGCCATTTCTCGACCCTGTTCCAATGGAGTTTCGAGAGATCATTCTCGAAGACGAAGTCTAAACAAAATTTCTGCTCATCAGAAGCAGCAGTTCAGAGCTCTACGCGGTCCCTCAGTCCTAACAAACAAAATAGTTCTAAAGGTTCAATAGGCTTAAATAGCATTCTATGGACTATTCGCTACACGTAAAGGACAGGACCTAATACTCTTCTTATCGGAGTTGGCGTAAAGAATCAGATGTGTCGAAGATACACATATTCAGACTTCACAGCAACGTATGGCAAGATGATCATATGAAGAAGAAGACAATTTTATTAAGATTAAAGTCACGATTACATATGAGGGAAATCCAATCTACAAGGGTTTTCTTTTCATTTTTATGATTACAACTGAGGGAAACTCCGTCGACAGGAGGGTTTCCCTATCATCGTCTGAAGATTGCCTAGAAGCTGTTCTGACAGGTTCTCGCAGGGGCATAATTCTTTATCCATCTTCTCCGGCAATCAGTCAGTTCCAGCAAACTGATTGACATGACAATGATCAACGGTGAGAGAATGACAGAGTTGGGGCTTGCATAAATTATGCAGATCCCTCGCTCCGTACGCCGTGACAGATTGAGTTGAGATATTTCACTCAACTCAATGCCCGAGGTCAGAGCTAGTCGCTGCTCTCACTCCCGGAGGTGACAGGAAAAGATACCGTTTGCAAGCCGTGTGGTCTAGTACGACCCTTCCCTTCTCCTGGAAGAACAGCCATATAAAGTTGCTGATTATCCCGAGCAAGGGAGGCTAAGATATCCTTCCATGATCCATCGTTGCAGTGGACACTTGCTCGAAGACGCCGTCTTTTTTGGCTCCCTACATGCTGGAAAAACATGATCTCCTTCTTCCTCAGGTCGACCCGACGAACTCCGGCGATCATCTCTGCATGGTGATGGGAATGTGGGAAGAACAGGTTAACTCCTCCAGCCTTTTTATAGGCGAAAGAGAACACAGCGGTCCCCAATAAATCCGCCATAAAGTCCGCATCGACCGTTTCAATGCTCCATTCAGAAACGTTTCGAGTTACGAGGGGCCGTTCATGCTTCATTCAAAGCGTTTCAAATTCCGAGGAATTTAAAAGCTTTGAAGGGGGTCTTGTAGAAGCATGAAAAATATGCTGGGAGGAGCTACGCAGCATCCTGATGCAGAGCAGCGTAAACAGAGGCCTTCAGAGCCATCAAGCGTACAAGCAGAGCTTTCTCCGCTAAACACAATGTGAAGTACAAGCTCAAAGGACCATCCGCGTAAGTGCAGTACGTCCAGGCCGCTCCAGCGTAAACAGGGTTCTTCATATCCTCCATGGCGTAAAACTCATCCGCTCTCAAAGCAGCGTTAAAGCGTACGAGGAATGCTTCGTCTTCCCCGAAATGAACCTGTCAAGTCACGCAATGAACCTGACCTCTGACTCCTGACAAAAAGTGCTGCACGGCTACCGAGACGACGGCTGGAAACGAGGACAGACCCCTTGGGACGCGCACCACAGTATGATGGCGGATCTCTGCATTTAATGCAGAGGATTTGGTTAAAATATCGCCGAACCGTCGTTTACTGACGTCCCCTCAGCATACACTGCTCTTTCGCTTACAAGGGGATACGCTGCCTTGTTTTACACAGGTAAACATGAGCTGTTTTACGCTCCGTAGTAGACAAACCGCCTGCCACGTCAAAAGCTGCACTTCGTACGGGGCTCGAGGCACGTCTCTACGTCTAAATTGCACAGAGCGGTGACAGTTTCTCTGGAGGCACGTCTCTGCGACAGTTGCACAGAAGGGCTGCAGACCTTCAAAATACGCCTCCGCATTTAATGCACAAGATGGTGGCAAATCTCTACAAGAGATTTGATTATATCTTTAAAAGCCGTAATTTCGACTAAAGACGTCCACATCATCACTCTGGCATGGTACGCAGCGGCTTCTACGCCCATTCAAGATATGTGCTCATTCGGCTTCAAACGCCCACTCAGTCTCTACGACCATTCGGCTTCTACGCCCATTCGACTTCTACGCCTGTTCGGCTTCTACGCCTATCCGGCTTCTATGCCTATCCGGCTTCTACGCCAGGGTGACAATCATTTGGCTTCTACGCCAACCTCTTCTACACAAGGGATACCTACCTACGTGGCTTCTACGCCGTGATCTTCGCAGCAGATATACGCATTTTGTCCCCTTAGTTGGACACGTGTCACATGCTCACTCAAAAGGTCATTTATACGCAGGCATTGGTTATTTTAACCGTTGTGTAAAAGGGTGTTGTCTTTCCACTCCTCGGTTTTTACACCGACAGAGTGGTCACTGTCACCAAAACTCTATAAATAGAGACCCCTATCAATGGGAAACAAGGTCAAAAAACTAAAAACAGGAAGATCGAACAAGGTCGAACTTCCCAGAAAGATCGAACCGGAGGTCAAGAGAGAGAGAGAGAGAGAGAGAGAGAGTCCGGGGCTCAGGCAAAGAGCAGGGATCGACGACTTTGGCATCGTGCACCCACCCTCTTCTGTAACCTTCGAAGCTGCTACCTGTCTTCCACGGCACTTCTTCAACATCGTGTGGTCCAAGGGCTAAAGTGATCGACTACAGATCAGATGCCTATAGCAATTTATATCCAGATTAAATAAATTGTACTCCCACATCCTCATATAGGATTAAATTATACAAGTTTGTTTGTAAACCAAAGGGCACGAGTTTCGTATAAACCCCGTCATTGAAATACACTTTCATTCTTTCGTTTAATACCATAAACAGTCGTGTGTACGCGACAAATTTGGCCCGTATCTGTCAAAAATTATCGTATTTGGACTTTTCAAAATTTTACAATTACTTTGTGCATGCTCGCTATGTTGTAATGAGACTTGTACCACTTGACTCGTAGCTTTTGAATTATCCAGTAACCCAAGTTTTATCTGATTCTGAGATAGTCGATCGGATCACCGTATCGTTGGTCTTATGATTCCGATTCGACGAACATTTTGTGATCGGCTTACCGGAATCCAATTTTGGAAATACCGTTAAAATTGTATCATCTTTTAGACCTTGTTTGACATATAGTTTACTGATTTGGATGCCTTCTTTTTGTCACATTTTTGGTGCAACGTGTGCCTACGGATCCCATTTTGATCAGAACATTGTTGAATTGGCTTGGTGCGCAATTTAAATTATGTATAGGCTATTCTTAGTATCTCATCTATTCCAAACAAATTGGTGATGTCAATTCCATCATCAAGTGACGAATGTTCATATTTTTATTTTGTGCAACCCTTATTTATAATTAATTTATTTCATGTTCGTATTCTGAAATCTGTGTGACGAAATTAAGATTCGTCGATTCCAGTAATCTTGTATCGCTAAAATTGACAAAGTGTCGTATGGGTCACCAAAATAAGATAGTTAACCTTATGGTTGACCATATTATCTCAATTTACGTACAATAGGCTTCATTGCACGAATTATGAAATACAAACTTGGTATATTGAACCTAAAACTTGTAAATCAGAATATAAATAAAAAAATATTGATTATAAAGACTAGGGTAACTTAAATCTAGATGTTATGGCTAATAGACAACTTAGGTAACATAGGTGATATGTGACACAGACCGACCCTACTTTCCTAGTTGAGGAGTTGTTAGTTGTATAAGCATTTAAGCATAATATTTGGTTGTTTGTTATTTGGGCTAGGTAGATATTCTAGTGGATTATGGTTCGTTGGTTCGTGGATAGACTTGGTAAGACTTTAGTCTCCTAAACTTAGCAGGCTTGGACGAATTCCATAAAAGTATACCTTGCCTATTTGATTCTCAGTATTTACTTGTTTGCATATATTATTAGTCATTATTTTATTTTTACTGTTACTTTTGTTTCATATAACATGTTACATGAGTATTCTTGTTGACACTTGTTAGGCATAATACACATATTTTTGTTGCATTGTATGCTAGATGACTTATTGTTTACTTGTGTGTATGACTGGACTGGACATGTGGGTTATTAGTGATTGGATAAGATGGATCATGGAATTGACTCGACACTATCATTGGGGTGGGAAAGACAATTAGTAGATGAATATAATACTTTACATATTTTATGTAACTCGTACATTTTATCGGAGATATAGGCATGATGACCCTGGATATATACTACATATTGCTTCTAACGTTCGATGAGTTATGCACAATCTGGCCCCTGGTTCCCCAGAAAAATTATGCCGATCCTATTTTAGTTGAAGAGTTCATACGTGTGAACGTTGTCCCCAAAAGTGCTTATTGCTGAGCTTCTGTGTAGGATTTTGTAGGTATCATTTATTCAGGATTCAGGTATACTTAGATATTATATTCTTAATTTTTTATTCGGTATTTATTTCTTGTTCTATAGCTCATATTTTATAGATAGTGGTGTGGATGTAATTGGATGTTTTATATGGATAGTTGTTATGAACTTGACAACGTATACGTATTTAAGTTGGGCTGGAGTCCTCTATATGTAGCTGGCCATTGCCGCGTATCCTAGTTCCTACATATTTTTGGACAGGAGCATGACATCACCTAACCAAATCATAGGAAGCATTAATACTATCATCCAATGCATCTGTGATCCATAAAGCTAGAATCCATCAAGGAAATATAATTCAACGATTCAACATATTATAAAATTATCATTCATCTAGCCATAATATTCTCGAATCAATGTTAGTCAATATTCGATACATCTTAATCACATTAATTACATGCATAACCAGAAAATTAATCATTCGCTAAACATCAATATGTTTTCAACCAATACTATATGCCAAACTAGATATCAGATCATCTCATTCCACACATAAGATCCATTAGCTATAGACTATCTCAGGTCATCGAGCAATAATATTCCAACATTCTTAGGGTCATACTCGTATGATACAAATGAACTTCCAATTCATTATCCAAATATCATGTTCTTACAACCAACTAAAACTAATTTCTACTGTTATTCGAAGTCACTCCTAATCAACAAAATAAATACATGAGATTCATAGCATATCTAGACTTGTTGTATGGAACTCTCAACAGAACCTAAGGGAGGGTCAAAAGACTTTGATCACATAAGCAACTCATAGTTGAAGAGAATCAATTGAGGGTCCAAGAATATAAAGTCATGCCCTGATACCATTATATCACGAACCGATTTCGTAGAACCGAAAGTAACCACTGGACATGAAACCGTATAAGTCTAAATTGTACTTGTACAAGGCAAGATCAATCAGGACGAAAAGAACATCTCAAAAACAAAGTTGTTGCAGCTAAAATAAACAGAAAAGTTGAATAGAGACAAGATATACATATATAATTCTTTTTATTGATAATGTAGCAACAAAATTATAACTTCTCGAGGCCAAAAGAACAACTTGATTATAAGCACTCGCTCTTAATATAATAAAATATGCCACAAGGCTTACAACTCAAAAACTATACAAATAATGATGTTACATACATTGTCCTTTATATACAAATAGAAATCATCTCTTGTTGAACATCTTTAAGTTGTTAATCCGAGCTCCAACGTCTCAGGATGTCTAAGAAAACTCTGCACGTGGGAGTTAGGGGGAGGGGATCGGTACATTGAATGCACTGATAAATAGCCTCTAGCCAAGTCAACTAAACTAACACGATAATCATGTGAGAGAAAATAAACTTATTATGTGATATTTCTAATCTTGCTTTAGGATCAGTTAACATTTCATAAGAATGTTATATAGAGCATACATGTGACATTGGTAAACAATTGTATAGACAGATATACATACGAACATAAATGCATCCGTGAACACAATGAATCTTACCCATGGCTTACCATCCTTCTCTGTAACAATGTTATCAATTCATAATGTAAAAATGTGTCATAAGTGTGTTCCTATATCTATTGTTTTCCTTCATAAAATATAAGTGTAGTGAGTTCATCCATGCAAATAATCCGATGAGCCTATAAGCATATTGATATTAGCATGCAACCCAATTATACGAAGATAACTGGTGACACACCATCTTGGACGTCTAATGAGACAAGCAATCTTTTCAGTGCAGGTAGAGAGATCCCTAAAAGTCTCTGAATTGCTAAGTGCTAGTATGCCAACTTTAATTCTTCCTAGGTTAACCCGATCCCAGTGTCGAGGCAACTATTCAAGGAATTAAAATCTTGTGCACAAGTTATCCATGACCATGCAAATGGGTGAACAATTAACTAAGCCATTAAAAAATAGTCTTCGTCTTGAATACCAAGATCGTTGTATGATTCTCCAAATGAATCCAATTACAACCAAGCCCTTTGAGCCAACAAAGACCAATGCACTGTGTGGAGCAGGACGTTACACCCAAAATGCAAAGTGTGTCATCAAAGTGCCACATTCCACTCTTCGCCCGAGTGCAAGTCTCTCGGAGAGTAACTCCCCATTAAGTGGGTTGTTACAGCAATAACCCCCACTAAGTAGGTTTGTAACCACCTACTAAGTGGACAGTTACAAAAACTGAGCAGAACGAGCGCAATGATATGCCTGATGTGTAAGTGCCCCAAGTGCAAAGTACGTTATCAAAGTGACACTTTGCACCTTCTCCTGAATCTAAGTCGCAGGCTCTAGATCCTAAGAGAACTTTCCAAGAAATAAGTGACAAAACCAAATATTTCTTGGAGGATTTGAATCTTTCCCTCTACTACAATATCCTACTATACCAACCACATGGGCTACCACTCCCCATGTGTATTAGGCAATAAAAGAATAATCTTATATTAAAGTACACATTTAGGATTTTCCACATGGATATGGACAACTTTCTATAAAATAATTTCAATAAAGCTCAACAATGTATATTTTTCAATAGGCCAATTCGTACAAAAATACCATCAACTATCAAATTTTGTAACTTTTAAAGAATAATGGTGTGGTAAACTATGAATTCTTATAAGTTACTCATGATTTCAATTATCCATTAAATTTAACGAGTTTGGGTTAATTTTGTCCCTAAATAAATCAAAAATCACTTCTAACTTCTAATAATTCATAAACAAAAAAAACATAATCTTAATGTTGGTGTTGGGTGGGGTTCCCAACCTATGTGAAGAATACTCCGGAGGGCGACGAATGCCATCCTTGTGTCAGAGAAGATCAGGAAGTCAAATGTGGCAAATGTGTCTAAATTTGAGCGTGTATCGAAAGCTATTGGAAAAGCAGTATTAGAGTCAACAATATAAAGTTGTCGTAGTACCGCGAGTATACCGGTTTGACAGTAGTTTATTCTAGAATAGGTTCTCACATGTTTTGGCCAAATTTTGGGATACCACTACCGGTAAATCGTCAGTATATCGATGGCAGAATATAAGGGTGAAAATAGGTATTCTATTAACACCACTAGATCAATATCAATAGTCAGATTTGTTCGGGATTATGAGAATTTAAATAGGTATTTTCAAACCCTAATCCATTTTTATCAATCGTATATCATTGAGAGATAAAAAATGAGAGATTTCTCGAGCTTGCAGCTTTCTAAGAGAGAAAGAGAGAGTTTTTGAGTTTCGGGAGTTATTTCAGAGAGAGATCATTTTGAGAAGTTCTTCGTTAATGCTTTCTCGTCGTCTAGTCTTAGATAAACTCTTTGTACTCGTTGTGATATATTTTTATCTGATTGAAGTGTTATGGAGATCAGTATGGATCGATGGAAGAGTTTGTAAAGGAGTAGGGTGTATTTTCTTTATTCCAATAGTGGAGGCTTTTTCGGGTTCGACTTTGACCTTTCCATATTTTCCATAAAAATATCGTTGTGTTTGTGTTTGGCTTTGATTGTGATTTTAGCATATTTATTTGTGTATTTTTTTTGATCCTCACAAGTTCTATTTGTTTGGGAAACGATTTTCATGTTTCGTTCCCATCAGAGTGGTATCAAAATATTGGTTTCAGAGCACTATTAGGATACTAGTTGTCAAATGTCAGAAGTTGACAAATAAATCGAGTATAAGAAACGGATGTGAAGCCGGTCCACATAATAAATCTAAATGATTCCAATTATCACTATTGGTGGTGCAAGAAGAAAGGTTTGATGTTCGTCAAGTAGATGTATCTTCTAGTATTTGCTTCCAAGAAGCCTAGTGAGAAATCCGATGAGGACTAAAATTTTGAGCATATACAAGTGTGTAGGAATATTAGGCAGTTCGTGTAGGAGAATGTATATAATCACATCGCCAAAATTAAGCACATAAAGATATTTTTCGAGAAGTTGGAATCCTTCTATGCCAAGAAGACCGGGATAAACAAATTATTTCTGATCCAACTGATCCGACATATACAAATGTGTGGGTATATTAGGTACAACGATGATTTGTCCATTATGGATCATTTGAGTGAGTCCCATGGCATAATTGACCAGTTTCCTCTATGGGAGTAAAGTTCGATAACGAAGTACATGTTGTTGTATATATTGCCATACTCGTCGCAAATCGTACCAGTGTCTATGACCGCTTCTGCTCTAGAAGGCATGGTCAGTCTGGAGTTTGCCAATAGTGGGGTATTAAATGAAGAGATATGGAGAAAATCTCAAGGCACTTCATCTCCATCCCATTCAGAGAAGCTTGTTTCAAAGAGCCAAGGATAGAGTAAAAGTAAGGCTCCAGACGGTGGCAGAGACAAGAGTAAAGTAAAGTCCAAGAGTCGGTACTAGGTCTACGAGTATTACCATTATAGGTAGAAGGGCCACTTCAAGTGAAACTATTTTGCTTAGAAGAGAGAAGAAAGACGACAAAGAAAAGCATAGTGAGAACATAATATCGACCGTCTTAGCACATAGAGGTGACATCATTATTATGGGTGATGAGGTGATCATGAACCTCATATGCAATAATAATTATTAGTTGATGGATCAGGGGCTATGACTCATATAACTCACAACATGATATTGTCTGCCACATGCACGACATGCGACTGTGAAGTATTGAAAATGATCAACGAAAAAGTATCGAAGGTTGTTGCTATAGGAGATTTCTATTTAATGACATCTTGTGCCCAAAGGTGTTCGTCATGTCCCCGATGTAGAATAGGAATAATAGGATGGATTATTATTGAATGAAGGATTACATATATATATGAGAGGAGTCAGTATTTCTCTATTATTATGCCTGATGTGGGACTAAAGCCCAATACACTTAATACTTAATACCCTCCCTAAAGCTGGAGTATATATGTATATTATGTCCAGCTTGTTACAAAGAAATTAAACTCGAGGACCCAAAAGAGATTTTACAAGTATATCAGCTATCTGATCTCCAGTTCTCACATGGTGAAATATGATCATCTACTTTTGGTATTCATCACGGACAAAGTGAATGTCAATCTCAATATATTTTGTCCATTCATGAAATACGAGATTAGTAGCAATATGGATAGCGGACTAATTATCACACCACATCTCTACTTCTTTCGATCCTGCTTCTTCTTCCATCTATTATAAAAAATAATACCGATATAATACTTCAGCGATACCATGAGCAATGACTCTATATTCTGCTTTCGAACTTGATTGTGAGACCATACTCTTCTTATTGCACTTCCATGATACTAATTTTCTACCAATGAATATTGAAAATTGGATGTAGACCGTCTATCAGTAAGACTTTCACCCAGTCCGCATCTGTAAAATATTCAAGATGAGTATGCCCCTAATTCTCCATCTAAATTTCTTTTCTCGGATTTTGGGCTAGATAACATATGATTCTGAGAACTATATGCCAATGTGATACTCATAGGGAAGCCATAAATCTATTCGCGATACTTACGACAAAGAAAATGTATGGGCAAGTCATGATTACCACGTAGTTGAGTTTTTCAACCACTCGGTGATACTGATATGGATTGGTCATGAGTATCCCCTCATCGGTGAATAACTTTACCCCTGAATTCATGGGTGAGATTGCTACCTAACTTCCATCATTCATGCATTGGTTAGGATGTCCAGCACATACTTTCTCTGAGACATTATTGTCACTCCCTGATCTCCCGTGATCCCGATCCGTCCCCGCTGGATGTGAGATCACCATGACAGCTTTCCTGTGGGACATAAACCATTTCCATCAGGGCATGATGCCATGAGAGCCTAAAGTTGCGCTTGCACAAGGCAACAACGTTAATCTTCTTGGTTATCATCGAACCGATCGAGTTTGTTGTGGAGGAGGAGTGTTACAAACAACAATCCATCTGAGTATACGAAGCAGAGCTCTAGACACGAGGTCCTTTGAATACAATGATATCCTTCCATACATTATGTCCCTCTATAAAAAAGTATCTCAAAATATCTCGATACATCTTAAGGTATCGACTCCTGATCTCTGACTCCTAAGGATGAGGAACTGATATCGCTTCTTCGGACGATCCAGTACCTACGAACAAGACTAGTGGGCGTCAGTAATTTAAGAAAAGCACTGGTGAGTATAAAAATAACGTACAAAAGTAACTCTCTAAAACCAACACTAAGTAATTATGTTATAAAATATTATATTATTAGTGATCTTGCTACTTTTTACCTAGGTTCATTTCATGATATACAGGATAAGAGTCAGATTATACTTTTGAAAACATCTTTGAAAAAACATATTTTATATTCGAATACATGCAAGCATATAAGACAAATATTCCATGCACGATATACAGGTTCATTTACTATCTCTGGTGTGCAGTGTGTCTTGTGAGCCATATTCATTCTCTAAAGACTCTATCATGCATCTAGTGGACTATTTTTCTTATCGTTTATCTCTACAATTCTTATGAACAGTTATCATCTTATCGCGTGAACGAGATAGAAGCATATTCATAAACAGAGACTTCTCTATGAAAGAATTTTATATAAGAGAATATGTTTGATAACATGTATATCACTTATTCAGTGATTCTTAACCTTCGTCGAACGGTTATCCCTACAACAGACATACAAGTTAGCAACAATTTACATAAACATATATGTTCTATTTTTTTGTCTCTGCATTAAACAGTTAGGTATGCAAGAAGGCTATCCTAGCATACGACTTAACTACCTGATATGCAGCTCTACCAGATAAAATTCTATGATGCACAATCTCCTTAATATGCCTACTTCTCTACCTCTTATATTCCTATAAAAAACACCACCTTATTTCTAATAGCCATACACTTAGGGTACTCTATTAGTCTCCCCCTTCATTAGCCTCCATCTACCATTCTAATAGCCACACCCCCAAGATCCAGAAGGACCGATACCTCAGGGCAGACTATTAGTCTCCCATCGTTTTATTTAGTTTCCATCCCCATTCTAATAGCCACACCCCTAAGATCCCGAAGGACTGATATCTCAGGACGCACTATTAGTCACCCATCTTTTTGATAACAAGCCATTAACTCTTCGTAACAATACAAGCTTTTTATTCAATCTATCTTTTTACAATAACAATAAAATATGTAAGTGATCTTCTATTTAACAAGCATGATGATAGTTCCTCTTTTATCCTTATCTTTATCATAGAAAGAAGGAACATATTCAAGCGTTTGTTTTATTCTTCTTATTAGCATGGCAAATGTTCGTTCGATAACCATGTCAGTGTGACCTAGCATGCAATATCATATTTCTTTTACTTAGTATGGCAAGGTTCATTTATTAATACAAGCATACAAGTTCTCAAGTTAAGCATGCAGGTTCTTGTTGTCATTCTTATGTGAACATTATCTACCTAGTAAACAAATATTATAAAACTCAGATTCATTATTAAGGCATGCAAGAATCAAATAATAAAGTTATGTCCACTCACCTAGATCAGTTGTCTTCTGGTTCAACAAGGAGCTCTTTAGGAAGGTTTTCTTTTTTTTTAGTAAACCGACATCTCTTGTACATAGTGCCATCGCAGAGTGGGGCACTATATACTTACCCACAGAGAAAAAAATTTGTCCTCTAAACTCAAGAAGAAACTTTCGATATCCATAGCAGCGATAGTCCTCATCCTTGGCCATCCTCAATCGATAAAACTCTAGCAACAGAAATCATATCTCTTAAGCAATAAAATAATCCAGAAAACTTTTATCGACATATTTGAGAATATTTATGAACTTGTTATATGGAACGCTCATCTCAGCAATGATACCAATGTGCAAGGAATTTGAGCAAGATGTCATCTATGAACAGCAGCAAAAGGGCATAATGCTAGAGGATCGAGTTGCTTGGAGACCACTTTTTCATGCCCCAATCTCCGACTATCCCGATCCGTCCCCACTGGACGAGAGATTATCACGCTAGCGCTCCTCAGGACTTTGGTCATTTCCATCAGGGCGTTATGTCGTGTCCAGGAGTTGCGCTCGCATAGGGTAACAACGTTAGTCATCTTGGTCATCATCAAATCGATCGAGTTTGCCGCTAAGGAGAATGTTACAAACAATAATCCATCTGAGTATACGAAGCAGAGATCTAGGCACGAGGTTCTTTGAATACAAATATATCGTTCTATACATTATGTCCCTCTATACAAAAGCATATCAAAATATCTCGATACATCTCATGGCAGTGACTCCTGATCTCCGGCTCTTGAGGATGAGGAACTGCTATCGCTTTTTTAGATGATCCAGTACCTACGAACAAGACTGGTGGGGGGTCAGTACTTTGGAGAAAGGACTGGTGAGTAAAAAAATAACTAACAAAGCAACACTCTCTAAAACTACCACTAAGTAATCATGTTATAAAATATTATATTATTAGTGATCTTTCTACTTTTTACCTAGGTTCATTTCATGCTATACATGATAAGAGTCAGATTACACTTTTAAAAACATCTTTGGAAAAATATATTTTATATTCGAATGCATGCAAGCATGCAAGAGAAATAGTTCACGTATGAAACACAGGTTTATTTACTATCTCTGGTGCGCAGCGTGTCTCGTGAGCCATATTCATTCTCTAAAGACTCAGCCATACATCTAGTGGTCTATTTTTCTTATTGTTTCTTTCTACTCTTCTCATAAACAATTATTATCTTATTGTGCGAACGAGATAGAAGCATATACATAAACAAAGACTTCTTTATAAAAGCAGTTTATACAAGAGAACACGTTCGATAACATGTATACCATTTATTTAGTGATTCTTACCCTTTGTCGAACGGTTATCCCTGCAACAGACATACAAGTTAGCAACAATTTATCTAAATACATATGTTTTATTTTTTATCCGTCTCTGCATCAAACAGTTAGGTATGCAAGAAGGCTATCCTAGCATGAAACCTAACTACCTGATATGTAGCTCTACCAGATAAAATTCTATAATGCACTATCTCCTGAACATGCCTACTTCTCTAACTATTTTCTTCTTATCAGAAGCATCGCCTCCTTTCTAATAGCCACACCCTCAGGGCGAACTATTAGTCTCCCCCTTCATTAGCCTCCATCCAATATTCTAATAGCCACACCCCATGATCCTGAAGGACCAATACCTCAGGGCGCACTATTAGTCTCCCATCTTTTCATTTAGCCTCCATCCACCATTCTAATAGCCATACCTCCCAAGATCTCGAAGAACCGATACTCAAGGTGCACTATTAGTCTTCCATCTCTTCGATAATAAGCCATTAACTCTTCGTAACAATACCAGCTTTTCATTCAATCTATCTTTACACAATAACAAGAAAATATGTAACTGATCTTCTATTTAACAAGCATAACAATAGTTCTTTTATCCTTATCTTTAGCATACAAAAAAGGAACATGTTCAAGCTTTTGTTTTACTCTTCTTATTAGCATGGCAAAGGTTCGTTCGATAGCCGTGTCAGTGTGACCTAGCATGCAATATCCTATTTCTTTTACTTAGCATGGCAATGATTATCTATTAATACAAGCATACAAGTTCTCCAGTTAAGCATGCAGGTTCTTGTTCTATCATTCTCATGTGAACATTATCTACTTAGCAAACAAGCATTATAAAACTCATATTCATTATTAAGACATGCAAGAATTAGAGAATAAAGTTCTGCCCACACACCTAGATCAGTCATCTTCTGGTTAAACAAGGAGCTCTTCAGAAAGATTTTCTTTTTTGAGACAGTAAATCGATATCTCTTGTACATAGTATCATCGTGGTACGGGGCACTAGATACTTACCCACCAAGAAAAAAGTTTCGTTCTTAAAACTCAAGTAGAAAATTTTGATATTCAGAGCAGCAATAGTCCTTATCCCTCGTCATCCTCAATCAATAAAATTCTAGCAATCAGAAATTATATTTCTCAAGCAATAACATAATCCAAAAAAAATTTGTCGACATTTTTGAGAATATTTATGGGCTTATTGTATGGAACGCTTATCTCAGCAACAATATCGATGGGAAAAAAATTTGATCAAGATGTCATCTACGAACTGCAGCAAAAGGGCGTAAGGCCAGAGGATCGAGTTGCTCGGATACCACTTTGTCATGCCCTGATCTTCTGCAGTCCCGATCTGCCCCGCTGGATGTGAGATTACCACGCCAGCGCTTCCGCGGGACATCGAATGTTCCTATCAGGACATGATGCCATACGAGCTTGGAGTTGCGCTAGCACAAGGCAATAACGTTAGTCGTCTTGGTTATCATCGAACCGATCGAGTTTACTGCGGAGTAGCAGTGTTACAAATAATAATCCATCTAAGTATAAAAAATAGAGCTCTAGGCATGAGGTTCTTTGAATAGAATAATATCGTTCCATATATTATGTTCCTCTATACAAAAGCATATCAAAATATCTAGATATATCTCCAAGGATCGACACCTGGTCTTTGGCTCCTGAGGATGAGAAACTGCTATCGCTTCTTCGGACGATCCAGTACCTGTAAACAAGACTGGTGGAGGGGGTCAGTACTTTGGGAAAAGCACTGGTGAGTATAAAAATATCGAACAGAAGCAACACTCTCTAAACCCAACACTAAGTAATCATGTTATAAAAAATTAAATTATTAGTGATCTTGTTACTTTTTACCTAGGTTCATTTCATGCTATACAAGATAAGAGTCAGATAACACTTTTGAAAATATCTTTGGAAAAACATATTTCATATTTGAATACATGCAAGCATGCAAGATAAGTAGTTCATGCACGATATGGAGGTTCATTTACTATCTCTTGTACACAGCGTCTCGTGAGCCATATTCATTCTCTAAAGACTCTAGTATGCATCTAGTGGACTATTTTCTTATCGTTTCTCTCTATTCTTCTTATGAACAGTTATCATCTTATGGTGGAAATGAGATAGAAGCATATACATAAACAGAGACTTCTCTATGAAAGCGGTTTATATAAGAGAACAAGTTCGATAACATGTATATCACTTATTCAGTGATTCTTAACCTTCGTCGAACGGTTATCCCTGTAGCAGACATACAAGTTAGCTATAATTTACATAAACACATATGTTTTATTCCTTGTCCGTCTCTGCATCAAACAGTTAGGTATGCAAGAAGGCTATCCTAGGATGCGACCTAACTACCTGATATACAACTCTACCAGATAAAATTCTATGATGCACAATCTCTTGAACATGCCTACTTCTCTAACTCTTCTCTTCCTATCATAAGCACCGCCTCCTTTCTAATAGCTACACCCTCAGGGCGCACTATTAGTCTCCCACTTCATCTTCGATAACAAGCCATTAACTCTTCATAATAATATAAGCTTTTTATTCAATCTATCTTTACACAATAATAAAAAAATATGTAATTGATCTTCTATTTAACAAGCATGACGATAGTTCTTCTTTTATCCTTATCTTTAGGATACAAAGAAGGAACATATTCAAGCATTTGTTTTATTCTTCTTATTAGCATGGTAAAGGTTTATTTGATAGTTGTGTTAGTGTGACCTAGCAACATCCTATTTATTTTACTTAGCATGGCAAGGTTCATCTATTAATACAAGCATACAAGTTCTCTAGTTAAGCATGCATGTTCTCATTCTATCATTCTCATGTGAACATTATCTACTTAGCAAAAAATTATTATAAAACTCATATTCATTATTAAGGCGTGAAAGAATCAGAGATTAAAGTTCTGCCCACTCACCTAGATCAGTCGTCTTCTGGTTCAACAAGGAGCTCTTTAGGAAGATTTTCTTTTTTGCGTTAGTAAACCGATATCTCTTGTACATAGTGTAATGACCCGTTCTGCATCAATACGGATAGCCGATTCAAATGGCACAAGTGCGACGACTCATCCTATTTTACTTAGTGAGTAGACTCGCTTATGGCAAATGATTTAGACATGTCCCATCATGAATTCAAACTTAGACTTTCAAAAATGCGCTCGGAGTATCGCTCGACCGAGGAGAATCATCGCTAAGGTGAGTGGCTACGATGAACCTATCATTGCTTAGTATGCACACTTAAAAATATAGACGATACATGCTAGTCGCTAGGCGAATCACCCATTGTATGCTAATAAGAATACAACGCACCTAGCTAAAAAAATAATTCTATCTTGTCACGACCCGCACCCGGTATAGGGGCACGAACACGTAGGTACGTCCATCCTACGCCGCAGCATCGACGGTAGAACGTTGTCTTGGTCAATAATACTATCTAAATATCTCACATAATATATATAATGTACTTGTCAAGATATCTTAACTCCCAAGTGGAGGATAATATGATAATATGATAATGGTAACAATACTCAATCACAATAACAAACTAGAGGAAGATATGGCACGATATGGAATAGAAAAAAAGAAATAATGAGTCATGATACATCACAAGTCCAAGTCTAATCTCAGCACAAGATATCAAATATAATACAATGTCAAAAGTGTCTAACTGACATATATAATATCATAAATGAACTAGCTAAGTCTTATCGACTGCTGGTACTATCTCAACAGGCTCAACTGGTGACAACTTAACTAGCTCGCCATCCTATGGCCCATAGTACGTAAGACATCAGTCCTCTAAAGAATTATCTAAAAAATATATCCAGTCGGGATTGGAGCAAAGTATAACCCAAATAGCAATTCTAATAATTGACAGAAACTATGAAACAGTAAGAATAATAAAATAAATAATAAAAATAACTGAACTAGCAAATATCACGAGAAAGAGTATCATGGTAAATAATAGTAAGAAATGAGAACAATATGGTGAGGAATAACAATGTAATAAACTGGAATAAAGGAAATAATATAATAAATATGCCTTGAAATATTAGTAAGATAATGTGATCGCCTTGGGCCTAGCACGGGCAATATATAAAAGGTGAGCTAGCATGATCACGCGTGAGTTGCATGATCTGCTAACTATCATGGGCTACACTAAATTACGGACTATAAGGTATGATCCCATATCCACTAATATTTTCCCAACCTCCGACTAGTACACGAATCCAAATCACGACACGTTATAACACGTATATCACACTACACGATCTATAATATTATGCACTATGATCACGGTCTATATAATCACTAAGATATCATAGTAACCACTGAGTAATCAAGAAGCATGACAAGGTGATCACTGAGTAACCATGATAATAATACCTAATGACCAAGATCCACGTATACCAATCCGTGAAACCATCTTGTCAATAATCAAATATCTCAATACTAAATACATAAAACATAGAGGCTATCAAATAAGGAAACTATCAGAGAATGTACTTGCCTCTGGACTTGAGCAAAAGATGTCACTTGGTGTCCAAGTTGGTGTCGCACGCACCTATATATGAATGACATGTCAAATGGGTATAATAAAGTGATATGCGTTAAAATATATTAAACATGCTCTTTTAGGCCATTTCTAGGTCACTCTAGCCAAACTTTGTCAAACTAGGTCAACCTTAGTCAAACTAGTCAAACTTAGGCCATACACAAGTTTCTAGGTCCAAACTAAGTTAATTAGTCCATATTGGTCACTAACTAGCAAACACTACCTTATATTAACTATACTAGGTCATTAATACTAAGGTATTTACATACCTGTCATAACCCGTACCCGGTATATGGGCACGAGTATGTGGGTACGTCCAGCCTACGCCGCAGCAACGATGGTAGAACACTTTTTTAGGTCAACAATACTATCTAAATATCTCATAAAATAAATAATGATACCTGCCAAATATATCAACTCCAATGTAGAGGACAAGCGATGGTTCAATTATAATCGATACTCAATCACAATATAAAAACTAAAGGAAGATTTAAGCATGATATGGAATAGAAAGAAAAGAAGTACAAGTCTCAATACATCACAAGTCCAAACTCAACATCTAAACACAACTCAAGGTCTCAAAATATAATACAATCCAAAGTCTAACTACAAACAAATACTACTTGGTATAAAATCTAAATGGCCTTAGTATATGGCACTACATTCTCCGATGGCACTCCATCTGTTAGTCTGTAGTAGGTGGGACACATCCCTTCCAACCAATCATCTGAAAAATATATCCAGTCAAGATTGGAGCAAAGTATAACCCAATAGCAGTTTCAATTAATTAATAATGACTATAAATAGAAATAGAGAATATAAGATGTCACGACCCGTACCAAAAAATTGGGCATGAGACGTGGGTACGTCCAGCCTATGCCGCAGAATCGGCGGTAGAACGCTGTAAGGTCCGTTCTAGGTCAACCAACTATCTATATATCTCACAAAAAAATCTGCCATGACCTCTCCAAAAAGGAGGACAACCACGCAATATATATATGAATAATCCTCTCCAAAAGGAGGGCAACCACGTAATATATATATGAACTCTCAATCACAAAATCTAGGGGAAGAATAAAAGCATGATATGATATCAACAAAGAAACAGAACCAAGAGAGCAAGACAATATCCAAAAATATACAGTCCAAGTCTATAATAGTCTACAACATCTCACAGCAACAAAAGAATAGGTACAATCATCCAAAATAAGCCACTGGAAACAACCTAGGAAACCCACCTAGCTAACTAGGGCGCTAACGACATCTCCTCGGCGCACTCCTCCTCGATCTCGGGGTCACAACCCTCGTCAACACCCGACCCGTAGAACGTCGGGCAATAATCCTCAGGATCCTCTGGAAAAAATATGCCCAGTCAGGACTGGAGCGAAGTACATAACTCTGAAAGCAACTCCAAATACATGGTAAGGTGTATATGACGAGCAATAGAAAAGTATACAAGATGCACAGGAAATAAATATATGCTGGAGCACAATAAGTAGCTACAATATAAACTGGAGAATAATACAAGTAGTAGAAAAGTAACTGCAGGTAAGAAAACATGAATACTAGCTAAGTGCCTTGAGCACAAGTTCGTTATGTGATCGGCTTAGCTTGCACATAAAAAATACTACGATAACTCCGTTATGCGTAAGTTGCATAACCGACATACACATGAATATTGTTTGGATTTGATCACATAACCAACTCCTACTCCCCTCCCCTACTAATACTCTTGGATCCAACCACAACACGCTATATACATGATAATAGCTCGTGCACACGAAGGCGAGAGCACAAGAAGCACATGATAGCACATGAGAATCAATACCCGAAGCACATGATGAAATATTCGTGATAGAGTACCCGCTGAACACGGTAAGGGGGATAACATCTCATGACGGTATCCACTAGTACCAGCTCGTATAACAATGTGTCAGAATCAAGTATCACAGTTCTAGAACAGGTGATATAAACGCTATCGTGAAATGGAAACTATCAGAGGTAGGTACTCGCCTGATGTCCTGAGCAACTGATGAGGATCGAGATCCGGACCGGTGTCGCAAGAACCTATTACGAAAAGCAAGATTAAATAGGGTTCTAAGGATTTAAACTGATATAAAATAATTTAAAACAGGCTTCTAGGGCTATTCTAGGTCGAACGGGTCAAACCGGTAAAATTTGGGTCAAAAAGTCAACCCGGGGTCCAAAAAGTCAACACTAGGACAAAACTAGGTCAAACATTGACTTTTACGGTCAACGAGGACAATTATGATCAAAGCTAGGTCAAACTAGGGTGCCCCTGAAATTCTTGGTCAAACCAAGCTTATTAAGCTAGAAAACTCACAAACTCGCCTAATCGAGATACCGGGATACCCTCGGTATCCGATACCTCGCCCTAGGCCACGCACCCCGCCTAAACCCGCTAAAACCTATGCTAGCACGCGTAAATATATATATACATAAACATATAAAAATCACTCCAATACTATTCCTAGGCTAATGCTCAAATACCCCGCTCGAAACTCAATACCTTGGATATCTCAATGTATTGAGATACCTCGGTATCTCAAACCCCTCTAACTAGCTATTAGGCTAATAAATATATACCTAGTCATTAATCTAGGCTAGGAAATATATATATCTATCATATATTTATATATCTAAGTATCTATATACATATATATATATATATATAGATATCCACACACATATACATATACCCATTATACCTCCCTTACCTATACATATATATATTTCTAACTATAATATATATCTAGCTCTAGGTATATATATATCTATGCATATAGATATAGGTATCTACTAACCATCTACCTATCTATCTACCTATCTAGGTAACTATCTATCCATTTAATCTATCTAACTAATAACTATCTATCTAACTATCTATCTATCTTATTATCTATCAATCAACTTATCTATCTAACTATCAATATATATATATATATATATATATATATATATATATATATATATATATATCACTCTCTCTCTCTCTCCCTCACTAGTACTCTACTAGCCAACGCGGCGCGCAAGCGAATCTGCGATGCTGCTGCTGCTATGCCTGCTGTTATTGCTGCTACTGCTGTGTATATTGCTGCCACTGCTACTGCATATCTTCTACTGCTGCTGTGTCACGACCCGCACCCGAAAATCGACACAAAATCTAATGTCAAAGTCTCTAAACTCAACCAAACTAGTTCCAACTTTCTCCCACGGGTAGGCTTAGGGTCTAGGAAGGTTCTAAAATACTAATTACACTACATAAAAGTAATTAGCAAGGAGAAAGTTAGGGTTTACCTCTTGGAAGTTGGAATCCCAAGGCCAAAGTCTCCGATCTACTTGGAATCACCTCCCTCAAGCTCCAAGCCACCAAATCTAGCCTCCACACTAAATCTAGGCTCCATACACCTAGGTTAGGGAAAATGCAAAGTTAGGGTTCACATAAAGAAGAAGGAATGGAAGAAAGAAGGAAGAAAAATGAAGAACACTTACTTGGGGAGAAGAAAGAAGAAGAAAGAAGAAGTGGAGAAGAAGAAGAAGAAGTGAAGAAGAAGAAGAAGAAGAATATGAAGAGGAGGGGGCTGCTTGCTGCTGTGATCGGGTGTGTGTGGGTAGGTAGGGGCCGGCCAAGTGAAATAAAGAGGGTTTCCAAGGTCCAAAAGTCCAAAATACGCTCCTCCCACTTGGGTTTGGGTTCCGGGTTCCAAAATCACTCAAACTAACTCTAAATATCTCCAACTAACCCACTAAAAATATAATAAATAATTCTAAGCCCCAAAATAATCCTCACAAGGGTGTTGGTCGGGTCGGACATGGGTCCACTAGGGTCTGACATGGGTCCAGGCTAGCCAAAACCCTAAAACAATCAAATAAAAATAATAAAATCACTATTTAAATATAAATATAATTAATTAAATACAATTCATAATTTATCAAATAAAAATAAAAAAATAACCCTATTTTCTAGAATTGGGTAGTGACAAGCCTACCCTCCTTAAAATAAATTTGTCCTCGAAATTAAAAGACGAAACTAGGACAGGAATGCAAGAAAAGAACCATACCTCAGGGCTCGAAGAGATAGGGGTATCGCTCGCGTATTTCATCCTCCCTCTCCCAGGTCGACTCACCTGGAGAGTGATGCCTCCACGCGACGCGAACCAAGAGAATAGTCTGGTTCCTCAACACCTTCTCCCGCCGATCCAGAATCTCCACCGGCTGCTCTGGATAGCTAAGAGTAGGGCCCACCATGATCTCTGAGTGATCCAATACGTGACTGGGATCCGCCACGTACCATCTCAACTGTGACACGTGGAATACATCATGAACTCCCTCAAGCGTAGGCGGCAACTCAAGCCTATACGCCATGGCGCCAACCCTCTCAAGAATGCGGAAGGGTCCAACGAAACGTGGGCTAAGCTTCCCGCCTCCACCGAAGCGAATAGTGCCCCGCGTCGGAAAAATCCTCAGGAACACCAGATCTCCAACCTAGCACAAACAAGGTCTCTACACTTAGTCTAAAACAAGCAATCACAAGCAAACACAAGAACAAAATCTAGATTCTAAGCTATACCTCGAACTCCAAAGGTCTCCGGTGGCTATCGGTCCATTGTCGCTGCCTGTCCTGCGCCACCCGAAGTCTATCTCTAATGAGCTTGACCTTCTCCGCTGCATCAACCACCATCTCTGGGCCAAGCAAAGCTCTCCCGCCTACACCATCCCATGATAACAGAGTGCGACACCTCCGTCCATACAACGCCTCGAATGGTGACATCTCGATACTGGCTTGGTAGCTGTTGTTGTAAGCAAACTCTACCAAGTACAAGTGATCCTCCCAAGAGCCTCTAAAATATAAAACACAAGGGCGAAGCATGTCCTCAAGTGTCTGGATGGTCCTCTCCGACTGACTATCTGTCTGTGGGTGATACGCACTACTAAACTTGAGCTGGGTGCCCAAGCTAGCCTGCAGACTCCTCCAGAAATGCGAAGTAAAGCGACTGTCCCAATCTGATACTATGCTCACAGGAACTCTATGTAGTCTGACTATATGGCGCACATACATCTCTGCTAGTCTCTCTATAAACGTACCCACTTTGAATGGTAGAAAGTGGGCCGATTTGGTCAACCTGTCCACGATGACCCAAATCGCATCCTTCCCGCCTGGAGAACGGGAAAGTCCAGAAACAAAATCCATGGTCACATGCTCCCATTTCCACTCCAGAATGGGTAACGGCTGGAGCAAACCTCCTGGCCTCTGCCTCTCCGCCTTCACCTGCTGGCACACTAAGCATCGGGATACGAAGCGTGCTACCTCCCGTTTCATCCTGTACCACCATACATGCTGTCTCAGATCTCTATACATCTTATTGGCACCTGGATGCATAGAATACTGGGATCGATGCGCCTTCTAAAGAACCTCCTCGCGCAACGACCCACTTGGCACGTACAACCTGGTACCGTGCCGCATGGAACCATCATCAGCAATGGTGAAGTCGTCTGACAAACCAATCTGAACCTGCGCCTTGATGCTCCTCAGGGACTCGTCCTCAAACTGTGTAGCCCTGATCCGGTCTACCAACTCTGACTGAATCTGCAGTCCCCATATCTGTATCTCTACTCCAGGCACTATCACCTTAATGCCCAAGCTCTCTAGATCTGTCAGAAGATAACGATCTGTAGTCAGGCACATAGCTACCGGATACCTGCTCAATGCATCCGCAACTACGTTCGCCTTCCCTGGATGGTACTGCAACAATATGTCGAAGTCTTTCATCAACTCCAACCATCTCCTCTGCCTCATGTTCAGCTCTTTTTGGGTAAACACATACTTCAAGCTCTTGTGGTCTGTGAAGATCTCTATACGCTCTCCGTATAAATAGTGTTTCTATAACTTCAGAGCAAAGATGACCACTGCCAACTCCAAATCGTGGGTAGGCTAGTTCTTCTCATGAGGACGTAATTGCCTGGAAGCATAGGCAATCACCCTCCCATTCTGCTGCAATACACAACCCAGTCCTTTCCCTGATGCATCACTATAGATAGTGAATCCTCCAGAACCTTATGGCAACTTCAACACTGGAGCTGTCATCAACCTCCTCTTCATCTCATCAAAGGCGATCTGGCACTCCTCTGACCAAACAAACTCCACGTCCTTCCGAGTCAGCCTGGACAATGGCTCTGCAATCCGGGAAAAATCCTGAACAAATCTCCTGTAGTAACCTGCCAGTCCCAGGAAACTCCTGACCTCGGCTACTGAACTCGGAGCACTCCATGCCTCAACTGCCATGATCTTTCTCGGATCCACCAAGATACCCTCTCCAGTCACCACATGACCAAGGAATTTAACCTTGTCAAGGAAGAACTCACACTTCGAAAGCTTTCCATAAAGTTTTTCTTTCCTGAGAGTCTCCAGCACTATCCTCAGGTGCTCCTCGTGCTCCTCTGGGGTCTTCGAATACACCAAGATATCATCTATAAACACCACCACAAACCTGTCCAGATGCTGATGGAACACCTTGTTCATAAGATTCATGAACACTGTTGGGGCATTAGTCAACCCAAACGGCATCACCATGAACTCATACTGTCCATATCTGGTCCGAAAAGCTATCTTCGGAATATCCTCCTTCCTGACCTTCACCTGGCGTTAGCCTGTTCTCAGATCAATCCTGGAAAATACCCTCGCTCTGCTCAACTGGTCAAAAAGATCATCAATACACGGCAGCGGATACTTGTTCTTGATTGTGAGGTTGTTCAGAGCCCTGTAGTCGATACACATCCGTATCGACCCATCCTTCTTCGGCACAAAAAGTACCGGAGTACCCCACGGAGAAGAAATAGATCTGATAAATCCCTTGTCCTGAAGCTCATCCACCTACTTCTTCAACTCTATCAGCTCACTGTTGCTGACTCTATAGATGTGCTGGGATATCGGCTCTGCGCCTGGCACCAAGTCTATAGAGAACTCCACATCTCTATCCGGAGGCAACCCTGGCAACTCCTCCGGAAAGACATCCATATACTCCTCTATCAGTAGATGTAGCAACCTCGGCTCTACCACCAGGGCTCCGCAGAAGACTCCCTCGGTCTGCTCCGCTGCTCCTCTGGGAAACTGAAACTCTGGCTCACCCAGCGGACTAAACAAAACTCTGCCTCCACGACAATCTATACTAGCATAATGCATACTCAACCAATCCATCCCGAGTACAATATCGTAGCTCGGGAGTGGCATTACGAGTAGGCACACACTCAACTCCCGGCCTCCCAAGGTAACTCTCCGGTCTCTACAGACATCACTAACTAGGATGATACCACCCCCGGTCGTGATCTTGCAGAGTCTAGCTAAAGGTTCAGCAACAAGATGGTGTCTAACAGCAAAAAATTCAGACACAAAGCTATGGGAAGCACCATAATCAAATAAAGCAAGTGCTAGAATAGAATCAAGAAGAACAGAACCTGAGATCATATCACCAACGGGCTCGGCCTCGTCTACGGTCAGGGCAAAAGTTTGCCCCTGCTGTCCTCCTCGGTGCTGGTGCTGGTGCTGGGCGAACCTCTGCTGTTGAGTCTGGAAAGGCTGTCCTCTCTGCTGTGCTGCAAGTGCTCTGGCTGGTACCCTCTGAGCGGCTCCTCCGCCCTGAGCTGTACGGGCAAGTGCTAAAGGACAATCCTTCAGCTGATGATATGCTGCTCCACACAACAAACATCTGCCCAGCCTCTTTCTGTATATGTCCCATCCGTGCCCTGGCTTCCTACAGAAAGGGCAAACGATGGGCTGCCTCTGGCCCTGCTGTTGTCCCTGCCTCTGCTGCAGGGGTGCCTGCCGGAAGGGGACACGACCCTGACCCTGGTGCTGCTGGGTCTGCTGGAATGGCCTCTTGGCTGGGCCTGCACTGCTGCCTGCTCCTGAAGCATCTCTGCTCCTCTTGGTCTTCAGCTCCAGGTCGTCCTCAGCTCTCTGGGTGTCGCTGACAATCTGCTCGAAGGTCGCCTCGCGGTCGCTCCTAGTCAAGGACTTGACCGCCATGACCAAACCCTTGCAGAACTTCCGCGCCTTCGCTGCCTCAGACAACCCCTCAACAAATCTGCCCAGACGGCAGAACTCTGCTGTGTACTCGTCCACTAGCATGGTCCCCTGGACGAGCGCCTTAAACTGACTCTCTAAAGCACTGAGAGCCACATCCGGGAAAAACTTCTCCTTGAAAAGCTTCTTGAAAGTCTCCCAAGTCAATCATGGTACTGCTATCCGCGTATCCGTGCGGTACCAAGTAAGGGCAAGGTCGAACATCTGGCTACCTGCTGCCTCGATCTGCATGCTGGCTGGGATCATCGCCATCCTAAAGATGCCCTCTATATGCTCGATCCAGTTGTCGGCGTACAGGATCCCCTCTGTACCCCGAAACTCCTTGGGCCGCATCCTCTGAAAATCGATAATAGTGCCCGGCCTAGGATACTGAGCCTGCTCTGGTTGTGGCTAGATCTGAGCCACTCTGTCCACCGCTGTCATGGCCACCTGATGAGCATTCTCAATGCCCATCCTTATAATGTCCACCTGGCAATGCTGCACGTCCATCATCTATCGGAAGAACGTGAACAACTGCGTGGCATCCACTAGTGCAGGCGGTGGTGGAGGAGGTACCACCGGAACAACTGGGGTGACTCTCGGATCAATGGGAGTAAGAGGATCTCTGAGAGAAACAGACGCTCCCTCAACCGCAGGAGTGGCGAGTGGAGCGGTAGCGGCTGCCGAAAGTCGAGCAGGACGAGAGGTGGCAGACCTCTCGGTGGCAGCTGCTGGAACGATGCGCTGAGATCTGGTCTTCGGAGGCATCTTGAACACAGATCAAAAGAAGTCAATACAGTGCAAGAAACGATATCATCAAAGAAGGACAGTAATATTATAAAAGAAACAATTTCAGGAAAATTAAAGATTGCAAAAGAAATCAGGAAGAATCCTAGTTGTGATTGAGCACACACTCTCTCTCAGCCTATCTCCTATATCCTATTGCAGGTAAACCTAAAAACTAGACCTGCATGGGCCGCCACCAAAAACGTGTCACGACCCGCACCCAAAAATTGACACAAAACCTAATGTCAAAGTCTCTAAACTCAACCAAACTAGTTCTAACTTCCTCCCACGGGTAGGCTTAGGGTCTAGGAAGGTTCTAAAATACTAATTATACTACATAAAAGTAATTAGCAAGGGGAAAGCTAGGGTTTACCTCTTGGGAGTTAGAATCCCAAGGCCAAAGTCTCCGATCTACTTGGAATCACCTCCCTCAAGCTCCAAGCCACCAAATCTAGCCTCCACACTAAATCTAGGCTCCACACACCTAGGTTAGGGAAAATACAAGGTTAGGGTTCACATAAAGAAGAAGGAATGGAAGAAAGAAGGAAGAAAAATGAAGAACACTTACTTGGGAAGAAGAAAGAAGAAGAAAGAAGAAGTGGAGAAGAAGAAGAAGTGAAGAAGAAGAAGAAGAAGAATATGAAGAGGAGGGGGCTGCTTGCTGCTGTGATCGGGTGTGTGTGGGTAGGTAGGGGCCGGCCAAGTGAAATAAAAGGGGTTTCCAAGGTCCAAAAGTCCAAAATGCCCTTCTCCTACTTGGGTTTGGGTTCCGGGTTCCAAAATTACTCAAACTAACTCCAAATCTCTCCAACTAACCCACTAAAAATATAATAAATAATTCTAAGCCCCAAAATAATCCTCACAAGGGTGTTGGTCGGGTCGGACATGGGTCCACTAGGGTCTGACATGGGTCCACTAGGGTCTGACATGGGTCCAGGCTAGCCAAAACCCTAAAACAATCAATTAAAAATAATACAATCACTATTTAAATATAAATATAATTAATTAAATACAATTCACAATTTATCAAATAAAAATAAAAAAATAACCCTATTTTCTAGAATTGGGTAGTGACATAAGACAAGACGAGAAACAATGAACAATATCATACTATAGTAGAAGAAACAAGTAAACAAGAGCAATATAGTATATACTGATCACAATGAAATAGAACAAAGGCAATGAAATAGAATATGTGAAGAACTGTAACTATACTAAGTGTTTGCAATACTAGTTAGATATATGATCGGTTTTGGTTGAACATTGTCTGCTTAACATTGGATAAACATTGTCTAACTTAAACATTGAGCATTGAACATTGAACATTTTCTGGGCTTTGATCACATATCTAGCTAATACCTTTACTGCCTCCAACCAATACTCATGGATCCGATCACGACACATCACGAACACAAATATAATATAAGTACACAAAGAACACGAATGTACATGAATGAACACGAGCACAAGGAATATCCGATGGACATGATAAATTACATGTGAAGGAGTATCCAAAGTATACGATAATGGGATGACATCTCCTGACAGGATCTATATAGTACCAGTCTGTGTAACCAATGTGTCAGAATCAAGTAAAAGATTTCCAAATACTTGTATTATAGTAATTATCAAATAATAGAAACTATCAGAGAATATACTCGCATGAGGTCCTGAGCAAAGTATGAGAATCAATGTCCAAAATAGAGTCGCAAGGTCCTAAATAGGAAATAATAGTGTTAAATGGTGAAAGGAAGGATATGCATGGTTAACTAATTAAAGATGATGTTTCTAGGCCATGTCTAAGTCTATACTAGTCAAACTTGGTCAAGCTAGGTCAAACTTGTCAATTCTAAACAATTCTTGTCTACACCTATGTTCCTAGACTATACTTAGTTAATAAAGATAATGTTTATCATTAATAACTATGTGAACTCATATGTATCAATATATATAATAATATCTTAGTTTATACTAATATCTCACACTAATGACTTTATACCCAACTAACAACCTTAACTAAAATTTTATTACCTAGCCCAATAGCCCACTAGTATCTAATACCTTAACTTAACTATTAGTACTCTTAGTTAATATATATAATATCTTGTTTGATACTTAGACATGCCATAACTAATATCTTAGTTAGATACTTACACTAGTGTTACCTTAGTACTTAGTGAATTCATGTACACATATACCCTAACGTATACCCCGCTCTAGCACTTGCACCCACTGATACTCCTGGCATCTAATTCAAAGACCTCTCCTATTAACTGTGCAACTAAATAGGCAACTAATACTTATGGTATCAGTCCTATATTTCCCCTAGTTATCCTAACACACTCTTAACCCTCACCCATATATCTGTGCATGACCCCTACTGAACTGCAACCTCTGATACACCTAAATCAGCCTTAACACTCATTGATACCTTGGTATCAGTTACTCTACACCCTCACTACTCGATCTGGCAGTAGCTTCCTATCTACTACTGCTACTACCTATTGATTCAAGACCAACAGACCTCACGAACATTACTCTTCCCACACAATAATGCATACACCCAAGTGTACCCCTCCACACAACCTTAGAATGAAACCCTCTAATCAACTGAAATCAAGGTACCTGCAACCTTGTGGGAGCATTGCTCTGAAGGCATCTACATTTGCAGCCAACTATACCATGCATATGTGCACTGCCCACCAACCTACTTGCTGCTGTTGTTGTTCTCGAACCCGACATCCAACTTCTCACTCTCCACGGATACATTAATGTATCCTAAACACACTATAACACAAGGAGTACCTACCGTTGTTGGTGTTTGAACACTCCACACTTACCAAATACCCGACCATAGGCCCATGTCTGATACTTAACACCCATGCACATGGTAATAACTATGCACATTCTTGGTACATCGGCTTGCAGATTTTGTACCATGGTGCATCAGTACAACACTATTTCTTCCACTGTTTTAGCTACTGGTATTCAGTTCAGGAATTGGAACTGAGATAAGATACATCCATCACATTAATACAAGTAGTATTAGTTACTACCCCTATCATTCACTCACTGCTCATCACCTTCTAACTCACACTGCATAATGACACACATCAGTGTACATATCTACTAATATATGATACTTTTCGTAACTGATACTCACGAGTTCAAATATTCATACCCCAATTCACTTCTCCCAGGTGCTGCAGGTCCATACCCCCTCCTCACGGATACCTCTTTCTCATGTATTACCTACTCACTCACCATCACCCTTGCCCAGTTCCCACATTTGCTACATCTCCATCTCTACCATACTGTAGTTGATCCTCTCCTCCATGTCACTGCAACTGCTATTGTTAGAGTTCCCTTTCCACTGCATAACAGTGCACATCAGTGTACTTCTTGCCACTGCTAACACCCTCTCAGTTAATTGCAGTCTCAGACATCACTCCTAATGTTTGTACCAAGTTGGAGACTGCTGCTAATCCCCTTTCCACCTCTACACATGTACGGGTCTATACATTGTAGCACTCAGTTTGAACCGTTGTTGCCCATCTTATTCACAAAATCCTTCCTATACCTGGACCCCAAATATGCTGATGTCCTAAACACTAACCCACAAACAAAAATATGCCAAACAATATACAGACCTGACACTCCATGTCTATTGGTACACACACACATACAAATACACCTATATATATATATATATATATATATATATATATATATATATATATATATATCCACTCAAAAGAATAATAACTCAAACACTACATAGGCAATATATATAGTACTTATGATATGCTCTCAAATTGAAACCCAAATCCACCAATTCCTCTTAATAAATACTCCAACACTTGAAATATATCTATAAATAGATATTAGAACTAATTACAAAAGAAATTATAAAGAATTGCTCAAAACACACAAAATGGCCTCCGTATCACACGGTGTCGCACCATATCGCGATACGGCCTACTCGTGCCCAATTGTGGACACGTAGCTAGTATCCCAACCCCGATCTAAGTCCGATAAACTAAAATGGTGTCATGACATACACTTGATGTGTCCAACTCATAATTCTCCCAAAATACACACAAAGACCTATATAGAATACACAATATACAATAAAATAGTCTAAAAATTGTTCATATAGGTAGTCCTATGACATGGGGTGATTCCTAGTGGTCAAATGCATAATTTGAAAATTTTAATGAGAAAAATTTCAAAATTTACCAATTGGGGGATAGATTTCTAATAAAAACTCAAGTGGACATGATCCGGACATGATCTTTTCACTAATGCTCCTCTTTCTTGTGCTCCTTCTTTCTCCAAGCTCTAAAACTTCTTTAGGAAAGAAAAATAAGGGAGAATGAAAGTTAAATGAGAGAGAAATTGATGGAGGGAATTGTGGGAAAATTAGGGATCTAGATTTTTGGATCAAAATGAAATACAAATGAGGAGGAGGGAGAAGGAGAGCCCCTCTTCAAGTGGTCGGCCCCTTACTCCTTCCCCAAGCTACATGCTAAGGTCCCAAATACCCCTACATGATGTATTATGAGGAATAATTAAGGGTGTGTATTTTTTGAAGTCTCTAACTAATTGCAATTAAATTAATTCTTCTTAGTTAATTAGTGAGAATGGGTTCATTGGACCTAGTCCATGTTGGCTCACTATTTGTCATAACAAGTCTAATTTAGGTCCACTAATGTCACGTTGAATTAAATAGGCTAGCCCACTAACTAAATTAAATACTACAATCCTCTAATTAAATATATGGCACTCTAATAATTAAATGACCAATACAAGCATCAAATAAATATTCATGGCCCACTAATATTAATATTATATTCCTAAAATTACTCACCTTAGAAAAATTTTGTCCTCAAAATTTAAAAATGATCGTACTCCCCTCTAGGTCAATCCCCGTCCAAACTAAAACATAAAATATGCAATTTAAAAGAAATCACTCACTATGGTCTTTATCTATCATAGTTTTGCAGTCTCCGACAGGGTATACTAACTATATAATAACTCACAAGCAGTCTATAAGGTACTAACTAAGCACAAAAGCAACCGATGGAAAGGAAAGGAACAGAACAGGACAAAACAAGCTAACCTATCACCTGAAGTGTCGTCACCTCCGACTTCTTTCGCAAATGTCCCGCCCTGCTGGGGTGGCTCTTATGCGGTTGCTGAGCAGCCTGCGGTGCCACAGGTGGCCTAACTCCACCTCTTTGACCGCGATCTGGTCCATACGGGTTATTGGAGCACTCATTCACCTGATGGTCAGAGGAACCACAATACAAGCATAGTCTTAGCCTATTCCGACAGTTCTCCCAATCATGCCTATGCCTTCCATAATAGGCACACAAAAAATTTTGTTGAGTCTGCCTCTGAGACTGCTGCAGTGTCTGATGAACTGGCTTCTAAAATTGTTGTATCTGTTGAGCTGGTACCCTAACTGGCACAAGATACTGCTAATGCTGATATACTCTCGGCTGCTGAAAGTAGGGCCGCTTCGCTGGGCCCTCACCACTACTCGCCCCTCCGGTGTCTCTCGGCCTCTTGGAACTAAGCTCCAAATCATCCTCCACCCGCTGTGCCTGTCCCAGAATTTCCTATAAAGTAGCGATGCAGTCTCCATTAGTATGGGACTTAATCTCACTATTCAGTCCCTTTCTAAACTCCCTAGTCTTGTCCCAAGGATTCTGCCCCTTAACAAATCGTCCTAATCAATAATACTCTCCCGCATACTCGTCCACTGCCAAGTTCCGCTGGATAAGGTTCTGGAATTGACTCTCCAAAGTACTCTATGCCACATCAGGGAAAAACTTATCCTTGAAAAGCTCTTTGAAAGCGTTCCAAGTAAGTTCCGACGCTGATATCCTGGGGTCTGTCTTGAACCATGTCAGTGCAATATTGAACATCATACTACCCGACGCCTTTACCTACAAGATCTTAGGAATATGCGCCAATTGTAGGTTTCTCTCAATGTCCATACGCATATATGATCCCCTCCGTGCCTTTAAAGTCCTTAGACCTCATCCTCTTGAAGTCTATGATGGTACCCGGCCTCGGCTGCTGTAGATCGGGCTGAGGCGGTACCGTCTATGGCTGGACTAAGGCGACTCTCTCAACTACGGTGAGCATAATCTGGTGAGCATTCTCCATGTCCTTCCTCATAACCTCTGACTGGCACTATTGCACCTCCATTATCTATTGAAAGAGCGCAAACATCTGTGTCTGATCGACTGTGGGTGGCGGGAATGGATGGTCCCCTAAAACTGTCTGTGCTGTTCTCTGTACCGGAGGTGGAGCACCCCCGAAAGCTGCTGCAAAAATGTCCACCTGGATTGGTGAAGCGGACCTCCGGAATATAGCTGCTGGAACAGTGTCTGCTAGTGCTACCCTCATAGGTGACAAAGTGACTGACCTTGCTGACATTGCGCCTGAGTGCTGGGAACGCGTCGGTGACGGCATCCTGAAGACAGATTCAAAATAAGGAATCAATATTGATCAAGATGTGATATCATCACAGAACGATAAAAAATTTCAAGGAAAGCAATATTCAAAACGATAAAGATGGCAAGATTCAATTAGGTTGGAATTGTTTCCCTAGTTGTGATTGAGTATACGCCCCCTCATCCTAATATCCTATATCCTTCCTATCGCAGGCTCGTAGTAGTATAACTAAACCGTTGTACTACCACGATATCGTACTATTGTAAAGACGGACCTGCTTAGGCCACCACAAAAATATGTCATGACCCGCACCGGGTATAGGGACACGAGTACGTGGGTACTTTCAGCCTACACCGCAGTATCGGTGGTAGAATGTTGTCAATAATGCCACACCCCGATCTCCCGCAGGCAAATCGGCCGTTCCCGCTAGGCGGGAATCACCCTCGCTAGCGCTCCCGCGAAACGATCGCTTCACCCATCCGAGCGTGACGCCGCACGAGCGTGAACCGCGCCCGTGCAAGGCCGTGATTCATTGGCTGGCGGTAAGAGTTCTAAGCCACAGAGTCGCACAGATTATCCAAGTGCAGCGGAGTCATGAACGCATAGCGATTTGGTAACAGGTTCACTGAGTCGACAATATAGCGGAAGCATTGAAACACAAGTTTGAAGTAAGGCAACTCTTTTATTGATATAAACATGTGTTACAGGCGGCGTATAGCCGAGATTACAAGTCGCTCAAGCCTCTCTCTCTGAAATAGTAAAGCGTATCAAGTGGCTACAACTGTGGAATGATTGTAGAGGCGATGTTCAGGCGAGTTCGGGCTATGTTCCAACATTATGTCTTGTATATGTGCTTCAGGTCCGGACGCACCGTTGCAAGGCTTCAGAGGGAACTCCTGGCCTTAGCACGCACGAAGGAGGCATCCGCACCGAACGAGGTTCTTCCACACCCTGCATACAAACTGGTGGATTATCAGTACATTGAATGCACTGGTGGGGAAGCTAGTCGCTCGCTCGACAAATCCAAACACGTAATATAAGTTCTGTGCACCAACTATTAAGTTGTCTTTCTAGTTGCCTTAGGATCAGTTTTATGCAAATATTGAATAGCCTAACGTGTCGGGCAGTGCGCCGTACAACATGAGAGAAAACACGGCGTGACTTACCAACTTACCATCTCCTTCCCTGTCCAAGGCAAACATTGAGGCAACATTGTTAATTCAAGCACGGCAAGTATAAGCATTCAGGAGGCAAAGCATATGCAATCACCAGGGTCGATTTAACATGATCGTTCAGGTGTTCAGTTGTTCATTGATGCGATGCAGTGACTCACACGCGGATAGCCGCTAAGCGAGGATGACTTATCTATATGAACAATTATCGCTGGCATAGCCATAAAGGACCAGTTGTAGCACATGAAAGGAAATGAAATACAACGCACGGATCAGGAGCGCTACAGGTCATTCCTTCCGAGTCAGGCGGCTACTTAGTCTGTGAGCAAGAATGGCGTGAAGGATAAGTTCACAGGCGCTACACGCCATTCTGCCCGAAGCAGGCAGACTAACAGGGGTTCTTGTCCGGATCGGATCGGCCCGGTGCCCCGGAGACCGTCCGCAGGAACAGAGATCAGGAGAATCTCACTTGAGAACAAGTTGTCCGTGACATGCAGGTCAGGGTCAGGTCAGGAACAAGTTCGAGGCAGGATATATATATATGGAACAAGTCCGAGTCAGGATATATATATATGAACTTGTTGAGGCAGGATCGTTGATTCAGTAGTTGCTCCACGAGCTGTGATTCAGGAATTTATTCTTTCAAGGTGCAGATTCCCTGGTTCGGGAATTGCCTTGGTGACCTAACGGTCCTGGATACTTTCAGGTTCTTCCATGCGCGGAACGACTACTTGGTAGTCTTCCGGGGTTTGGATGAAAACATGGCAATATTCAAGCAGACAAGCATGCGTTTCTAAGGGACATAAGTAAACACGTTTGCTCGGACCCGAAGGTAAGCCGAGAGATGAAGCCGTTAGGGACTTAGCATGCGAGAGTCTGAATAAGCAGTATTTCAATTTCCATGTTCTAGCATAAGCAATACATGTTGGGATTATTCCCTTAGCTAGGTGCGTTGGATTTATTAGCATGCAGAGGGTGAATCACCTAGCGACTAGCATAACATTCCAGATTTTATGTGTGCTGGCTAAGCAAAGACAAGTTTACCGTAGCCACCCACCTTAGCGATGATTCGCCTCGGTAGAGGGATACGCCTGAGCGAGCCTCTGAAAGCCTAAGCTGAAATCCTGTAGGGGCAAGTCTGGATATTATTTGCTTTCTCGATTGAGGCAAAGCGGGTCGGGACAGCTGCACTATTGCCTTTTGAGACGGCAGTCCGCTTGAGCGGAACGGGGTGTTACAAATAATACTATCTAAACATCTCACACAATAAATAATGATACCTGTCAAATACCTCAACTACAATGTAGAAGACAAACGATATTTCAATTATAATCGATACTCAATCACAATATAAAAACTAACGAAAGATTTAAGCACGATATGGAATAGAAAGAAAAGAAGTATAAGTCTCAATACATCACAAGTACAAACTCAACATCTAAACACAACTCAAGGTCTAAAAATAATAATACAATCCAAAGTCTAACGAGGAACAAATACTACTTGGTATAAAAATCTAAATGGCCTCAGTATCTGGCACTACATTCTTGGGTTACACTCCATCTGTTAGCCCATAGTAGGTGGGACATATCTCTTCCAACCAATCATCTGAAAAATATATCCAGTCAGGATTGGAGCAAAGTACAACCCAATAGCAGTTCCAATTAATTGATAATGACTACAAACAGAAATAGAGAACATAATACAAGACGAGAAACAATGAACAATATCATACTATGGTAGAAAAAACAGGTAAACAAGAGCAATATAGTATACACTGATCACAATAAAATAAAACAAAGGCAAAAAAATAGAATATGTGAAGAAATGTAACTATACTAAGTATTTGAAATACTAGTTAGATATGCGATCGACTTTGGTTGAACATTATCTACTTAACGTTGGATAAACATTGTCTAACTTAAACATTGAGCATTGAACATTGTCCAGGCTTTGATCATATATCTAGCTAACACTTCCCCTGCCCCCAACCAATACTCATGGATCCAATCACGATATGTCACGAACATGAATATAATATGAATACAGGAAGAACACGAATGTATACTAATAAACACGAGCACAAGGAATACCCGATGCACACGATAAAGTACATGTGAAGGAGTATCCAAAGTACACAATAATGGGATGATATCTCCAGACAGGATCCATATAGTACCAGTCCGTGAAACCACTATGTGGAATCAAGTAAAATATTTTCAAATACTTGTATTATAGTAATTATCAAATAATAAAAATAAACAGAGAATGTACTCGCCAGAGGTCTTGAGCAAAGTGTGAGAATCAATGTCCAAAATAGAGTCACAAGGTCCTAAATAGGAAAAAATAGTGTTAAATGGTGAAAAGAAGGATATGCATGATTAACTAATTAATGATGATGTTTCTAGGCTATGTCTAGGTCCATACTAGTCAAACTTGGTCAAGCTAGGTCAAACTAGTCAATTCTAAACAATACTAGTCTACACCTAGGTTCCTAGGCTATACTTAGTTAATATAAAGATACTATGTATCATTAATAACTATATGAACTCATATGTATCAATATATATATAATAATATCTTAGCTTATACTAATATCTCACACTAATGACTCGATAACCAAATTACTACCTTAACTAAAATTCGATTACCTAGCCCAATAGCCCACTAGTATCCAATACCTTAACTTAACTATTAGTACCCTTAGTTTATATATATAATATCTTGCTTGATACTTAGATATGCCCTAACTAATATCTTAGTTAAACACTTACACTAGTGTTACCTTAGTACCTAGTGAATTCATGTACACATATACCCTAACTTGTACCCTATTCTAGTACTTGCACCCACTGATACTCCTGGCATCTAACTCAAAGATCTCTTCTATTAACTGTGCAACTAAATAGGCAACTGATACTTATGGTATCAGTCCTACATTTCTCCAAGTTATCCTAACACACTCTTAACCCTCACCCACATATTTGTACATGACCCCTACTGAACTGCAACCTCTGATACACAAAAATCAGCCTTAACACTCACTGATACCTTGGTATCAGTTACTCTACACCCTCACTACTCAACCTGGCAGTAGCTCCATGTCTACTGCTACTACTACCTATTGATTCAAGACCAACAGACTTTATGAACACTACTCTTCCCACACAATAATGCATACACCCAAGTGTACCCCTCCACACAACCTTGGACTGAAACCCTCTAATCAACTAAAATCAAGGTACCTGCAACCTTATGGGAGCATTGCTCTGAAGGCATCTACATTTGCAGCCAACTATACTGTGCATATGTGCATTGTCCACCAACCTACTTGTTGTTGTTGCTGTTCTTGAACCCGACATCCAACTCCTCACTCTCCATAGATACATTGATGTATCCTAGACACACTATGACACAAGCAGTACCTACTGCTGTTGGTGTTTGAATACTCCACACTTACCAAATACCCGACCATAGGCCTAGGTCTGATACTTAACACCCAAGCACAAGGTAACAACTGTGCACATTTATGGTACACTGCCTTGCAGATATTTTACCATGGTGCATCAGTACAACACTATTTCTCCCATTGTTTGAGCTACTGGTATTCAGTTCGGGACTTGCAACTGAGATAAGATACATACTTCACATTGATACAAGTGGTATTAGTCACTGCCCATATCATTCACTCACTGCTCTTCACCTTCTAACTCAAACTGCATAATGACACATATCAGTGTACATATCTACCTATATCTGATACTTCCCCTAACTAATACTCACGAGTTCAAACATTCATACCCCAATTCACTGCTCCTAGGTGCTGTAGGTATATGCCCCCACCTTGCTGCTGCAGTCCAGTATTTCTCGAGCACACTAGCAGTCCTCACACCTGAATGCTACTATCTCTAAGATACCCCCCCCCCCCCCCCCCCACTGATACCTCTTTCTCATGTATTACCTACTCACTCACCATCACCCTTGCCCACATGCCACTGTTGCTACATCTCCATCACTACCATAATATAGTTGATCCCCTCCACCATGTCACTGCAACTGCTGCTGTTATAGTTCCATTTCCACTACACAATAGTGCACATCAGTGCACTTCTTGCCACTGCTAACACCCTCTCAATTAGTTGCAATCTCAGAACTCACTTCTAATGTCTGCACCAGGTTGGAGACTGCTACTAATCCCCTTTCCACCTTTACACATGCACGGGTCTGTACATCGTAGCACTCAGTCTGAACCGGTACTATCCATCTTATTCACAAGATCCTCCATACATTTGGACCCCAACTATGATGTTATCCTAAACACTAACCCACACACAAATACATGCCAAACAATATACAGACCTGACACTCCATGTCTATTGGCACACACACACACACACACACACACACATATATATATATATATATATATATATATATATATATATACTCTAAAGAACAATAACTCAAATACTACATAGGCAATATATATAGTACTTATGATATGCTCTCAAATTGAAACCCAAATCAACCAATTCCTCATAATAAATACTCCTACACTTGAAATATATCTATAAATAACTATTAGAACTAATTACAAAAGAAATTATAGAGAATTGCTCAAAACACACAAAATGGCCTCTGTATCACATGGTACTGCACCATATAGCGATATGGCCTACTCGTGCCTAATAGTGGACACATAGATAGTATTCCAACCCCGATCTAAGTTCGATATACTAAAATAGTGTCATGACAACACTTGATGTGTCCAACTCGTAATTTCCCCAAAATACATATAAAGACCTATGTAGAATACACAATATACAATAAAATAGTCTAAAAATTGTTCTTACGGGTAGTCCTATGCCATGGGATGATTCCTAGTGGTCAAATTCATGATTGGGAAATTACAATGAGAAATAATTCATAAATTAACAATTGGGGGATAGATTTCCAATAAAAACTCAAGTGGACACGATCCGGACACGATCTCTTCACCAATGCTCCTCTTTCTTATGCTCCTTGCTTCTCTAAGCTCCAAAACTTCTTTAGGAATAAAAAATAAAGGGGAATGGAAGTGAAATAAGAGAGAAATTGATGGAGGGAATTGTGGAAAAATTGGGATCTAGATTTTTGGATTAAAATAAAATGCAAATGAGGAGGAGAGAGAAGGAGAGCCCCCCTTCAAGTGGCTGTCCCCTTACTCCTTCCCCAAGCTACATGCTAAGGTCCCAAATACTCCAACATGATATATTATGAGAAATAATTAATGGTGGATATATTTGGAAGTCTCTAACTAATTACAATTAAACTAATTCTTCTTAGTTAATTAGTGGGGATAGGTTCATTCGACCTAGTCCATGTTGGCTCACTATTTATCATGACAAGTCAAATTTAGGTCCACTAATGTCACATCGAATTAAATAGGCTAGCCCACTAACTAAGATAAATACTACAAGCCTCTAATTAAATATATAGCACTCTAATAATTAAATGACTAATACAAGGATTAAATAAATATTCATGGCCCACTAATATTAATACTATATTTGTAAAATTAAATAACTAGGTCAAATTACCAAATTACCCCTAGTTGAAAAAGTGGGGGTGACAATACCTACTGATGAACACTAATTATCATCTATATTAGAGTATCTTAGTATATATACTCTTTACTTAACTAAAACTAATACCTTAATAATTACTGATACCCTATCTAGCTATACTACCCTGGGTATCATATATGTCAACCCATGTCTTGTACACACTTTACTTCACTCAACACATCACTCAACCCTATAGGATACACCTACATAGTACTCACTAATACACACATTAGTATAGTTTCACTGATACAGACTTATCAGTGTTTTCATACTGATACACACCCCTTGGTGTGTACTGACATGAGCCTCCTACCCCCAATACTGCTTTACACCCCCCTTCACTTATATAGCCAACCTGACACCAATACCTCACTCTCTAACACACACACACACACACACACACTATATATATATATATATATATATATATATATATATATATATATATATGTAGTCCAAACCTATTAATAGTTACAACACTCACAACTAACTGTCAAGTTTTGTACAAGATGCCTTAAATGATGTGCATACGAGCCTGTGAACAAGGTGCACATCTGAACCTACACCTCAAGTCCTCTCCCCCATTGAAACTTGCTGCTGCCAAGGCACCGCTGTGCTCGAGCAATTTTTACAGACAAGACTGCTGCCAAGTGCTGCAATGCACATGCAAAATACACCCTGCCTGCATATGCAGTACAAGGGAACTACCTCAAGCCTAACAGACAGTGCATAGATTGTGTGTACTGTTGCAGTATCCTCCCCCATCACAGGGTACTCTGCAGGCCCCATGCCCAAGCCTCAAGTCTAATGCCTGTTGTATCCGTTGCACACTGTCAACCCAATAGTTCAACAATCAACAACCACTCTTATACCCTCATATGTATCTATGCATATATACTTACATTATCAATACTAAAACTAAACACTACTACAAGGTATCAGTCACTATATATATTTATATATATATATATATATATATAGTAGATGCTAAACACAAGATACTTAAAGTATAGCTATATACATATATTAAAGATCAAGGTAATGCATACATATATATACACACACACCTCAAGCATACATACACTCACCGCAGTAAGTCACACTGTCACAGTGAATCATAACCACTCAAATAGTCTTTACACCAAATACTTGGCATGCACATATAGGATACTCCATGATACGTATCCAAACGAAGTGCCAAATTCCTAAATACTCCATAATACACATTCTTACATATCAAATACTCAATATAATAACTAATACAACTTATTATACTAAGAATTGAATAGAAATTCATACAAATCGCCCAAAATGAGTCTCATATCGTAAAGTATCACACCGTATCTCGATACGGCCTACTCGTATCTATTTATGGACACGTATCTAGTCTCACACCACCAATCTAACTCAAATTAGATTTAATTTGTCTCATGACACAAACTTGATGTGTGAATCTTATAATCCCCCTAATTGGACATAAACTACCATATAGATTCCACAATACAAGTCATATGAACCTAGTTCTTGATCCTATAGGCAGTCCTAAGCCAATGGATGATTCCTAATAGTTAAATACATGAATTAGAGTCTAAATTAAGGGGTGACTTTAAAATTTGCCTATTGGGAGATGGATTTCCAATGAAATACTTAATAGACACAATTCCCTTACCAATTCCTCTTTCTTCAAGTGCTCATTGCAATCCAAGCTTCAATACTTCTTAGATGATAAAATTGAGAGAGAATGGGTGTGAATTAGGTTGAATTTGGTGGAGGAATGAGTCAATTTGGAGAAGAACACGATTGGGGATCTAGATTGAATAAAGAAGTGAAGAGGAGAGAGAAAGAAAGAAACCTTTCTATGGTCGACCCCCCTTCTCTTCCCCTCCAAGTAGCAACTAATGACTAATGTGCCCCTACTAGCTAATTATGAGGAATAATTAGGAAGGGCTATATTGGAAAGTCTTTGAACGAATGTAAATTAATCTAATCTCCTTAATTAATTAAGGAAATGGTCTAATGGACTTAGTCTAAGTTGGGCTCAATATGTCATGACAATTTAATGGGTCCACTAATGACAAGTCTAAATAAACATAGGCTAGCCCACTAACAAATAATTAAATAGCACAACTCAATATAATTAATTAGTAGCACATAATATAAATATTTAATCACTAATTAATAAATATGCTAAATAACTAAAATACCCTCATCTAGAAATTTGGTAGTGACAAGTCTACCCTCCTTAGAAAAATTGTCCTCAAAATTTAAGGAAGAACTAATACTACAATAAGCAATCACAACAAGCAAGAAAGAATGATACCTCACGACTCAAAGAGATAAGGATATCGCTCGTGCATCTCGGCTTCCCTCACCTAGGTAGACTCTTCCGGAGAGTGATGCCTCCAAGCGACGTGCACCAAGGGAATAGTCTGGTTCCGCGGGATATTCTCCTTGCGATCCAGAATCTCCACTGGCTGCTCTGGGTAGCTGAGAGTCGGACCCACCTCATTCTCCGAGTGATACAATATGTGACTATAATCTGCTATGTATCGTCTTAGCTGTGACACATGGAACACATCATGCACTTTCTCTAGTGCAGGCGGCAAATCTAGTCTGTAGGCCACTGCATCGACCCTCATAAGAACACTGAATGGACCAATGTACCATGGACTAAGCTTTCTGCCTCCACCAAAGTGAATAGTGTCTCATGTCAGAGAAATTCATAAGAACACCAGATCGTCAACCTAGAACAAAACACAACCTTAACACTAAACCTAAAATAAAATAATCACAAGCAAGCAAAAATAATCTATACCTCAAACTCCAAAGGTCTTCGGTGGCTATCGGTCCAATGTTATTGTTTGTCCTGCGCCACCTAAAGTCTATCCCTGATGAGCTTCAGCTTTTCAGCTACATCGACAATCATCTCCGGCCCCAACAAGACTCTCTCACCAACATCATCCCAAGATAAAGGAGTACGATATCTCCGTCTATATAAAGCCTCGAATGGTGATATCTCGATACTAGCTTGGTAGCTGTTGTTGTAAGCAAACTCTACCAAGTGAAGATGATCCTCCTAAGAGCCTCTAAAATCTAAAATACAAGTGTGAAGCATATCCTCGAGAGTCTGAATAGTCCTCTCCGACTGCCCGTCTGTTTGAGGGTGATATGAGATACTGAACTTGAGCTGGGTGCCCAATATAGCCTGTAACTCCTCTAGAAGTGGGATGTAAAGCAACTATCCTGATCCAAGACTATGCTCACAGGAATTCCATATAATCTGACAATATATCGCATATACATTTTTGCTAGCTTCTACGTAGACATTCCTACTTTGAATAGTTAAAAGTAGGCTGATTTGGTCAACCTGTCTATGATGACCCAAATATTCTATTTACCTCATGGAGAATGCGGAAGTCCCGAAATAAAATCTATAGTAACATGCTCCCACTTCCACTCTGGAATGGGTAAAGGCTGAAGTAACCCACCTGGCCTCTACCTTTCTGCCTTTACCTACTGGTACACTAAACATCTGGATACGAAGTGTGTCACCTCTCACTTCATACCATACCATCATACATGCTCTCTCAAATCTATATACATCTTGTTGGCACCTGGATGTATAGAGTACTGCGATCGATGCACCTCCTAAAGAACCTCCTCGCGCAACGTCCTACTTGGCACACACAACCTAGTACCGTGCCGTAGTGATCCATCCTCAGAATAGTGAAGTCCTCGAATAATCCTATCTAAACCTGTGCTCCAATGCTCCTCAAAAACTCATCGTCATACTGCGTAGCTCGGATCATGTCCATCATCTCTAACTGTATCTACAGTCCCCATATCTGCTTCTCGATACCTGGTACCAGTATACCAGCACCAGAATACACAAGATCTCAAGATCGGACAATAAATATTTGTTGTTATTCAAGCACATGGCCACTGGATACCTGCTCATGGCATCAACAACTACGTTGGCCTTCCCTGGATGGTACTGCTATGATATATCGAAGTCCTTCATCAACTCCAACCATCATCTCTGTCTCCTGTTTAGCTTTTTCTGGGTAAACATGTACATCAAGCTCTTATGGTCTGTGAAGATCTCCATACACTATCCATATAAATAGTATTTCTACAGCTTTAGAGCAAAAATGACCGTTGTTAACTCCCAATCGTGGGTAGGATAATTCTTCTTATGAAGACGTAATTGCCTGAAAGCATAGGCAATCACCTTCCCATTTTGCTGCAAGACACAATCCAAACCCTTCCATAAAGCATCATTATAGATAGTGAATTATCCTAATCTCGATGGCAACATCAACACTAGAGCTGTCGTCAACCTCTTTTTCTGCTCCTCAAAAGCGGTCGAGTCTCCTTTGTCCAGACAAACTCCATATCCTTTCTGGTCAGCCTAGTCATCGGCTCTGTAATCCTGGATAAGTCATTTAAAAACCTTCGATAGCCCCAGAAAACTCTTGATCTCCGCCACTAAACTCAGAGTAGCCCACGAATCTACTGCTGAAATCTTCTTTGGGCCCACTAAGATTTTGTCACATCTAGTCACATGATCAAGAAATTCAACCTTGTCAAGGAAGAACTCATACTTCGAAAGCTTGCTATAAAGCTTCTCCTTCTTGAGAGTCTCCAGAACTATCCTTAGATGCTCATTATGCTCCTCCGGGGTCTTTGAATACACCAGAATATCATCAATAAATACTACCACAAACTTATCAAGATACTGGTGGAACACCTTGTTCATTAGATTCATGAATACCATCGGGGCATTGGTCAATCCAAACGACATTACCATAAACTCAAAATGGCCATACCGAGTCCGAAAAGTTGTCTTCGAAGTATCCTCCTTCTTAACTTTCACTTGGTGGTAGCCTGACCTCAAGTCTATCTTCGAAAATACCTTTGCACCGTTCAACTGATCAAAGAGATCATCAATCCTCGGCAACGGGCATTTGTTCTTGATAGTGAGGTTGTTAAGATCTCTGTAGTCGATATATATACGTACTGACCCATCCTTTTTAGTACAAATAATACTGGAGCACCTCATGGTGATGAACATGATCTAATAAAGTCTTTGTCTTATAATTCATCTGCATGCTTCTTCAACTCTACCAGTTCACTGTTGTTGACTCTATAGACGAGCTGAGATATCATCTATGTGCTTGGTACAAATCTTTAGAGAACTCAACATCTCGGTCTGGCAGCAAACCCGACAACTCCTCCAAAAAAATATCAGTGAACTCTACTATCAACGGATGTGCTAACTCCTTCTCTTCCACTATGGCTCCACAGATGACATCCTTACCCTGTTCCGTTGCTCCTCAGACAATCTTAAACTTTGGCTCTCCTGGCGGTCGAAATAAAACTCTGTCTCCACGATAATCTATACTAGCATGGTGCCTACTCAACCAATCTATCCCGAGTTCAATGTAGTATCTCGGAAGTGACATTATGAGTAATCACGTGCTCAACTTCTGGCCTCCAAGTATAACTCTTTGATCCTTACAAACATTATTGACCAGGATAATGCCTTCCTAGTCATAATCTTGCAAGTCCTAGCCAAAGTTTCAGACTCTAATCGATGGTTAAGAGCAAAAGATACAGATACAAAAGAATGGGAAGAACCATAATCAAATAAATCATAAGTTGTAATAAAATCAAGAAGAACTGAACTGATATCAAATCTTCGACTGGCTCCTCCTCAACAGCCATGGCAAAAGCTCACCCTCGTGGTGCAACTCATTACTGTTGCTGGTGCTGGACAAAATTCTACTATTGAGACTGTAAAGGAGGTCCCATTTTCTATCCTGCAGGTGGTCTCCCTGGTGCTGCTCCCTGGCCTACTCGAACTGGAGCCACTAGACACTCCCTCAACTAGTGGTCTGGATCTCCGCAATAGAGGTACACTTCAAGCCTCTTCCTGCAAACCACCCGTGTATCTCCAATCTTCCTATAATGTATACACTATGGGGCCTACTGTACTGGTCTCGAGGCCTGGTATATCTGTTGCGCGGGTGCTCGGAATGGTGCATAAAATTGATGTCTCTGCTGTTGGAAGGTCCTCTACTGCTGGAAGTGGGGTAGCTTGGCTGGATCCGCACTACTGCTAGCTCCTCCAGACGTATCTCACATCCTCTTAAATTTGAGCTCCAATTCATCCTCTTCCTTTTGTGCGTCCATCAGGATATCCTCGAATGCTGCGATGCGGTATCCTCTAGTGAGAGATTTGATCTCCCTGATCAAACACTTCCAAAACTTTCAGGCCTTTCCTAAGGAATTTTGTTCCTCTATAAATTTTTCTAGTCTGCAGAACTCTACTACGTACTTGTCCACCATTATTTTCCCTTGGACAAGATCTAGGAATTTGCTCTCTAGAGAACTCAAAGCCACATCTGAAAGAAATTCTCCTTAAAAATATCTTTGAAAGCTTTTTAAGTCAGTCCTGGCACCGCGATCCTCGGGTCTGTGCGTAACCATGTCAGAGCATTGTCGAACATCTGGCTGTCCGCTGCCTCTACCTGTAAGACCTCCAGAATCTATGCTAGCCTCAGGGCCCTCTCAACATCCTCGACCCAATCGTTGGTGTACAATATCCCTTCGATGCCCCTGAAGTCCTTGGGCCCCATCCTCTTGAAGTCAATGATGGTACCCGGCCTTGGCTGGTATGGTACAGGATAAAGTGGTACAGTTTGTGGCTGAACAAGTGCTACCTTCTCCACAGTAGCTAGTGCTAGCTGGTGAGCACTCTCGATGCCCTGACGTAGAGCGTCTGGCACCCCCCAGAACTATAATACTAGAGAGTAGGGGAGTGACTTAGCCAACCACACCTTACGGAGTACCGAAGTAACCCGCAATGTGCCAAGGTTATCTATAGACAAGGGGATGCATACTACAATCAATTCACCTAGGTCAAGAGAATCTATGTCTCAATCATCAACCAAGAAGAAATAAGAATAAATATATAAGATAAAGCAGTTAGGTGTCCCTGACGCTTTGTAAAATCCCTCACCCAAAATTAGGAATTTTGTGTGTATTCTATATTTATTGTGTTTATTTAGATTTTAAAAATTAATTTAAATCCAGTTGTTGCATTAGGGCACTTCATCGTAGTTTAAACATTCATGACATAAGACGACCCCAAAATCTGCAACGCCCTTCGTAGGAAGTAGCCTAATTTAGAGACACTACCCGTAGGATCTTGATGTGACACAAAATTCGACCATTCAATATTAGTATGGCACTAGCGTAACAACCTTAGTTTATTGTGTTTAAAATTTAGATATTTTTTATATAAATAATTTATTTGTGATTATTTTCCAATCCAACATTTTTCAATAAGCAACCCATAATTCCTTCATGCCAATTTAGGCTACTTTCTTCTTTTATAGGATTTATTTATTTATTTATTACTATTTTAATCCTATATAATCAAATCAAATCAAATTTTTATCAAATTAATTAATTGATTAGTTGTTGGACTTTTAAATAACTAACAACATAATTAGAAAATAATTTAAACTAATCATACTCTACCTAAACCCTTGACGGACCTCCTTTACCCGCACATACATCTCCCCCTCTCCAAAACCCGCGACCTTCTCTCTCTCTCTCTCTCTTTATATATATATATATATATATATATATATATATATATATATATATATATATATATATATATATTTATATTTATATATATATATATATATATATATATATATATATATATATATATATATATATACTCATATATACTTTATATTATCCAAAACCCTAACATAATCTACTTCTCATCCAAAACCCTTACTTTCTCACCATATACTCCACCTTCAACACTAAGGCCGACCCCCCCCCCCCCTTCCTTCACTTGGACACAACGCCATTTCCTTCATCCAAGAACCCTATTTCTTCAACCTTCTCTCTCTAGTAAGTCTCATTCTTCCTCCAACCTCTCTAATGTGTATGAATACATGAATAAATATTTGTATATATATAAATAAATAATTTTATATGTGTTTTTAACTCATTGCCATGTTCTTTATTGTATGGTTTGATTTTAGAGTTTTTATGTAGAGATTTGAACCCATGAATGCATGTATGCACCCATAGGTTGAAACCATGATGAATCATGTTGACAAAAAAGAAATATGATGATTAAATTATTTTTATCCATATTTTTACTGATTATTTTAGAATATTAAATTGTTATTATTTTTGGAATAAATTGCATGTATAATGGGAAGGGTGACCTAGTTTTATGTTTTTTTCCAAAACTCCGCTCGAATTTGTAGATAATTAACATATGATGTTATTAACCTATATTAAATTCAATTTTTAATATATTCTTCTAAAAATATTATTTTTGATTTAAATGGTTTTTATGCATAAAAAGTTACCTAGTTGACCTAGTTTTGATGTATGTATGTTGGAGACCCATGAACTTTGTTAGGACTTAATAGTAGATGGAAAAATAAATTTTTCTAGATGGATTACTATTTTCCAGAATATATATATTCTAAAATTATTAAATAAATATAAAAATTATGTCTATGATGTCACAACAACCATGTACCACCCATTTTTGCATGCATACTAGCAAGTTTGGTTGCCAACCATAATAGGATCAACTTGTAGATTATAAAATCCTTTTTTTTTTGTATAGATAAAAGAAATAGTATTTATTATAATTATTACTGATTTTACCATATTTATTCAGACTTTTATTTCTATTTAGAAAATTAGAATTCTAGGTATTTTATGTAACAAGTTGACATAGTTTTGACAAAACTTGACCCCGGCAATTTTAGACTTAAACCCCAACCAAAAATCTATGTTTTGCACATCTAAAATTATATTATTTTATTTTAATTCTGATTTTTAAGTATTTATTTCAGAATTATCCATTTATAAAAAAAATGGTTTTATTGACTTGTTGGTAACCTATTATGACCTCGTTTTGGTTTCTACTTAGTTTTTGACTCATAAAAATTATAGGAGATAGACCCTATCACTAAAAACCTTATTTTCTAATAAAAATTCTAGAATTAATATTTTGATAATTAATGTCTTTAAAAAAGATTTTTTGTAATATTTAACGACTAGTAATATTTTGAGGGCTAGTTACTTGCATGAGCAATCAACGCAGAATTAAGAAATAGTTAATAACCTAATTTTAACTTGATAGTAAGAGTCTAATTAGTGTAATAATTAATTGGTAGGTGTTCGAGATGTTTCTGTGGAGAGCTCCGGACCAGATTTGTTGTGCTCGCATCTTGGCTTGGAAGGCAAGTACACCTTGCTTGATTGTATTGTTCAGTTTATATTATGCCTAGTTTTTTATTTGTTTAGTTGTGTGCATGCGTCTTAGAAGTAGTTAACTTAACTGGTATATTGTAAAGATACGTGGTATCTTCTGAACTTACACTATTTCAAACACGTTCACTGAGTGAGTAAATGCATGGACTGGCGTGTTGACTGGCCATCGGTACGTGAGTTTACGTCTTTTGTTAGTTATTGGTGTTAGTTTGGGTTCTAGATTTTATTAACGTCGTTGCATTATGTCTTCACCGTGTATACGGTTCAGATAGTTCATTGGGAGGAGAGAATCTGCTAGTAAGTGTATGGGATTTATGTTTCTTACAGTACTGTAAAAATTGTGCAACTGTGTAACCTTCGAGTTCTACGGAGCGCCTGGTGGGATAATTATTCTTCTATTTTCCCTCCCTTATGCGCCATTAGAGTTGTCTCGAGTACATATCACATAGATGGTTTAGTTACCCTATTTATTGTTTACTGCTTTACTTTCATGTATGTCAATTTCTTGTGTACTTTTTTGTCCCTCTGAGGACCTAGCACCATTTTCAGATTCCGACGAGCACTTATATCCGACGGATTACGGAGTTGGAGATTTTGTAGACGAGGACTTCGAGGTGGAGCCACATCAGTTTCTTTGAGCATTCATTCATGGATAATAGTTGCTTAGTATTTTAGGACTATTTCATTATTGCTTAGTTGAATTCTTTCAGTATTCCTTTATACTCATTTTTGGTGGATTGTTCTCCACTAGATATTATTTTGTAGTGAATTCTGAGACTTATTCTATTTCGTTCAGTTTTCTATTCTGTGATATTTTGTGGATGAGACTATATTTTACTTGCCTATAATATTGAGTCTTAGTTAGATTTTACAGCGTACTATGACTGGTTAGGTCTATTAAATTGGGTTCATATACTTGTTCGTATAGTTGGCATGTGTACGTATACCTGGTCCTACATATTTAGGGATTGGGGCGTGATATATTTTTAGTGGTGGCCCATGCAGGTCGAGTTAGTCGTTTCAGTTATGTAACTATACCGAGCGAGCCTACACTTAGGATTAGAGTTTTAGGTCTAATCCATATTTAACGATAACTCACCTTCCTTCCAATTCATTCTATTTGAATAAATATTTGCATCATCTTTGATTCATGTACTCTTCATAATCTTTAGTTTATCTCTTGTAGAGAGATGAATTTGTGTAACATACGTGCCACAACCGGGGGTAGTTTAGTTTATTTCTTAATTTTGAGGACAATTTTTCTAAGGTGGGAAGGATTATCACCCTCACTTTCCAATTAGGGATAATTTAGTAATTTGGTATGGTTATTTTATTTTTACAGATTTAGTATTTAATTAGTGTGCTATAATAATAATTGTGGTTGTGCTATTATTTATTTATAGTTAGTGGGCTAGCCTATTAGTTAGACTTGACACTTGTGAACCCAATTAGACTTGTCTTGACAATTAATTGAGCCCAACATGGACCAAGCCCAATAGACCCATTTCCACTAATTAATTAGGCGAATTAGACTAATTTGTATTAGTGTAGAGACTTCCCAAATAGCCCTTCCCTAATCTTCTTCTTAATTATCAAATATGGGTATGTTAGTCATTTGTTGTGACTTAGAGAAGGGGTAAAGGGGGGTCGGCCACATATAAGCCTCTCCTCTCTCTCTCTCCTCTTTCTTTTACACTATCATTTCAAGATCCCCAATTCTCTAGATCTATAATTCCCTTATTCCCTCCATCAATACCTCTCAATTCATTCACATTCTCTCTCATTTTTATCACTCAAGGAGCAGTGGATCTTGGAGTTACAAGGAGCACAAGAAGAAGGAGCTTTGGCAAGGAGATCGTGTTTGGATTGTGTCCGTGAGAATAATTCATTGGGAATCTATCTCCCAATTAGTAAATTATGAATTCCTCCTTATTATAGCTTCTAAATCATGTATTTGACTCTTAGGAACACCCCAATGATATAGGGCTACCTATAGGAACAAATTCTAGACTAAATGGATGTGTATTATGATTTCTACAAAGTAATTTAGGTCCATTTTGGACGAATTATGAGATTAACACATAAGTGTGTGTCATGAGACTAATTTAGTCATATTGGACTTAGATCGGGGTTTGGATACTAGCTACGTGTCCACAATTGGACACGAATATGCCGTATTATGACTTAGTGCGATAACGTGTGATACAGGACTCTATTTTGTGTATTTTGTGCAATTACTCTTCAATTCTTATTCTAGCAAGTTGCATTAGTGATATAATAATGTATTTATGTGTAGAAATGGTTTAATATGGAGAATTGATGAATTTGGGCATTCCATTGAATATGTAGCATGTTTTCCTAAGCTATACTCTATATGTGTTTGTTTATATGCCAATAATGTAGTACATACATATATGTATATCATCTTAGGTATTATATATATATATATATATATATATATATATATATATATACATTATCAAGTTTGATGTGTATGTGTGTGAGATTAATGACCTAGATTGATTAAGGTTATGTAATTCCTATCTATATAGGTGTCCATGTGTGAGTACTCTAGGTACTGATGGCGAGTTTTCGTTTAACACCAGCAACAGCAGAGTGGTGCTCAGCGTCAGGGGCGAGTTTTCACTATAACGTTCGAAGAGGAGGAGCCAGTCGGAGATGTCATCTCAGGTTCAGTCTTACTTGATTCTTTTTTAGCTCATGTTTTATTTGATTCTGGTGCTTCGCATAGTTTCGTATCTGTATCTTTTGCTTTGAAACATCATTTTGAGGCTGAACCATTGGCGAGGACTTGCAAGATCATGACCAGGGGTGGCATTATCCTGGTCAGTGATGTTTGCAAGGATTGGAGAGTTTCTCAGGGAGACCGAGAGTTGAGAGTGTGTCTACTCGTAATGCCACTTCTGATCTACAATATAGTACTAGAAATAGATTAGTTGAGTATGCACCATGCTAGTATTGATTGTCGTGGAGGCAGAATTTTGTTTTAGATGCCAGGAGAGCCAGAGTTTGAGTTGGCTAGAGAAGCAGAGGAGCAGTACGAGGGAGTCTTCGATGGAGCTTTGGTGGAAGAGCAGGAGCCGCCACATCCTTTGATAGCAAAATTTATGGATGTCTTTCCGGAGGAATTATGGGGTTTGCCGCCAGATAGAGATATGGAGTTCTCTATAGATTTGGTGCCAAACGCGGAGCCAATATCACAGAACATCTATAGGGTTAACAATCGTGAACTGGCAGAGTTGAAGAAGCAGGTGAATGAGTTGCTGGACAAAGGCTTCATCCGCTCCAGTTCATCACCGTAGGGTTCTCCGGTATTATTTATACCAAAGAAAAATGGGTCGGTACGTATGTGTATCTACTATAGGGCTCTCAACAATCTCACTATCAAGAACAAATACCCGTTATCGCAGATTAAAGATCTGTTTGATCAGTTGAGCGGAGCGAAGGTATTCTCAAAGATAGACTTGAGGTCGGCGTACCATCAGGTAAAAATGAAGAAGGAAGACATCCCAAAGACAGCTTTCAGGACTCAGTATGGGCTGTTTGAGTTCTTGGTGATGTCTTTTGGGTTGACCAATGCCCTAACGGTATTCATGAACCTAAGGAGCAAGGTATTTCATTAGTACCTAGATCATTTTATGGTGGTATTCATTGATGATATATTGATTTATTCGAAGACCCCGGAGGAGCACGAGGAACACTTGAGGATAGTTTTGGAGACCCTCAGGAAGGAGAAGTTTTATGGCAAGCTTTCAAAGTGTGAGTTCTTCCTTGATAAAGTTTAATTCCTCGGACATGTGATTATAGGAGACGGAATCTCAGTAGACCCAAAGAAGATATCAGCAGTTGAGACATAGTCTACCCCGAGTTCAGGATTTTTCCAGGATTACGGAGCTGATGACTAGGCTAACCAGGAAGGATATGGAGTTCCTCTGGACAGAGGAGTGTCAGGCCGTATTTAAGGATCTGAAGAAGAGGTTGATTATGTCTCCAGTTTTGACGTTGCCATCAGGGACAGGAGAATTTTTCATATATAGTGATGCTTCGGGTAACAGTTTAGGATGTGTGTTGTAGCAGAACGGGAAGGTGATTGCCTATGCTTCCAGGAAATTACGTCCGTATGAGAAGAATTACCCTACCCATGACTTGGAGTTGGCAGCAGTCATCTTTGCTCTAAAGCTGTAAAAATACTACTTGTACGGAGAGCGTGTGGAGATCTTTACAGACCACAAGAGCTTGAAGTATGTGTTTATGCAGAAAAAGCTTAACGGTAGTGGCGGTGGTTGGAGTTGATGAAGGACTTCGACATTTCCTTGCAGTATGATCCAGGGAAGGCCAACGTAGTCGCTGATGCCTTAAGCAGGTATCCAGTGGCTATGTACTTGACGAGGGACAGAAATTTATTGGCCTATCTTGATAGCTTGGATATTGAAGTGTTAGTTCCTAGAGTTGCAGCACAGATGTAGAAATTTTAGGTACAGTCAGAGGTGAGGGACCGGATAAGAGCCGCATAATTCGAGCATGAGTCTCTGAGGAGCATCTGAGCGTAGGTCCAGATGGGACTGGCAGAGCACTTCAGTATTACAGAGGATGGATCATTGCGGTATGGTACCAGATTGCGTGTGCCGAGTGGAGCATTGCGCAAGAAGATTCTTCAAGAGGCACATCAATTCCAGTACTCTATGCATCCAGGTGCCAACAAGATGTATAGAGACATGAGAGAGCATCTTGGTGGTATGGTATGAAGCGGGAGGTGATGATCTTCGTATCCAGATGCTTGGTATGTCAGCTGGTAAAGGCATAGAGACAGAGAATAGGTGGATTGCTTCAGCCTTTACCCATTCTAGAGTAGAAGTGGGAGCACGTGACAATAAATTTTGTATCAGGGCTTCCGCGTTCTACAGGAGGTAAAGACGCGATTTGGGTCATTGTAGACAGGTTGACCAAAATAACCCACTTCTTGCCATTTAAAGTAGGTACGTCTATAGAGAAGCTCACGGAGATGTATGTGCGACAAATAGTCAGATTGCATGGAGTTTCCATGAGCATTGTCTTCGATCGAGATAGTCACTTTACTTTCTAATTTTGGAGGAGTTTGCAGGCTAGCTTGGGCACCCAGCTCAAGTTCAGTACCGCATATCACCTACAGACAGACGGGCAGTCGAAGAGGACTATTCAGACTCTCGAGGATATGCTATGGACTTGTGTATTATATTTTGGAGGCTCTTGGGAGGATCACCTTCACCTGGTAGAGTTTGCTTATAACAACAGCTACCCGGCCAATATCGAGATGTCACCATTTGAGGCATTGTATGGACGAAGATGCCGTACTCCTTTATCATGGGATGATGTTGGTGACAAATCCTTATTGGTACCAGAGATGGTAGTGAATGCATCTGAGAAAGTGAAGCTCATCAGGGATAGACTTCGGGTGGCGCAGGACAGACAGTGGCATTGGGCCGATAGCCACCGGAGACCTTTGGAGTTTCAGGTATAGGATTCATTTGTATTAATTATGATTGCTTGTTTTAGATAGAGTGCTAAGGTGGTATTTTGTGCTAGGTTGGCGATCTGGTATTCTTGAGGATTTCTCTGACACGGGGCACGATTTAATTTGGTGGAGGTAGAAAGCTTAGTCCACGGTACATCGGACCCTTCGGTGTTCTCGAGATGGTCGGTGCAGCGGCTTACAGAGTAGACTTGCCGCCTACACTAGAGGGAGTGCACAACGTATTTCACGTGTCACAGTTGAGACGGTACGTGGTAAATCCTAGCCATGTATTGGATTACTCGGAGATTGAGGTTGTTCCGACTCTCAACTACCTAGAGCAGTCGGTGGATATTCTGGATCGCAGGGAGAAGGTACTGCGGAACCATATGATTCCTTTGGTGCACGTCGCATGGAGGCACCACTCTCCACGGAAGTCTACCCGGGAGCGAGAAACCGAGATACGTGAGCGATATCCTTATCTATTTGAACCATGAGATATAATTCTTTCTTGCTTGTTGTGATTGCTTATTGTAGTTTAGTTTCTTCCTTAAATTTAGAGAATAAAATTTTACTAAGGTGGGTAGGATTGTCACCCACACTTTTAGAATTAGGGTAATTTAGTAATTTGGCATGGTTATTTTATTTTTAATTGGTGTGCTATAATAATAATTGTGGTTGTGCTATTATTTATTTATAGGTAGTGGGCTAGCCTATTAGTTAGACTTGACACTTGTGAACCCAATTAGACTTGTCATGATAATTAATTGAGCCCAACATAGACCAAGCCCAATAGATTCATTCTCACTAATTAATTAGGAGGATTAGACTAATTTGTATTAATGTAGAGACTTCCCAAATAGTCCTTCCCTAATATTCTTCATAACTATCAAATATGGGCATGATAGTCATTTGTTATGACTTAGAGAAGGGGTAGAGTTGGGCCAACCACATATAAGCCTTTCCTCTCTCTCTCTCCTCATTATTTTATACTCTCATTTCTAGATCCTCAATTCTCTAGATCCCTAATTCCCTCATTTCCTCTATCAATCCCTCACAATTTATTCACATTCTCTCTGATTTTTATCACTCAAGGAGCATTGGAGCTTAGAGTTGCAAGGAGCACAAGGAGAAGGAGCTTTGACAAGGAGATCGTGTCCGGATTGTGTCCGTAGGAACAATTCATTAGGAATCCATCTTTCAATTGCTAAATTCTGAATTCCTATTCATTATAGCTTCTAAATCATACATTTGACTCTTAGAAACACCCAAATGGCAGAAGGCTATATATAGGAACAAATTTTAGACTAAATAGATGTGTATTATGATTTCTACATGATGATTTGTGTCTATTTTGGAAGAATTACGAGATTGACACATCAAGTATGTGTTATAAGACTAATTTAGTTATATTGAACTTAGATCGGGATTTAAATACTAGCTACGTGTCCATAATTGAACACGAGTAGGCCGTATCACGACACGATGCGATACCGTATGATACGGGACTCTATTTTTTGTGTTTTGTGTAATTACTCTTCAATTCTCAATCTAGAAAGTTGCATTAGTAATATAATATTGTATTTATATATATGAATGGTTTAATATGTTGAATTTATGAATTTGGGCATTCTATTGAATGTGTAGTATGTTTTTCTAAGCTATACTCTATATGTGTTTGTTTATATGCCAATAATGTAGTGCATACATATATGTATATCATCTTAGGTATATATATATATATATATATATATATATATATATATATATATATATATATATATATATATATATATATATATATTCATGATCATGTTAGATGTGTATGTGTGTGAGATTAGTGACTGAGATTTGTGAAGGTTATGTAATTCCAATATATATAGGTGTCCGAGTGTGGGTACTCTAGGTACTGATGGTGTGATAGTTGTGTGAGTGTGTATCATTTTAGTCAATGTATTTAGTGGTGATGGAGGTCAGTTTTTAAGGCTTTAGTGTAGTATAATGTGAGTATCAGGAACTTGAGTGATCTAGTATTGATTGGAGATGGAGGATGGATGTACACTCGTACAGATGTGCGAAATAAAGGGGGTGGGGAAATCTGTGTTAGATCAGTCAGTGTGTGTGCGTGTGAAGATTGTTTGTGAATGTTTGAGCAGGTGGTTAAGAGGGACACTGTGTTTGTGCTATGGAGACGTTTGGGTCTAGGTGTTGTTATGGGAGTTCTGATGTGCAACAAGTTGCAAGGAGATGTGTATCAAGCCCAGGTAAGTATCGGACCAGATTGGATGCAACAGTGAATAGCAGCAACTTAGTTGCTGTTGTGATACAATAAGTAGCAATGCATAGCTAATAGAGGGGTCATATTTGGTAATAATAGATAGTAGGTGGAGTTTGAGTTTAGTGAACTTGAGTTCACTGCATTGACAGTGAACTCGGGCAGCAGATCAATTACAGCAGTAAATATCAGTAGGACTGATACATTAAGGTGAAGGCTTCAGTTGGATATTAAGTTAGTTAGTGTATCAGTGGTTAATAGGAGTTATAGTTAGTTTAGTTGTTTTAGTGTATAGTTAACTAGTGATGTCAGTTGGTTAGACTTAGTTAAGAGTATTAGTTAAGGTATTAGATGAGTAGCAAGTTAGTGAATACTTGAATTCCAGTTAGTATATGACTGTTAACCTTGGTAGTATCTGTATCTATTAGAGTATGTAGGAACTTGAATATTCAGTTCAGTACCTTTTAGCAGTTAAGAGGACCCATTTTAGTATCAGTCTTTAGGGTAAAGCTATTAACTATTTAGTCTCAGTTAGTGCAGATATGGTTAGTATATGATTAATAGCAGTTAGTTATATTAGTGGTATATACTTTAGCTAGTATCAATAGATTCAGTTACATGCATATGGATATATACTTACATGTCAGATTAATGTATGACTGTTAGTTTCAGTACATTGGGTAGACTAATAGTTATAATTAGTATAGTATCAGTTAGTAAGAATTAGTGTGGTATCATTTAGTCAATTAGAGTATTAGTTAGTGTTAGTGTAGTTAGTAATGAAGGTATTCTTTATATAAGTTTATATATATATATATATATATATATATATATATATATATAGTTAAGGTAGCTATTAGTTAGTATTGGCTTGTATTAGCTTAGAACCTAATCCAAGACCTAGTATGACTTAGTAAACACTAGTGTGGCTTTATAATAAACTTAGAAGACAAGTAATGACCTAGTATTGGCCTAGAGAGCATCTATATTGCATTTAGCCCACTTTCTTACTTTTTACACCCATATTGACATAACATTCATATCTAGGTGTGTGTGTGACACCAGCTCAGACACCGAGTGATATTATTTGCTCCGACTGAGACGAGTACATCTCCAGTGGTTTCCTTATTTGATCGTCTATATGTTACATGCATTTAGTACTGCTTTATTTGATTCCTGACACGTTGGTTACATGGATTGGTACACCTTGGATCCCCGTCATGAGATATTCTCCTCCATGATCACTTTATTATTACTTCGTGATGAGATATGTAGACCGTGATCAGTATGCATGATATTATAGATCGTGCATAGTGATTACTGTGTCAGAATGTGTCATGATTTAGATTCGTGTACTAGTCAAATGTTGGGAAAAGTATTAGTGGATATGTGATCATACCTTATAGACTATACAGTGACACAGACCGTGCAGTCATGCCGTTCGTGCAGTAGTACAGACCGTGATAGATAGCAGACCATGTAACTCACGTGTGGTCACGCTAGCTACCATTTATTATTATAGTCCATACTGGGCCCAAGCCGATCACAAATATTGCTAATATTTCAAGGCACACGTAGTATTACATTTTCTTTATCTTTAGTTCATTACTTGATTTTCCTTACTTATTAGTCTCAATATACTTTTATTATCACCATGAGATCCCTTTGCCATGATTAGATATTTTCTAGTTATTTCCATCATTTATTGTCTTTACTATTGATGTTTCATAGTTTTTGTCAATTAATGAATTTTCTATTGGGTTGTACTTTGCTCCATTCTGATTGGATATATTTTTTAGATGATTCATTAGAGGACTGGTGTCCTACGTACTACGAACCATATGAGGGTGAGCCATTTGAGCTAGTTGAGCATATGCCCGTAGAGCCACTTGTTGTAGTACCACCAGTTGTTGATGCTTAGACTTTCTTATGAGTTGTATTTGATTAGTAGACTCTCATAGCATGTATTGTTATTTTGAGACTTATGTTGAGATTGGACTTGTAGATTTAACTTGTATTGAGACTCTTGTATTTTTTTACTTTTATTCCATATTGTACCATTCTTCCTCTAGTTTGATATTGTGATTGAGTATCATTACCATTATTATGTCATTATATTGTTTCTTCATTTGGAGTTGAGATGGCATGACAAGTACCATATATATAAATTATGTGTGATATTGAGATAGAATTGATGACCTAGACTTCATTCTATGTCGTTGTTACGGCGTAGGCTGGGCGTGGTTCACTACTCGTGCCCTTATTCCGGGTGCAAATTGTGACAGGCACCGGGAGCAACCAACCAAGGAGAAGGATTACCTCATTTACCAACACCAGAAGATCAGCAGAAAGGACCTCCATTGGCATCGCAGGCAGTACAGTTCGAGAGATCCAGACAGCATGCAGGAGCTCAGAGGCAAGGAAATATATTTTCTCTGAATCAAGGAGGAGAAAAAACTTAAGGAGAGGCTATTACAGGTATTATTCTAGTCAGATCAGTACCTACCACTGTTTTATTTGATTCTGGGGCCACTCTTTCATTCATATCATCTAGATTTGTAGCAATGCATAGAATAGCTACATCACCCTTGCCTAAGAGTTGGAGGAATCTTACCGTAGGAGGAATAGTGCATGCAACTAGTACCTGTAGAACTTGTTCAGTTATTATTTGTGGTCAGGAGATCAGAGCTTGAATTTCGGTATCTCCAATGCTAAATTTTGACGTAGTATTGGGAATGGATTGGCTTAGCCAATATCATGCAGTATTAGATAGCCATAAAGGTTGTGCTATCTTTAAGCCGCCAGGTCAGCCAGAGTTTGAGTTCATGAGAGAAACTACAGAGAAGGGAGTAGGCTAGTATAGTGAAGCTTGCATGATGAAGGAAGTTGCACCACCACCGATTATTGAGGAGTTTACAGATATCTTTCCAAACGAGTTATCGGGCCTACCATTGGACAGAGAAGTCGAGTTCACTATTGAGTTAGTATCGAGAGCAGCGTCGATATCTTCTAATGTGTATCGACTAGCAAAGAAGGAGCTAGATGATTTGAATGTGCAGTTACAAGAGTTGCAGGACAAGGGATTTATCAGGCCAAGTGTATCACCTTGGGGAGACACAGTATTGTTCATGCCAAAGAAAGATGGAACAGTCCGCATGTGCATCGACTACAGAGCCCTTAATACAATGATCATCAAGAATATGTACCCTCTGACGTGGATTGACGACTTGTTCGACCAACTGACATGAGCACAGGTGTTCTCTAAGATTGATCTGAGATCCGGATACCATCAAGTCAAGGTGAGGTGCGAGGATATTTAGAATACGGCTTTTAGGACTCGCTATGGTCACTATGAGTTCTTGGTAATGTCCTTTGGATTGACAAATGTGCCAGCTGTGTTTATGAACTTAAAGAACCAAGTATTCCATCAGTACTTGGACCAGTTTGTGGTCGTATTAATCGATGACATTTTGGTGTACTGGAAGATCCACGAGGAGCACGAGGAACATCTTAGGAAGGTGTTAGAAATATTGAGATATCATAAGTTATATGCTAAGCTGAGCAAGTGCGAGTTTCTCCTAGATCATGTCTATTTTCTTGGGCATATTATCTCGGGAGAAGGCATATCAGTGGATCCAGCTAAGATATCAGCAGTAGAGACGTGGCCGACCCCAACCGATGTTTCAAAGGTACGGAGTTTCTTAGGACTTGTCGGATATTACCGGAGGTTTGTGGATAATTTTGCCAGGATTGTTGTCACGCCCCAGTCCCAAAATACATAGGACTAGGTCACATAAGCATGCCAGCCGTATGGATATGGCAACTCCAATATATAGAAACCATAACCCATACGTACGCTGTAATATGAATATCAAATCCACAAGTGGTAAAAATCTATCACAAGTTACAAGGTACAATCTAAATCTCATCCACAGAAAATCAATATAAATAAATAACCAACATCTATATAACTAGATCTCAATAAGAAGTATCTAAAGATGATAGTTGGATGGAAACAAATCCACTACCAACACGAATGGAAAAGTATAACACAATAAACATAATATAAGAATACCAGCTAACAATTACGGCCTCGAAGAGAAGACATCCTCGAAACACATATAACCATCCGAATCTACGCTCCTACGAATACTCAAGAACATATACACCTGGAAAGGGACCAGGTCCTCAGAGGGACATAATAAGATACATAGAAGAAAGCCAATTTGAATACAGTAAACATGCATAATATTTAAAAATATATAAGTACGCTGTACAAGACAATATATGAATGCAAATGAGGACAACTTTTTGACGTATGGGCAAGGGTAGGCTACTCGATCTACCTCACAACTCACACACCCGTCAATGGACATCAGAAATCGACATACCGCGGGGGTAGCGACCAGCGTGACACACGCCCGTAGTGCGAGCTATATACTACGGTTTACCAGAGTGGTTAAAAGGCCATACGTCTAATGATTGTCCTCTCATGATACTAAGTGTCAAGTGTGTGTCAACATATCTAATATATAGTAATGACTGAAAGGAACTACACATACAATAAATAAATAAAAATGCAATAAATATACAAAAATATACTAAGCATGCAAAATACTGTAAGTAATTTGGCAAGGTATCTTGCCTGGCGAGAAAGCTGCAAAGTGTAACGTCCAGAAGTCCAACACACAGGATCAGAAGCCATAGCCTCAGAACAAATATATTCGGATACTAAAATAGACATCACCAACGTTCCCAGAATAAGCAAAATAGCTAGAAAGTACTTCCCTTTCGTCCAATTTGGACACAGGAACAAAACGATAATTTCGGGTCAAAGTAGGGTCCACCGGTGGCAACTTTGCACCAAAAAGCGTGCCAAGGGTAACAGCCTCTAAATAGGACAAATTATAGGTCAAACAAACTCTAAATGTCAATACGAACTCAACGGTATGTCCAAATGTGGAATCCGATGAGTCGAACACAATTTTGCCAAAAAATTCAACCGTGGGGCTCGCCAATTGGTGACTTGGTCAACTGTCTCAGAATTGCGTAAAAATTGGGTCACAGGACCAGCGTGATACCACGATTCCAGTGGCATAAGTTTTGTCTCAATCTGACGAGCGTGCACAAAATGCGTGCAACTTTTATAAAAGTTGCGACACGTGGATTGTCCGCGGATACGGGCTAATTTCGACGCGCACACGGGTCCAAATTAATTTTTGCGAACTCTCACGTATCCGGGTACACTGCGCGCACCATTTGGTATACTTGGTACACTGTGGACGGTCCCGTTTGGCAGGACGCGCTCCGTTTCACAACTTTTAAAAATCTCGAAAATGTATCTTTTCGGGGTTTTCCAACAAATTTTATTCTACCTACCGTAGTTAATAATCTAAGGTTAATTAACAAAAATTAAACTAGGTCAAGTGGTTTCCGTATACCAAAAAGAAAAATTAGATTCGAATCCCTGTGGTGGGAGATACGAACCCGGGAACATAGGTGGTCACCGAAGTTTTCTGTGATACCAAAAAGTGGTCTTTTTCTGTCAACATGGACACTATTTTCGCCTAGGGTTATACACTGTTCGAGGTCAACTAACATACAAATATGGAAGGGGGATAGGTGAGGATCATACCGGAGAAGACGGGGTCGAGTTTGGTCGAACGGTAGCGCGGGAAACGGAGCCTGAACAGGGGTATGTCGCTGTCTAGTTCGGATGTTGCAATGTGCGGTGCTTGCGCAGTCGGCCGGGGTTGGTCGCGGCGGTCGGCTGGCACGGCGGGCGGCGCGGCGGTCTGGGTCGGGGAGAGGGAGGATGAGAGATTAGGGTTTGGGGTTTTAAGTTCTTATGATATATATATATATAAAGAGATCAGGGGGGAACTTGCTCAACGCGCGGCTACTGCTATTGTTCTCATATATGGGTTTGAGTATAACTTGATTTGGGTCTTTTTATGTTTTAGTCCCCCCTTTTTTTTCCTTTTCCTTTTTCTTTCTCTTTTCTTTTCCATTCTTTTTCTTTTCTTTTATTCTTTTTCCTTTCTTTTTCTTTCTTTATCCTATAAAAATAAATATATGTACATATATTTATATATATACATATATATGCATAAAAAAATCTAAAATTTATATTAATACATACTATTAAGCTAGCAACGGTCCACGGGGTCTCCTACATGGAATAAATTAGAAAAAATTCCTAATGGTCCCATAAATCCCCTAAATTCACAAACACCTAAAATAAAAATTAAATAAAATCTATTTCTCTTAATTAGCCACTAATTACTATAATTAAATTAATAATTAATAAAAAAGATTAATACAGTTTTTTAGGATTAGAGATTTTATATTCTATCCAACTTATAAAAATTTTGTCCTCGAAATTAAAACTAAGCCACGATAGAATGTCAAGGGTGGTATGAGATTTGCATTGTTTAAAATGCAAGACTAGGTTTAAAGGAGTGGAAGATGTTGCGCGACCAAAATGTAGCTCAAGGGATCTTACTTATAAGTTGCACAAAGGTCAGAATGGAAGATGGGCATATCTAGGATAAGGGTGTGGAATTTGTAGGAAGGCAGTGGCTAGTGTAGTGCTCCAATTATCGAAGCACGGTAAGGTGCACTAAATGATTATTGCAAAATGAAATAAAAATACCGTGTTCTATCTCTAACTAGACTCAATCTTGCCTTAGTCTTACTATCTCCGCCAAGTAGGTCTAATTTTTGGTTGAGGGTTTCACAATCTACCCAACTTAAAATTTACCCATCTATCACCTAAGGCTGTACATCTAGGAAAACTATTCCTCAAATTATTTAATCATATTAATCAATCATCAAAGTTTTAACACCAAACATATCATCTATGATATGCCCTTAATCAATTATAAAAGAGAGTCACTAAGTCATGTGATTAGCCTTATAGGGTATATCTAGTACTATCAGTGTCAACTTATACCAGCACGAGGTTTCATCTTTCCAAAATAAGGGAAGACGGAGAGCAATAATAAAAATTTCAAGGTGAAGGTGATAGAATACAAGTACGAGGTTCAAAGAGATTAAAGAATTCGAAAAGAGAGTTGTCAGGGCAGTTGTGAATTAAAATCCTATTTTGGTAATTTTCTATTTACATGCTCGTATTCGTACAGTTATGTAACCGATACGATATGTCAGACATGTCTAGGGGCAAGTATATTCATCTACTATCCTATATCTCAATCCACGTAAAGTAGTCATGCGAAGAGCGAACCAAGCGCACTAAGGTTAGCTAGACCTTAATACACCGATTCTGATTAGGCAATTGTATTATTGTGTGCACCCAATAATACATATGTCATGAGCAAGCTTGATAAAAGAATAAGCTTGCAAAAACTAGGCTATAATAGCAGCATAAGTCAAGGTAGTATAGAAAATATAAGTACGCTAGATTATGATGAAAGAAGTTACAAAATAATTCAATTTCACAAAAAGATAAGGCTCTACAATCTCTACAGTGGTCATACTAAATCGTTGTCTAAGTCGATAGTCGACCAAATAGGGGTATGGGCTTCTAAGCTCTACAGTCTGATGAAACATTATCTTCTTATGCTAGCATACAGGTAATGTCATTCGGTTACACTTCAATAATAGGTTAAAAGACTATGTGATACTAGGTTGTGAGACATACTATCCAACTTATAACAATAAACTAATACTGTAATTGTCTTAAGGATACCGTAGAAACTCCTGTTAAGGTCTACGAGAAGGGGTTCTAGTACTTATTAGGGTATCCTCTTATATTACATAGGTCATGGTCGTCTTAAGTCTTAGTCATAGCGCTTATAGAGCAAGTGTCAATAGTAAGAATGGAAAGTTATCGACCTTCAAGGAGGAAGGGGATATAAATCGTATTGAGGTGGGGTACATGTTACGTAATTTAAAACTAAGGGATAAGCACCAGGTCTCAATCTACAAGAATAGCTTAAACCATCAAGTTCTAACTACTAAGCACACAATTTCAAAATTTAACATTAACCACTATAATCCCAGCAACTATATGTCCTTAACACAGAATAAATCACCTGGCCTACAATCAGAAATGTCAGATGGCACGAGTTGAAAGATGAAAAGTAGAAGAACAAAATTTAGTCGTCATGCAATTAGCGACGCTAAGGTCGCAGAGGAACAGTATATTAAATTAAAATATGGGGCTCTAGATAGCATCATGGTTTTCTAAGGAAAAGTGGTATGCTAGTTGCTATGTTCGAGGTAGGATCAAGGAAAAAGTGTTAGTTACATACCTCTAGGCTTCCTAAGGTGCTGTCTACTAATAATAAGACAATGATCTAAGTTTATAATTTTCCAATACTTATCTAACTATGAAGGTTAGGTTCAGTCCTAATTTTAAATTTTGGTTTTCTATTGGTTCCTCAATACTAGGGTCAAACATTATGGTGGAACTTCTAACTAACTCTAGTAGTGTCTATACTACTCACAAGTCCTCATAATACATCAAGGGGGTAATGGTAACAAATCTATAGATAAGGAATTCTAGGGTTCACTAGATATTCTAAACTTAGTGGTGTGTCAACACTCTGGTTGTACTCTTAATAGGAAGGTTACCCTACTTATCATCTAACAACAGGGACTTTTATATTCTAAGAGGGGCTATACTCAAGGAACTATTTGGAAAGCACAGAAATCAAGCAGGATACAATTATTTAAATAGAACAGATTAGAAGAACGCGAGTCGTAGTCAATAGTGGATGAGATCCTATATTCTAATCATATTTGCAGGCTTGCTTGGTACAGTAACGTAACCGAGACAATATGCTCTCGACCTGCATGGGCCACCACAAAAATATGTCACGCTCCAGTCCCAAAATACATAGGACTAGGTCACGTAAGCATGTCAGCCGCATAGATATGGCAACTCCAATATATGGAAACCATAACCCATACGTACGCTGTAATATGAATATCAAATCCATAAGTGGTAAAAATCTATCACAAGTCACAGGGTACAATCTAAATCTCATCCACAGAAAATTAATATAAATAAATAACCAACATCTATATAATTAGATCTCAATAAGAAGTATCTAAAGATGATAGTTGGATAGAAACAAATCCACTACCAACTCGAATGGAAAAGTACAACACAATAAACACAATATAAGAATACCAGCTAACAATCACGGGCTCGAAGAGAAGATATCCTCGAAACACATATAACCATCAGAATCTGCGCTCCTGCGAATACTCAAGAACAGATACACTTGGAAAGGGACCAGGTCTTCAGAGGGACGTAACAAGATACATAGAAGCAAGCCAATTTGAATACAGTAAACATGTATAATATTTGAAAATATATAAGTACGCTGTACAAAACAATCTATATGAATGCAAATGAGGACAACTTTTCGACGTATGGGCAAGGATAGGCTATTCGATCTACCTCACAACTCACACACCAGTCAATGGACATCAGAAATTGACATACCGCGGGGGTAGCGACCAGCGAGAATCCAGAAATTGATATACCGCGGGGGTAGCGACCAGCGCGACACACACCCGTAGTGCGAGCTATATACTATGGTTTACCAGAGTGGTTAAAAGCCCATACACCTAATGATTGTCCTCTCATGATACTAAGTGTCAAGTGTGTGTCAACATATCTAATATATAGTAATAACTGAAAGGAACTACACATGCAATAAATAAATAGAAATACAATAAATATACAGAAATATACTAAGCATGCAAAATACTGTAAGCAATTTGGCAAGGTATCTTGCCTGACGAGAAAGCTGCAAAGTGTAACGTCCAGAAGTCCAACACACAGAATCAGAAGCCATGGCCTCAGAACAAATGTCTTCGGATACTGAAATAGACATCACCAATGTTCCCAGAATAAGCAAATAGCTAGAAAGCACTTTCCTTTCATCCAATTTGGATACAGGGGCAAAACGGTAATTTTGAGTCAAAGTGGGATCCACCGGTGGGCCACTTTTTACCGAAAAGCGTGCCAAGGGTAACATTCTCTAAATTAGACAAATTATAGGTCAAATAAACTCTAAATGTCAATATGAACTCAACGGTATATCCAAATGTGGAATCCGATGAGTCGAACATAATTTTGCCAAAAAAGTCAACCGTTGGGCCCGCTAATTGGCGACTTGGTCAATTATCTCAGAATTGTGTGAAAATTGGGTCACAGGACCAGCGCGATACCACGAGTCCAGTGGTGCAAGTTTTGTCTCAATCTGACGAGCGTGCACAAAATGTGCGCGACTTTCGTAAAAGTTGCGACATGGGGATTGCCCGCGGATACGGGCTGATTTCGACGCGCACACGCGTCCGAATCAGTTTCTGTGAACTCTCACATATCCGGGTATGCTACGCGCATTGTTTGGTACACTTGGTACACTACAGGGCGGTCCCGTTTGGTGGGACGCGCTCCGTTTCACAATTTTTAGAAATCTGGAAAAAGTATATTTTCGGGGTTTTCCAACGAATTTAATTCTACCTATAGTAGTTAATAATCTAAGGTTAATTAATAGAAATTAAAATAGGTCAAGTGGTCTCCGTATACCAAAAAGAAAAATCGAATTCGGATCCCTGTGGTGGGAGATACGTACCCGGGAACATAGGTGGTCACCGCAGTTTTCTGCGATAATAAAAAGTGGTCTTTTTCTATCAACTTGGACGATATTTTTGCCTAGGGTTACGCGCTGTTCGAGGTCAACTAATATACAAATATGGAAGGGGGATAGGTGAGGATCATACCAGAGAAGACAGGATCGAGTTTGGTCGAGCGGTGGCGCGGGAAACGGAGCCTGAATAGGGGTACGTCGCTGTTTAGTTCGGATGTTGCAGTGCGCGGTGCTTGCACGGTCGGCCGGGGTTGGTCGGCGGGCACGGCGGACGGCACGGCTGGCGGCGCGGCGTCCAGGGCGGCGCGGCGGTCTGGGTCGGGGAGAGGGTGGATGAGAGATTAGGGTTTAGGGTTTGGGGTTTTAACTTCTTATGATATATATATAAAGAGATCAGGGGGGGACTTGCTGAACGCGCGGCTACTGCTGCTGTTCTCATATATGGTTTTGAGTATAAGTGGGTTTGGGTCTTTTTATGTTTTAGTCTCCCCTTTTTCTTTTTCTTTTCTTTTTCCTTTTTCTTTCTCTTTTTCTTTTCCATTCTTTTTCTTTTCTTTTATTCTTTTTCTTTTTCCTTTCTTTTTCTTTCTTTATCCTATAAAAATAAATATATTATATATATTTATATATATACATATATATGCATAAAAAAAATCTAGAATTTGTATTAATACATACCATTAAGCTAGCAACGGTCCACGGGGTCTCCTACATGGAATAAATTAGATAAAATTCCTAATGGCCCCATAAATCTCCTAAATTCACAAACACCTAAAATAAAAATTAAATAAAATCTATTTCTCCTAATTAGACACTAATTACTATAATTAAATTAATAATTAATAATAAAAAATTAATATGGTTTTTCAGGATTAGGGGTTTTACAATTGCAGAGCCTATGACAAGGTTTACCTGCAAGGACCAGAAGTTTATTTGGACAGAGGAGTGTCAGATAGTGTTTGATGAGTTAAAGAAGCGCCAGACTACAGCACCGATCTTGACCATACCTACTGGACTGGGAGGATTTGTTATTTATAGCGATGCTTCCGGAAAGGGATTAGGTTGTGTCTTGATGCAGCAAGGGAATGTGGTATCCTATGATTCTCGGCAGTTGAGGATCCATGAGAAGAACTACCCCACTCATCACTTAGAGCTTGCAGAATTAATCTTTGCTCTAAAGCTTTGGAGACACTATTTATATGGAGAGACTGTGGAGATCTAAACAGATCATAAGAGTTTAAAGTATGTCTATATTTAGAAGGATCTAAATCAGAGACAGAGACGATGGCTCGAGTTGATGGCAGATTTTGACATTGAGCCACAGTACCATACAGGCTAGGCCAATGCAGTAGCGAATGCGTTGAGTAGGAGACCGATGGCGCATTTTTTACAACATAGAATGAATTGCTATATGATTTAGAGCAGCTGGCATAGAGGTGGTTATGCCAGGAGAAGTAGCAAAGTTGATGAACCTTCAAGTACAATCATCATTGGTGGAGCGTATCAAGGTAGCTATGTCGATTGATACGAGATTTCATAGGCTTAGACAGAGGACTGAGGCTGGTTTGCAGACTGGGCTGAGGATACATGAAGATGGGACTTTGAGGTATGGGGATCGCCTCTATGTTTCTAATAGAGAGCTTAGGCAGGAGCTAATATTGGAGGCTCACAGTTCAATATACTATATTCATCCGGACAGTACGAATATGTACAGAGACTTGAGACAGCATTACTGGTGGCACGGGATAAAGAGAGAGATATCACGCTTTGTGGCAAAGTGCATAGTATGTCAACAAGTTAAGGATGAACATCAGAGATCAGCATGACTACTCCAACCGCTTCCAATCCTGGAGTAAAAATGGGAGCACATCACCAAGGACTTCGTTACAAGTTTCCCAAGGAGTCCAGCTGGCCGAGATACAGTTTGGGTTATTGTGGACAGATTGACTAAGGCATCACACTTCTTACCCTTTAGAGTTGAGAAATCTATAGAATTTCTGGCTGAGATATACATGAAGGAGATTGTACGCCTATATGGAGTACCAGTTAGCATAGTTTTCGACAGAGATTCGAGGTTCACATTACACTTTTGGAGGAGTATGCAGGAGAGCCTAGGAACTAGATTGAAGTTTAGCACTTCTTATCACCCGCAGACAGACAGACAGTCAGAGCATACTATTCAGACGTTGGAGGACATGTTGAGAGCGTGCATGCTTGACTTTAGAGGATCTTGGGAGGATCACTTGCATTTGGTGGAGTTCTCTTACAATAATAGCTAAAAAGCAAGCATTCAGATGGCTCCTTTTGAGGGATTATACGAAAGAAAGTGTCATTCGACAGTATATTAGAGTGATGTGGGCGAGAGACAGATACTTGGACCGGAGTTGGTGACTCGCACAGTAGAGAAGGTCAAGAAGATTCAAGGCCACCTTCGAGCAGCACAAGATAGACAGAAGCAGTGGGCAGATACTCACCATCGACCCCTAGAGTTCAAGTCGGGAGATCATGTGTTCTTAAGGATCTCCCTACTAGAGGAACCATCAAATTTGGAGGTAAAGGAAAGCTTAGTCTGAGGTACATCGGACCGTTTGACGTATTTGAACGTGTTGGAGAGGTTGCTTATAGACTAGCATTACCACAGACCTTGGAGGGTGTCCACGATGTGTTCTATATCTCACAATTGAGAAGGTATGTAGTGGATCCTAGCTCTGTATTAGAGGATCCTAGCTCTGTATTGGATCATTCAGAAATTACCGTAGGACCGAGTTTGTCTTATGAGGAGCAGCCGGTTGAGATTCTCGACCGCAGAGAGAATGTGCTAAAGGAAAAGACCATTTGACTAGTCCGTGTTGCTTGAAAGCATCATTCACCGGGCAAATTAACTTGGGAGAAGGAGGATTCGATCTTAGAGCATTTTTCTCACTTACGCGAGTCTTCAGTTATGAACTTTATATATCGCATTATTGTTTTTCTAGATCGTGTCATATTCTTAATTTCAAGGACAAAATTTTCTAAGGTGGATAGGTTGTAAAATCCCTCACCCTAAAATAGGTATTTTCTCACTTACGCGACCCCAAAATTTATATTGCCCATCGTAGGAAGTAGCATAATTTGGATATACTACCCTTAGGATCTTTATGTGACACAAAATTCGACCATTCAGGATTAGTATGGTACTAGTGGCACTAGCGTAACAACCGTAGTTTATTGTATTTAAAATTTAGATTTTTTTATATAAATAATTTATTTATGATTATTTTTAATCCAAGCTTTTTCAATAATCAACCCATAATTTCCCCATGCCAATTTAGGCCACTTTTCTCTTTTGTAGGATTTACTTATTTATATATTTATTTATTTATTTATTTATTACTATTTTAATCCTATGGAATCAAATCAAATATTTTTCAAATAAATTAATTGTTTAGTTGTTGACTTTTAAATAACTAACAACCTAATTAGAAAATAATTTAAACTAATCCCACTCCTACCCAAACCCTTGACTGACCCCCCATACCCGCGCATACATCTCCCCCTCTCCAAAACCCGCGACCTCCTCTCTCTCTCTCTCTCTCTCTCTCTATATATATATATATATATATATATATATATATATATATATATACACTTCATCTTTCCTTATCATCCAGAATTCAAACTTAATCTCATTCTCATCCAAAACCCTAACTTTCTCACCATAGTCGCCACTTTAAACACCAAGGTTGACCCCCCCCCTTCACATGGACACAACGCCATCCCTTTCATCCAAGAACCCTATTTCTTCATCCTTCTCTCTCTAGTAAGTTTTCTTCTTCCTCCAACCTCTCTAATGTGTATCAATGCATGAATAAATGTTTATATATATATAAATAAATAATTTTATATGTTTTTTTAATTCATTGACATATTTTTTATTGTAGAATTTTATTTTAGAGTTTGCATGTAAAGATTTGAACCCATGAATGCACGTATGCACCCATAGGTAGAAACCTTGATTAAATCATGTTAATAATAAAGAAATATGATGTTTAAATTATTTTTATCCATATTTTTACTGATTATTTCATAATATTAAATTGTTATTATTTTTGGAATAAATTGCATATACAATGGGAAAGGTGACATAGTTTTATGTTTTCTCCAAAATTCCGTATCAAACCATTCTAAAACTTTGTAGGTAATTAATATATGATGTTATTAACGTATATGAAATTCAATTTTTAATATATTCTTCTAAAAATATTATTTTTGATTTAAATAATTTTTATGCATAAAAAGTCACCTAGTTGACCTAGTTTCGATGTATGCATGTTGGAGACCATTGGACTTTGTTAGGACTTAATAGTAGATGGAAAAAAATAAAATTTTCTAGATGGATTACTATTTTTTCAGAATATATATATTCTTAAATTTATTAAATAAATGTAAAAATTATGTCTATGATGTCACAACAACCATGTACCACCCCTTTTTGCATGAATACTAGTAAGTTTGGTTGCCAACCCTAATAGGACCAACTTGTAGATAGTAAAACCCTAATTATTTTTGTATAGATAAAAAAAACTAATATTTATTTTAATTATTAATAATTTTATAATATTTATTCAGAATTTTATTTCTATTTAGAAAATTAGAAATTTATGTGTTTTATGTAACAAGTTGACATAGTTTTGGTAAAACTTGACCCCAGCAATTTCAGACTTAAACACCGACCAAAAATCTATGTTTTGTAAATCTAAAATTATATTTTGTTATTTTAATTCTGATTTTTAAATATTTATTCCAGAATTATCATTTATTAAAAATTATTTTATTGACTTGTCGGTAACCTATTATGATCTAGTTTTTGTTTCTACTTAGTTTTTGACTCATAGAAATTATAGGAGATGACCCTATCACTAAAAAATTTATTTTCTAATAAAAATTCCAGAATTAATACTTTGATAATTAATGTCTTTAAAAAGAATTTTTGGTAATGTTTAATGCCTAGTAAAATTTGGGGACTAGTTACTTGCATGAGCAATTAACGTAGAATTAAGAACTAGTTAATAACCTAATTTTAACTTGATAGTAAGAGTCTAATTAGTTTAATAATTAATTGGTAGGTGTTTGAGACGTTCCTGTGGAGAGCTCCGAACTAGATTTGTTGTGCTCGCATCTTGGCTTGGAAGGCAAGTACATCTTGCTTGATTGTATTGTTCAGTTTACATTATGCCTAATTTTTTATTTGTTTAGTTGTGTGCACGCGTCTTAGAAGTAGTTGACTTATCTGGTATGTTGTAAAGATACATGGTATGTTCTGACCTGACACTGTTTCAAACACGTTTACTGAGTGAGTGATTGCATGGACTGTGTGTTGACTGGCCATCAATACGTGATTTCGCGTCTTGTGTTAGCTGTTGGTGTTAATTTGGGTTCTAGATTTTATTGACGTTGTTGCATTATGTCTGCACCACGTATACAGTTCGATAGTTCATTGGAAGAAAAAAATCTGCTAGTCAGCTTATGGGATTTCTATTTCTTATTATACTATGAAAATGGTGCAATTGTGTAACCCCCGAGTTCTACGGAGCGCCTGGTGGGACGATGGTTCTTCTATTTCACCCCCCTCATGCGCCATTAGAGATGTCTCGAGTGCACATAACATAGATGGTTTAGTTACCCTATTTATTGTTTACTGGTTTACTTTTATGCATGGCAATTTCTTGTGTACTTGTTATGTCCCTCTGAGGACTTGGCACCTTTTCCAGATTCCGAGAGTACTTATACCTGAAGGATTATGGAGTTGGAGATTTTGCAGATAAGGACTTCGAGGTGGAGTCACAGGATTTTCTATGAGCATTCATTCATGGATGATAGTTGCTTAGTATTTTAGGACTATTTCATTATTGCTTAGTTGTATTCTTTCAGTATTCTTTTATACTCATTTTTGGTGGATTATTCTCTACTAGATATTCTTTTCTAGTGGATTCTGAGACTTATTCTATTTTATTCAGTTTCCTATTATGTGATAATTTATGGATGAGACTAAATTTTACCTGCTTGTGATATTGAGTCTTAGTTAGATTTTATAGCGTACTACGACTGGTTAGGTCCATTAAATTGGATTTATATACTTGTTCGTATAGCTGGCATGTGTACGTATACCTAGTCCTACGTATTTTGGGATGGGCGTGACATACTCTATCAGAATGATCATTAAACTAGTTATACAGGATGATATACTAGTACATTGCCAAAAGTACATGACTGTAAGCCAGCCGCGGTCTGAATAATATACAATCATGTAGAGGAACTAATGTCCAGATAAACCGGCTAACATGTGTCGTCGGCTAAATGCCAAAAAGGTAATACAAAATGATACTCATAATAGGGAAGTAGAAACCCACTCAAGTTCCTCGACGGACATCCTCCTGGTGTGCGCCATCAGTCAGATATAGGACAGGATCCTCGGGCTTTGCTACTAAACCTGGCCAAACAAAACCAGCGGGGTCAGGCCCCGATAGCAAGTACCACAAAGAAGCACAAGTGAATAAAGCAAAAACCAATAAAGTACATAAAATAGGAATTCGTGCCACAACAACATGCGTATGACCTTTCATCGGAGCTGTAGGATACCCCTACAACCAAATAAGGACAAGAGATATCGCACTACTCCGAGACAGGGTACGACTCACCAATTATGAACACGACGAAGATACAATATATCAATATAATCCAGGACACACATGTTATAATACAAGCTAAGATATAGATATAATTGTAGAAGCATAAAAAAAATGCTTGGAAGATCTACGCAGCATCTTGATACAGAGCAGCGTAGGCAGAGGCCTTCAGAGCCATCCAACGTAAAACAGGGTTCTTCATCGCCTCCATGGCGTAAAACCCAGCCGCTCTCAAAGCAGCGTTAAAGCGTACGAGGAACGCTTCGTATTCCCGGAAAGAAACTGTCCAGTCACGCAGTAAACCTGACCTCTGACTCCTGACAAAAAGTGCTGCACAGCTACCCAAACGACGGCTGGGAACGGGGGCAGACCCCTCAGGACGCACTCCATAGTATGATGGCGGATCTCAGCATTTAATGCAAAGGATTTGGTTAAAATATCACCAAATCGGCGCTTACTAAAAAACTACCGGCATAAACCGCTCTTTCGCGTGCAAAGAGAACACGCTGCCTTGTTTTACACAGGCAAACATGGGCTGTTTTACGCTCCGCAGAAGACAAACCGCCTGCCACGTCAAAAGCTGCGCTTCGTACAGGGCTCGAGGCACGTCTCTCCGCCAAAGCACACAGAACGGTGACAGTGTCCCCTCAAGGCACGTCCCTCCATCAAAACGCACAGAGCGGTGACAGTTTCCCCTCAAGGCACGTCTCCGCATTTAATGCACAGGATGATGGCAAATCTCTGCCAAAGATTTGATCTCCAAAAGCTGTAATTCCGGCTAAAGACGTCCACATCAGCACCCTGGCATGGTACGCAGCAGCTTCTATGCCCATTTAGGATCTGTGCTCCTACGGCTTCCGCGCCCCCTCAGTCTCTACGACTGCTCGGCTTCCACGCCTACTCGGCTTCTATGCCTGTTCGGCTTCTATGCCTGCTCGGCTTCCACGCCCCCTCAGTCTCTACGACTGCTCGGCTTCCACGCCTACTCGGCTTCTATGCCTGTTCGGCTTCTACGCCTACTCGGCTTCCATGCCTACTCGGCTTCTATGCCTATTTGGCTTCTACGCCAAGGTGACAGACATTTGGCTTCTACGCCAACCCCTTCTACACAATGGATACCTACCTACGTGGCTTTTACGCCGTGATCTTAGTAGCAATTGTACGCGTTGTGTCTCCTTAGTTGGACCCGCGTCACACGCTCATTCAAAAGATTATCTATACGTAGGCATTGGTTACTTTAACCGTTGTGTAAAAGGGTGCTGTACTTTCCACTCCTCGGTTGTTACACCGATGGAGTGGTCACTGTCACCAAAACTCTATAAATAGAGACCCCTATCAATGGGGAACAAGGTCGACAATTTGGAAGATCGAACCAGGTCAGAAAATTTGGCCAAGAATACCAATATCAGATCAAAGCTCGAAACATTGAAAGAAGGATCGAACAAGGTCACCGAACCGGAGATCAAGAGGGAGAGACAGAGAGAGAGAGAAGAATACAGAGCTCAGGCAAGGAATAGGGAGCAACGACCTTCAGCATCGCGCATCCACCCTCCTTCGCAACCTCCGAAGCTGCATCTTGTCTTCCACGGCACTTCTTCAACATCGTGTAGTCCAAGGGCTAAAGTGATCGACCGCAGATCAGACACCTATAGCAATTTATACCCAGATTAAATAAATTGTACTCCCGCATCCTCGTATAGGATCGAATTGTACAAGTTTGTTTGTAAACCAAAGGGCACGGGTCTCGTATAAATCCTGTCATTGAAATACACTTTCATTCTTTCGTTTAATACCACAAACAAGATGGCGACTCTGCTGGGGACGTCTTTCTCTTCTGACGAGGAAGTAATTGCTCAACACGATGCGGTATCTGTAGGAACCGTGAAGAAGACACTGGTCGTTCATTTCGACCAGTCTGCCTACGAAGACATGCTTCGGACTGGGGGTAGCTCTCACTCTCTCTCCGTCCAAGACAACAGGAAGCTACCAATGAGGTGGTAGCATCGCTCCCTCCGTGCCCCGCACGTAAAATTCAGTCTCCCGCTACGCGCGGTACAGACAAAACTTCTGGTAAAGCCTCAGCGCTAACCCAGGAGTATCCACTGTGCTATACGCGTAGAAATCAGTCTCCCGCTACGCGCGGTACAGACAAAACTTCTGGTAAAGCCTCAGCGCTAACCCAGGAGTATCCACTGCACTATACGCGTAGAAATCAGTCTCCCGCTACGCGCGGTACAGACAAAACTTTGGGCAAAGCCTCAGCGCTGACCCAGAAGTATCCCCTGCGCTCCACGCGTAGGAACCTGTCTTCCGCTACGCGCGGTACAGACAAAACTTCCGACGGTACCTCAACGCCAAATCGGAAGAACAGATCACTCTCCACGCGCAAGACGATATCTGACCTCTACGACGAACCAGATGAGCGCCGTGATCTCCGCAAGAGGAAGCAAGCAGGCGAGTACTCAACTCCTCGGCCGTTACACCAGCGAAGAAGCAATCTGCCTATCCTTCGGATTACGCGAGAAGACGACGGTCGACTGAACACCTCTTCAGCTTTACGCCTGTCTGAGCGAATCTCCAAATCACGCCTGGGTAAGTCCCACGGCGCAAAACAAGCTCAAATTGCTACTCCTGACCTACGCGAAGGCCTAATCCAGAAGCGTAAGGAGAGGGGACCTTCCAACATATCTATTACGCCCCCTAGGGAACAATGTTAAGATTGTGATTGACTGCTACTGTTCTAAAGCAAAACGATCGGTCTTCGACCGATTGAACTACTCTTAATCTTTCCCCGAAGAGAAGCACGCGTATGCATCCGTGAACATGGCTTCACGCATACCTAGAAGAGGGTCGAGCTCAAAGCGTCTTCCCTCTGGACCTCCGAGCCAGAGAAAATTCGAAGACCTCCTCAGAAACGCTGAAGCTGGGGTATTCCAAAATACCCGTGCAAGGTCACAGCAACCAGCTCCGTACTCGTCTGATTCCGACGCTGGGGGTCGCCGATCTCCCAGATCAGATGCCGAGAGTATAGAGTCGACTTCTGCAGCGACCTATACTTACCCTTCGACGACGCCCAGAGAAATGGGAGCTTACGCCATCGAAGACGAACGTGAGGGAGCGTCGCCATCAGGAGACGCAGAACAACGCATCACTGACCTGGAGACGTCGCTGAAACAAATACAATCCGTAATGGAGGATATGCACCAGATGATGCTAACTCAGCACGCAACCGCCATGGCTCAAGCATCGGTTCCACCAACTCAGATACATGTGGGGGTGGACTTGCCACCATCCAGCCCAAGCCAAGAACCTGCTCTAGATCAAGAGTCAGCAGTTCCTCCGCTTCCAACGAAAAATCCGATGCAGGCGGTCTGGGAGTTGAAAGCCCAGTTCGATGCCTTGAAGCACAAAGATCAGCTCAAGAAACTGGGAATCAACCAGCCGTACCCAGCTACCTGGGAAGAGGTCCCTTTCCCTCTAAAATACAAACCTCAGACGATGGCTCTGTTCGAGGGAAAAACATCACCAAGCCAATACATGAACTATTTCAGTATGATGACGGTGCTGCTACAAGGGAACGATGCCCTCCTCACTCGGGTGTTCAAAGGCTGCCTCTCAGGAGTAGCCTATCAGTGGTACCGTAGCTTGGCGGACAACTGCATTACTTCCTTCGAGGATTTCAAAGCTCTATTCTTCACACAATTTTATGAGGGAGGAATGGACATGTCTATGTCCTCTCTCATCGAAGTCAAGCAGAAAGAAAAGGAAGACGTTCGCATCTTCATCGAACGCTTTCGTCAGGCCACCTTACAGATGCCTCCAGGAGTTCCAGACTCAGCATTGGTAGACATTTGCAGGAAGAACCTCCTTCCCGTGGTCTCGGTGTTCACAGGACCATATCAGTTCCATGATTGTCCCTCGTTCATCCTCTCGGCGGTAGCAGCCGAAGACAACAGTCGCAAAGCGCGCGACAATGGCATCATGATCTCCGCCTCTGACAGAAGCAAGAGGTCATCCCCTAGCAGCGACCATCATCGTGGTCCCAAAGGGAAGGAAGCACTAGCAATCAACACGGCCAAGCCAAAGATTGCGGCAACCGCCTAAGCAAAACCGGGGGCTCCGAGGCCCGTCGAAGTCTACTCCTTCGACGACGACGATATCCCAAGTATCTTCGAATGTCTCGTCAAAAGTGGCAAGATCACCCTCCCAGAACTAAGGCGGCCCCAGGAGGTCAGCAATACTGACGACCCAAAATACTGCATCTTCCACAGATACGTACACCACCCGACAAAGGCGTGCTATGTACTAAAAAGGAAGATCCAGGGGTTGATCGATGCTAAGGCCATCACTCTGCACAAAACCGAGAAAACGGTCACGGCCAACATGATCTCTCTGCAGTTTGGCAATTTACCTCCCCAAAAGGTCCCTGATGGTGTTACACCTATCTCCCGGGCAACGATGAACCTCGTTAACCTTCCCCCTGCTAGGGATCAAGGTCACAACCTGGTGCCCCTAACTATCCGGCGGGGCGAGATTATGTGGGTTCACCAAGATTTGGTGTCGGATCTCGAGGAAGAGACCAAGGCAAACAGGGCTACCCCCAAGAAGAATCCCAAATACAGATCATGCTACATGGTCACAACTTCTTTTACATCAGACGGAGACGAGGTACTTGTCGCAACCCGTTCAGGGAGGGCCTACCTCGACAACGACGGAGCAAATCAGGAAGGTGCACCGGCTGACGCTCCAGCTACCAAACCGTCAGAGCAAGATCCCGTCGTGCCAAGCATCAGCTCTGCGAAACCTACTCCGGCGGAAAAGGCAAAACAGAAAGAAGTACGCTTCGACAAACCTGTAAAAAACATTCTGAGCAAAGGTTTAGAGAAGCCGTACAAATTTGACATCCTGGCCCAACTGGCCAATACGCCAGCCAGGTTGTCCATCTTCGAGCTACTCAGGCTCTCCCCCGACGCTCGTCTAGCCCTGAGTGAAGCACTAATGCAGGCGGAAGTATACTTGACCCAGCTCAAGTACCCCAACGAGGAACCAGTGGCATGTCCTCAATGCCACAGCGTGATGGAGGTGGTCCCGAATATCACTTTCACTCAAGACGACATGCTATTAAAACATAATAGACATGACAGGCCCCTCTATTACACCGGGTACGTCGGTTCCATGGAGGTCGATCGGATTCACATAGATCCGGGATCGTTGATCAGCATCATCCCTCGCAGTCTGCTCGGGCCACTGAGAATTCCTACCAGCGAGCTGGCTTACACTACCACTACAATCGTGGGTTTCAACGCCGGAAGGAGTAAACCATTAGGGAAGATTCGCTTGAGAGTCCAGATCGGCAACCTTAGATCAGTGGCCACATGTTACGTCATCGATTCAGAGGTATCCTATAATATTTTGCTGGAAAGACCATGGATCCACGACCACAACATCGTTCCTTCAACCCTACATCAATGCCTTAAATATGTAGACACACAAGGAACCGTACAAACGGAGATGGCTGACCTAAACCCGTTTAAAGGAGTAGAATCCTACTATTCCGATGCCGTGTTGTATTCCCATGACCACACGGAAGAAGTGCCAGGAGTGGCGAAGAAGGAATCCCACCGGGAGCCCGAAGAGCCCTCTGCCACACTACCACTGTCAATCAGAGTGAAAGGACGAACCGCTCGTCCAAAAGCCATAGAACCTACGGCTGTCCACCTGAGAAAGACCAAGTCAGAAGAAGGGGGTGATCCTCTAGTAATCACTTTGAACCGGAAGCCTCCACCCATAGTCATCAACCTTCGGCGCAACCAGCAGTCGACTGATGTAAATGCCACCAGGAACGGAGTTCCAGATGATAATAAACATCCTCTTTTCCGGTACGTCGGTACTCAGATTCCGAAATATGAACCCACTCCACATGACGAGGTAGAACCAATGGCTCAAAAGTTCTTAGAAGCTATAAACTCCTACCGTCCATATGTCTGGGAAGTAACGTCACCATCCGACGTCGTCACAGCATATGGGCCACATGAGGATTCTATCTTCATTGTCCCGCCTACCTGCAGCAGTCAGCATTCAATAATCATTGGTCGCATGCAGAATCAACCGACTGTCCAGGAAGATCCTTTCGATGACGATACCGGGAAAGTGCAGGTTCGCCAATACAGCCCGCAAGCGCAAAGGATCATGCAAAACATGGGCTACGACTTGAAGCGGAAGCCCTGTGAGCAGTTACGCAAGACAGTGGAATGTTACGTGGACGACATAGCTGTCAAAAGCCGCCTCAAAGGTGATCACGTTCGAGACCTGAGGGCGGTATTCGAGTTAATGCGCCAGCATCAACTCAAGATGAACCCTACAAAGTCCTTTCTGGGGGTATCCAGTGGCAAATTCCTGGGATTTGTCATTACCGCCAGAGGCATCGAAGTAGACCCTGACAAAGTCCAGGCGATCATAGCAATGCGACCACCCCATAATCTGCGGGAACTCAGGGGGTTCCAAGGACGTCTGGCTTACATCCGGCGATTCATATCCAACCTCTCGGGGAGATGTCAGCCCTTCTCTCACCTCATGAAGAAAGGTGTGTCCTTCATATGGGACGAAACCTGCCAACAAGCGTTTGGGGATATCAAGCGCTACCTAACCAGTCCACCAGTTCTGGTGCCTTCCGTCATGGGAAAACCCTTCTTGCTGTACGTTCGGGCAATGGATCATTCGCTAGGAGCTCTCCTTGCACAGAAGAACGATGCGGGTCATTAACAGGCTATCTACTACCTCAACAGGATGATGGTCGAGGCCGAACACCGGTACAACCCAGTGGAGAAGGAATGCTTGGCTCTGATGTTCGCTGTCCAGAAGACGCGACACTACGTCGCCGGCCAGACTATTCATATCATCTCCAGGATCAACCCTCTCCGGGTGCTGATGAGCAAGCCAAGTGCCCTTAACTCCCGACTCGCAACTTGGGCAATGCTACTGACGCCATATGACATGGTCTATGTCCTACAGAAGTCCATCAAAGGCCAAGCACTGGCCGACTTCCTAGCAGCTCATCCAATCCCGGAGACCTCCAAACTATACGAAGACATCCCCGATGAAGTTGCGGAATATAATTTTGCAAGAGAAAGTGACGTATGGCAACTATTCTTCGATGGCGCCTCCAGAGTCGGTCCTAAGGGAAACGTCGTTTCAGGAGTAGGAGTCGTCCTAGTTACTCCAGATCAGCTCGTCATCTACCGAGCATATTCTCTTAGCGAGCCCTGCTCCAACAATGTGGCAGAATACAACGCCCTGCTAATCGGGCTCCAAGTCGCTAAAGAGCTGGGGGTGGAATCCCTGGAAGCTTTCGGCGATTCTCTGCTCATCGTCAACCAAGTCAGGGGGATATACGAAGTCCGGAATCCAGACCTCATCCCCTATCACCAAGCAACGGTCGAGATAGCCATGACGTTCAAAGGGTTATTCCTAGAGCATGTACCTCGATCTCAGAATCTGGAAGCTGATGCCCTGGCCAGCCTAGATGCGGACTTAGCCACCCCTATACGAAGGCAGGATTCGGTAATCCTTCTTAACAGAGATTTATTCTGTGTGAAGAACAGCTGTCACCAAGAACACAGCTACGCTGTAAACGCCGATCCTCCAACAAGAGATTGGACGAGTCCCTTCATAGATTTTGTGGCATATGGAATCTTGCCAGAGGACCCCAAAGAAGCAGCATCCGTCAAGAGACGATCGTTACGCTTCTACTTTGATGCATCTTCACAATACCTGTATCGCCGGACCTACGACGGACTGCTGTTAAGATGTCTCGCTGGCGCCGAGGCACAGCAGATTATCCGTGAAGCTCACGACGGCGTATGCGGAGCGCATCAGCCCGGTCCTAAGCTGCAGGACCGCATCAGGAGAATGGGCTATTACTGGTCCACTATGATCACAGACGCGATCAGCTATGCAAAACGATGCAGGGCCTGCCAGGTCCATGCAGACTTCATACATCAACCGTCTAAATATCTACATCCTACGATTGCATCCTGGCCCTTCGAAGCCTGGGGTATGGATATCGTTGGGCCCATTCACCTGTCTTCCTCCAGAGGCCACAGGTTCATACTGGCCATCACAGATTACTTTTCCAAATGGGTCGAAGCAATCCCTCTGGCTGAAGTAAAGGCGTCTGACGTAATCAGCTTCATCAAGCACCATGTCATTTATCGCTTTGGGATTCCCCGAAGGATAATCCATGATAATGGACCTCAGTTCATCAGCCAAGCGTTTCATCGGTTTTGCGATAATAACCGGATACACAACATTGCCTCTACGGCATATTATCCAGCTGCTAATGGTTTGGCGGAAGCCTTCAACAAAACCATTATCAAGCTCCTGAAGAAGTTTGTTTCTTCAAACAAAAGAGACTGGAACGAGAAGCTGGGCGAATGTCTCTGGGCATACCGCACAACGGTACGGACACCAACAGGTTGTACCCCCTTTTCACTAGTCTACGGAAGCGAGGCGGTCCTTCCTATCAAAATTCAGATCCCGTCGCTCCGAATAGCCGTGACTAGTGAGCTGACTCGAGAAAAGAATGACCTGTTGAGGCTCCAAGAGCTGGAAGGATTAGACGAGAAACGCCTCCAAGCTCAGCAGCGCATCGCGCTCTACCAAGCACGCATTTCCAAAGCTTTCAATCATAAAGTAAAGGAAAGAGTGTTCAAAGTCGGCGAGCTAGTTCTAGCCGTGAGAAGGCCGATGATTTTAACTCACAGAAGTAAAGGCAAATTCCAGCCCAAATGGGAAGGCCCTTATGTGATCGAGACAACGTTCTCAAACGGCGCCTACAGGATAGCCCAGCCCAACGGAGATCTGTTAATGGCTCCTATCAACGGCAAATTTCTGAAAAGGTACTATGCCTAATCTCTCCTGCTCAAAGAGGAAAATAGCAAAGACCTCGATTCTGATAAAACTACTTCCAAAAAATATAATTAGTTGGGTTACACTCTATCATGTCCGCATGACCTCTGAATAGATATGTCCCGCTAAGAAGTTTATCGAGAGTTTATCACGTCCATACTACCTTTTATATCACTCTCACCTAACCTGTCATTTATATTTCGAAATGATGGGTCCACAACAGTCAGAAAAGAGTCGCTATTATTCATTCTCGAAGAAGGCAGAATTACATAGGAAGGGGTACATCAAGATGGCGGAGTAATCAGGCCATGAATCTGCCGCTCCAGTACAGCTATCCTCTCATTCCTAAGGGCCAAAGCATCGGCGCGAGCCTGCTCCAGCCGTGCCTCCGGAGTATGCGTAAGGGTCAGATTAGCCCTTGCCCGAAGACAGCCCGTACGGGCAGCTTCCGCACGATCCAGGTCCCGTCGCGCTTTGCTCAGTCGACCAGTCGCTACCTCCAAACCTGCCAACGACTGGGAAGCCCACTCCTCTGCCCGAGCAAGTTTTTCCCACAGCTTGGAGACCCTCGCCGCATTCCCTTCATGCTCGGATCGACACTGCATCTCAACGGCAAGGGCTTCTTCCACAACGGCTCTTCTCCTATCCATCTCCAGCTTATGCGTCTGGATAGAGTTGTCTAGGCTTTCAAGCTTTGTAGCGAACCGCTCAGACATGAGGTCGTACCGAGCCTGGACATCAGCATCAAGGCTGCCCTCAGTCCGCTGCAAGTATTCATTAATGGGTTGCTCTAAACCATTAACCACCGCCTCCAGAGCGTCAGCCACTCCAGGATTGCCAAGCCCCCTGACAACCTCGATCGAAAGCTGAGAAGTCTTCTTCAGGAGCTCAAAGTCAAGGTTCTTCGCCAACACCATCGATATCATCATTTTTAAGCCAGTATAGACGAGGCTGGAATGCTGCTCGATCAACGCGACTAAACCCGACTGAGCGCCCGGAGCGGCCACAATTGCAGACGAGGTAGCCACCGCCGCCTCAATAGGTGGCACGCCCGAAGAAGGTGCGATGGCGACAATCGAAGTCATCGGCATACTCGCAACAGGCGAGGTCACAATGACAGGTTCGTCCTCCCCTTGAGACGACGAAACCTTCCCGGGCGAGCTAGCCCCCGAAGACACTCCTGCCTCAAAATCTGGTGCCTCCACGTCACTGCCAGGAGCCAGAACAAAGCCGGAAGGCGCTTCAACGCCATGCTCCCCGTGGACGTCATCCCCTGAAAAAAGGACAAGAAAGCAAAATGTCAAACACAGTGGTAATCCTCCTAGGAGGAGATATCAAAATGATATTTACCCGGAACCAATGGCATATACGATGCATCTGCAGCAGATGTAGCTAAGCCACGCCTTAATGACGCGATACGAACTGTCATACCTGGAGAAGGAGGTGGGCCGACCGACATCGCCAAGAGTTCGATCAAGCCTTCCCCGAGACGCGGTCGAGGTTCATCAGCCGGAGTCTCGCTAGGCGCGCTCGCTAACGCAGGAGTAACTCCGCCCGCTACTGACCTCAGGGAAGATTCTCCCATCTGTTGGGGCCACGTAGGCAATCCCGCTCCGCTGCTTGGAGCAGCCGCAGCAACAGCAGCCTCTAGCGAGGACTCTCCGGCGCCGCCAGCCAGAACTGTAGAAGGTCCCCCTCTGAAAGGCGAAGAACCTCCGGCCAAAGAATCATCCCTGATACAGGGTGAGGCAGGCTCATTCCCGGGAACCTCAACACCAGGAATACGGAGAGGACGAGCAACCGTCTCCCTCCTCCTCTTACGAAGGGAAGCTTCCTTCGGAGAAGAAGCCCGTCGCTTCCCGGAAGAGACTACCAGGGCTCCCGCCGGCAGAGGCACTACACACCCCGGCAATGACACCAGAGGCTCATCCGGAGTACCAGATTCCTCCCCCTCATCAGAAGAAACCGAAGGGACTTCGACCCTTCCCCCAGGCTTGGCAGAAGGCACCCTGAAGCTCCCACGCCTGTCAAAATCGCCGTGGAAAGTGTTAACCGCCACATAAAACTGGGCGTAGGAGTGAAGGATGCGCAGCTCCGTGGACGTTGTAACGACCGGCACGATAAAAATTACCCCCGTACAACCCATGATAAAATATCGCCACCCTCTAGCTCCATCAATGAGTCCACCCCTGGACCTGAAGCTGGTAACGGCGTTGCCCACATACAACTGGTCGTACCCGAACTGCCTGGCGAACCGACTAGGCAGGTAGGGCTCGAAGAAGCAATGGTCTTCGCTCCTATACAGCAGATGGGAAGATCTAATACAGACCAACCAATTAAACGCCTCCGGAGAAAGAACGGTCTTCCCTCGACCTGAATCCTCGAGCCACAGCCCTAACTGGTTGCGATGCACAGGAGGGGGAGTACAAAGGATCTTCCAGCCATGGCTGAGATTCAAAATCAGCCGACAGTCTAAAACTGTATTCACATTCCAGGAGGAATCCCTGTAATTCAATAGGAATATACCCCCTGAGCTGCTACCGGAACCGGGTGACATAACCCGGGAATTGTGGAGAATTAACCATCCCATCAAGTACAAGTATGGTAATTCCACCCTAGGGAAGCTCTCCCGCCGAGCTTCATCAACGAGCAACCCATCTGTCATGGCCCTCAGGCCAGCCTGTATACGGCACACCATGGCAGGAAGCAAGCCCAGTCTTGCCCCAAACACCAGGCGCACTGCCGGCCACAGGATGTTGCGGTGAATGCGGTCCGCGGATGCGGTGCCCGGCACCACTACTTGACGCAGCCATATGGAGAGGAAACCAGCCAGCTGGGCCTCCTTAGACAAAGGCCTGCGGCAACGCCTCAAGTAACTACAGGCCTTAGTGCCTTCCGGGTACTTTCCTACCCCCTCCACAAGAATCTGATCCGGAGCTTCAGCCTCCTCCATAAGAGTCTCCACAACCTGGGCACTGAGGACGCCCAAGCAGTTCACGGGCTCTTTCTTACCACCCGAGGCTTTCTCCGACCTGGCGGCCCTGGCTCGGTGGAAGAAGAGGTAAGACATCCACTTGGTGGTGTGAGCCAAATCAGAAGGCTCGTTATAAAAAGCGGTGCAGGCGAAGTACTGGCACATCAGCTCCTGATATACTTCCGCCACCCGAGGGTCCAAATCCCCCAACTCCCGGTTGGTGGGAACGTACTCTTCATATGGGGTATCCCCCATCGGCAGTCTCGAGACAACTGCCATCTCATGAAGGGCCAACCCCAACTCCCCTAGTGGAGTGGCGAAGGTCCCGATGAGTGGAATGTACCGCTCCATCAGTGCCAGGAACAAATTAGGGTTTGGAGGCAGCCCGACGCTCGTCGCACTCACAGCGGCATATAGTCCGATGCCCTCCAACTCTCTCTGGAAGTGCTTTAAGGCCCAGTCAACTAGGCATCTCTATCGGGAGTTCGTTGGGGCAATCCACCCATTGCACTGAGGATTCTCCTTGGGATTAACCCACCTCGACCCATAAAGTCGTTACAGAAGGTCGGCAATTGGACCGGCTGGATCATCGAGCTATCTTCACTTGGAACACTGCCCGGGTACAGTCCTCGGAACAGCGTCACAACGCCAGAAGGGCGACTAACAAACGACCCCTGGTCAGCGCCTTTCAGATGAAAGATCTTCCCCGGCTTCCCGTGAAGATCAGGAGTCAGCTTCCAAGACATCTTCCTGGGATGCGTCACATGGGAGAAGGCCGAGATGGGATAATCCCTCGGCATCGTCGGCAGGTACAAGACCAAATCCCCGGCAGGGAAAACCCAAGGCTCCCTCTTAGGCTTCGTCTGGGACTGTTTATCAATCATGTCCCCAAAAAAGAAAGCCGGCTTTATGTACCGCTCCCCATCTACACGTACCAAGGGTTCGCCATTGATCATACTCAACAGCATTCGCTCACCCTGGGCCGATATCAGGAGCTCCCTTCCCTCAGGATACTAGGGTCCAGAGATGGGAAATGCCACGTGGGACAGATCCTCCAGATAGTTCGAGTGTAGCATCTCCGCAGCGGAGCCCATCACCTTAGCCAATGGGGACTCACCCAGATCAACTGCAAGATAATGCAAAGAAGATAGGTCATTACAAGTCTGGCATAAACACACGGACCAAGGAAACGACAGTCTGTGCTTTACGCCAAAATTGTACAAATTTGGTCACCTTATGCCGGAAGTCTCCTCCACAAAACGTAAAATTCAAATTTTACGAAATACGCCAATTTTTGGTAGCCCGAGCTATTTACGCCCAGAGCTACGAAAATACGGAGTCTTTACGCTGACACATTAGAAATGTGGGCGTAAAAGATAAAAATGCCTCCGTGCGTCATCTTCCTCAAAAGAGGCTATCAGCATAGAAGACGACCTAGCGCAGTCACGTTCAACGTGTGCGAAGAATTTTTCGTCGTTTGTGTCATCCCAAAAAGTTCTACCTCTAAAGCCGGGAGCGCTAGTCGTCGGCGGGATGCTCCCCTCAGAGGGAAGTTCACCTTGCCCGACCGAAGATTCCCTCGTCGGGACAGAAGAATGAGAAGAAGAACCTATGCTCTTTCCCTTAGCAGAGGAGGTTTGTTTCGGCGCCATTTCTGAAAGACTCGAAGTGCTCGGAGAAAGAACGAAGAAAAACTCGAACAGTCGAAAGCTCTCTTTCGCAAAAGACAGATGAAAAGTTTTTCTTTCCAGAAGCTGGGGATATATATACAGTTCGGGTCGACTCCTCGAATCCTCGGATGAACCCCTCGAGACCCTAACCAAATCTCGCAATTAATAGTTGATAATGATTGGATGCTACGTCAGCCCACTACCCTTGGAAGACGGACAGTCAGCGAATTCGAAAGTTTTTTTTTCGTGCAAGACGGTTCAGCGGGTTCTACGCTAAATGAGCTTTCTACGCTCGACAGCAACAGATCTACGGTTTTACGCTCGTAAGCTACAAGTCTATGGTTTTACACCCGGATGCCTTTGTGCTCGGTAGCTTTTATGCTCGAGAGGCCACAAACCCACGACTTTACGCTCAGCAGATACCAAATCGACGATCTCACGCTCGGTGGCGCTCAGTTTACGCTCAGCAGCAACAGATCCGCAAACCTCACGCTCGAAGAAATTTTCTTTTCAGGAGCTACAAATCAAACAGTTCTACGCTAAAGGAGCTTTTCTATGCTCGACAGCTACGAATCTAACGGCTTTACGTTCGACAGCTACAAGTCTATGGTTTTTTCTTGTCCGGATGCCTTTGTGCTCGGTAGCATTCTATGCTTGAGAGGCAACAAACCTACGACTTCACGCTCAGGAACCACAGGTCTACGATTTCACGCTCGATGGTGTTCTATGCTCACAGGCTACAGATCTACAGTCCTACGCTAAAAGGAGCTTTTCTACGCTCGACAGCTACGAATCTAACGGCTTTACGTTCGACAGCTACAAGTCTATGGTTTTTCTTGCCCGGATGCCTTTGTGCTCGGTAGCATTTCTATGCTCGAGAGGCAACAAACCTACGACTTCACGCTCAGGAACCACAAGTTTACGATTTTACGCTCGATGGTGTTTTACGCTCAAGAGGCTACAGACATGATTTCCCGCTCCACGACTTTCCGCATATCCAAACAGTCCCCAAGGCGGTCAAGTGCAAAGAGTTCACACAGAAGATACTCGTTCTTGACCCAAAGCATCCCCAAGTACCCGAAGTATGCAGAGTTCAAACATTGAGAAATTACTCCTCTCGGGTCCAGAAAACTGGAGGTTTATCCAGATTCTAGTCTGAACATCTCGTCTATCAAAGTGGCAACTCAGTTTGACAGCCAAAAACCTTAACCTTGTTCCAAGGGAGTTTCGAGAGATCATTCTTGAAGACGAATTCTGAACAAAACGAAATTCCGCTCATCAGAGAGGCAACAATTCAGAAATCCTACGCAGTCCTAGCAACAGGACAGTTCTACATGTTCAAAGTGCTCAGCAGCGTTCTATGGGCTATCCGCTATGCATAAAGGACAGGGCCTAATACTCTTTCTATCAGAGTCAGCGTAAAGATTCAGACGTGTCGAAGCTGCACATATTCAGACTTCACAAGCAACGTATGGCAAGACGATCATATGGAGAAGAAGACGATTTTATTAAAGATTAAAATCATGATTACATATGAGGGAAATCCAATCTACAAGGGTTTTTTCTCTATTTTTCATGATTACATATGAGGGAAACTCCGTCTACAAAGGAGTCCCCCCATCATCGTCCGAAGATCGCCCAGAAGCTGTACTGACAGGTTCTCACATGGGTGAAGGTCTTCCTCTTCTTCGAGGGCTGTTCATCGACTACCACAGTCATGAACAAGAAGATCCTCCATTCGCCATGGTCGATCTAGTTGAGGCTTCTTTAAGCCCAACTCGATTGGGGACGATAGATTACAGTTTGTCTAATCTCGTCCGTGGGGATCTCAGAGGAAGATACACAGCATGCCAGCCGCTGTGGTCAAATACGACCCTTCCTCTCTCCTGGGGCAACGCCATACAAAGTTGCTGATTATCCCGAGCAAGGGAGGCTAAGATGTCCTTCCATGATCCATCGTTGTAGTGGACACTTGCTCGAAGACGCCGTCTTTTACGGCTCCCTACATGCTGGAAGAACATGATCTCCTTCTTCCTCAGATCGATCCGACGAACTCCGGCGATCATCTCTGCATGACAATGGGAATATGGTGAAGACAGGTTCACCCCCCTCCCAGCCTTTTATAGGCAAAAGAGATCACAGCGGTCCCCAATAAATCTGCCATAAAGTCAACATCGACCGTTTCAACGCTCCATTCAGAAACGTTTCGAGTTACGAGGGGCCGTTCATGCTTCATTCAAAGCGTTTCAAATTCCGAGGAATTTAAAAGCTTTGAAGGGGGTCTTGTAGAAGCATGAAAAAAATGCTTGGAAGATCTACGCAGCGTCTTGATACAGAGCAGCGTAGGCAGAGGCCTTCAGAGCCATCCAGCGTAAAATAGGGTTCTTCATCGCCTCCATGACGTAAAACCCAGCCGCTCTCAAAGCAGCGTTAAAGCGTACGAGGAACGCTTCGTATTCCCGGAAAGAAACTGTCCAGTCACGCAGTAAACCTGACCTCTGACTCCTGACAAAAAGTGCTGCACACCTACCCAAACGACGGCTGGGAACGGGGGCAGACCCCTCAGGACGTGCTCCATAGTATGATGGCGGATCTCAGCATTTAATGCAGAGGATTTGGTTAAAATATCACCAAACCGGCGCTTACTAAAAAACCACCGGCATAAACCGCTCTTTCGCGTGCAAAGAGAACACGCTGTCTTATTTTACACAGGCAAACATGGGCTGTTTTACGCTCCGCAGAAGACAAACCGCCTGCCACGTCAAAAGCTGCGCTTCGTACAGGGCTCGAGGCACGTCTCTCCGCCAAAGCACACAGAGCGGTGACAGTGTCCCCTCAAGGTACGTCCCTCCGTCAAAACGCACAGAGCGGTGACAGTTTCCCCTCAAGGCACGTCTCCGCATTTAATGCACAGGATGATAGCAAATCTCTGCCAAAGATTTGATCTCCAAAAGCCGTAATTCCGGCTAAAGACGTCCACATCAGCACCCTGGCACGGTACGCAGCGGCTTCTACGCCCATTCAGGATCTGTGCTCATACGGCTTCCGCGCCCCCTCAGTCTCTACGACTGCTCGGCTTCCACGCCTACTCGGCTTCTATGCCTGTTCGGCTTCTATGCCTGCTCGGCTTCCATGCCCCCTCAGTCTCTACGACTGCTCGACTTCCACGCCTACTCGGCTTCTATGCCTGTTCGGCTTCTATGCCTGCTCGGCTTCCATGCCTACTCGGCTTCTATGCCTGTTCGGCTTCTATGCCTGCTCGGCTTCCACGCCTACTCGGCTTCCACGCCTACTCGGCTTCTATGCCTATTTGGCTTCTACGCCAAGGTGACAGACATTTGGCTTCTACGCCAACCCCTTCTACACAATGGATACCTACCTACGTGGCTTTTATGCCGTGATCTTAGTAGCAATTGTACGCGTTGTGTCCCCTTAGTTGGACCCGCGTCACACGCTCATTCAAAAGATCATCTATACGTAGGCATTGGTTACTTTAACCGTTGTGTAAAAGGGTGCTGTACTTTCTACTCCTCGGTTGTTACACCGATGGAGTGGTCACTGTCACCAAAACTCTATAAATAGAGACCCCTATCAATGGAGAACAAGGTCGACAATTTGGAAGATCGAACCAGGTCAGAAAATTTGGCCAAGAATACCAATATCAGATCAAAGCTCGAAACTTTGAAAGAAGGATCGAACAAGGTCACCGAACCGGAGATCAAGAGGGAGAGATAGAGAGAGAGAGAAGAATACAGAGCTCAGGCAAGGAATAGGGAGCGACGACCTTCAGCATCGCGCATCCACCCTCCTTCGCAACCTCCGAAGCTGCATCCTGTCTTCCACGGCACTTCTTCAACATCGTGTAGTCCAAGGGCTAAAGTGATCGACCGCAGATCAGACACCTATAGCAATTTATACCCAGATTAAATAAATTGTACTCCCGCATCCTCGTATAGGATCGAATTGTACAAGTTTGTTTGTAAACCAAAGGGCACGGGTCTCGTATAAACCCTGTCATTGAAATACACTTTCATTCTTTCGTTTAATACCACAAACAATAATATGCAGCTTCGGTACATTATCTATTATGACACATTGGCGCAAGCCTACAACCAAACAAGGGCAATGGTTGAACCGTCGCACCATAATAGTTCATGTCCCTAGACTATCAACACATACTCTTTTAGATCGGTCAATCAATCCTTTGGCTTATTATATAGAGTCTGTGTTATCTCAGAAGAATAATGCAATATTGGAATCCTCATATCATACTAATGGTGAGGCGGGCTGGCCGAGCCAATAAACGCATAGCACATAGTATGTAAGCACCAGTCTCTCGTAAGGCCACCGCATAAGTAAACAGGTAATAATATATAAATAATATAGTCGAATACTGTACTCTACTACTGTAGATGATATATGGTATCCGTTGGGGACCAACATGACGCCCTAGGACATATGTCCTAACGGTAGCTACCACGCATAATCTCAAGATTTTATTCTCTCCCAATGCTCTACAAGTTCAGTTACTTAATTAGTCCTATAGTTATTAGAATATCGTGTCATGGTTACACAATCTTCCTCCTTAGATGATGTACCGTGGTACGAGTACGTTATGTACGAATCCATATTGTTGCTCGAAAGCCAAATCTGGATTCCGCCAAGTGTAATACAATAAATCAATCAAACAAATATTCTAACCACACTATGGTTGATGACCTACTTACCATGCCCGTGTTGGGGAAATAATATAATATTATCATATATTGCGTAATATAGGAGGCATTCTCGATGCACAACCTAAAATATATAATCTCATAGCACGTAACAATTGTATCAACATGGATACAAGAAAACGGATCGAATCACCAAACTTACAGTTGGTCGTATGAGCCTTATCACATTGAATCACTTGGTTAAAATATAATCTCCTCAAATCAGGTATCCAGACTATCAATCAATTGGAAGCCTAAATTATGTGAAATCCTTGAATTAATGATTATGTCGCCGAACGTAAGTAAGGGGGAAGTGTGAACTACTTTGGAGCAGATCCACAATCCTTAAACCAAATAAGGATCGGGATTGTAGATCGTCTTCTGAGCAGAACTACGCCTCTCTCTCTATCCGACGAATAAAAGGATAAGTTAATCTACTGATCTGAGTTTACTCTTGGTCACCACATGGTCTACTACAGCAATAATCATACTATACACATAGTCAGTTCTATCACATAGCCAGGTCTAACACAGTCTGGTTACTAAGTCTACTCTTTCTTAGAATAACACAAACAAGAAGCAACGATCAACCATATAGGGTACGATAAGAAATATTCCAAATAAAATAATTAAACCCAAGAAATCGTGGAACGTGTACATAGATTACTAGGGTCGCATAGGATAACATACGCGTATGAAAAGTGCATGCATGGATTGCCGCATGGGTCAGGCCACATGCACTGATCTGGCGCATAAGCAACAGGCCGCATGGACGAGCTGGCCGCATAAACAAGTTGGCCGCATATGAAGTCAGGCCGCATGAACCACTTGGCCTCATGCTCAGGGTTAAGATTTACTCCTTGGGATAAGTGTTTGAAGTAAAGGACAATAAATAAAGTGTTAGTGATGTGACATAGAGCGACTGATGCAATAAAGTGTGTCAGAGAGAAAAGACAAAACCAAATAAATAAGTGCCAATGGTTCAGAGCCATGTGTCCAAGGAAAGTAGTGGTTGTATGCTCTCCAGGCTGCATAAGTGTCGGTGTCGCATATGGAGTCAATGTCGTATGGAGGTCTCTTGGAGTTAGCAAAATTCTCATTCATTCAGCGAGTGAAAGCACAAGGTGTTCAAGGACACTTGTGTGATGGCAGTCATGCGTCCAACAAGATGGACTCATAGTGGTCAATAAGCGATAAAAGTTCAGGCCGTATAACCCTCTCGAGCCGCATAACACTCTCAGCGGCATAGCTCATAGTCCGCATGCGAACTTCGTCTTCTCCTGTAAAACCCCCTTCCTAGAAAATCGTATATACCTCTTTTATTTATTAATTATTAATTAAATTGTAATAATTAGGTCCAAACAGGAGAAATAGATTTTTAATAATTTTTATGTTAGGTGTTCGGGCACTTAGAGGACTTGTGGGACCATCAGGAATTTTTCGGAATTTATTCCATGTAGGAGACCCCTTGAGCAGTTGCTAGCCTAACGATGTGCAATACCCTATTATATAAATTTTCTTATGAGTATATATATATATATATACGTATATACAAATGTATATTTATGTATATATATATACTTAAAGAAGGAAAAGAAAAAGAAAAGAAATGAAAAGAATTAATATAATAATAACTAAGTATAAAATAATAATAGTAATAAGTTAGCTACTTGCTTTTAGCAATTGCTAAAAGACTTCCAAACGAAACTTGCAGCACTTAGCATTGCTTTTCTCTTCAGCAACGTGGCTGGCTTTGCTTTTCACTTCAGCGGCTCCAAATAAAATCCAACCCGTGCGCCCCATCTCTCCCCCTCTCTCTCTAATATATATAGTATATATATATATATATATTAACCCTTAAAACCCTAACCTAATATTCCCAGACTTCTCTTCCCATCTATAGCCGTCACCGCAGCCAGAGAAGCCTCCCCAAGCCATCCAACCATCCGGTCGACGCCGACATCGCGAACTGCAGTCTCCCACTCGAGGCACCTTCGCTCCGGCGTGAATTCCCGTTGACTCGCTAGACCAAACGCTGTTCCGTTTTCATAGGTATGATCTTCCCTCGACCCTCTCCAGTATTTGTTTTATAGCCTACCTCGGAAAACGTGTGCCCCTAGGTGAAAAACAGCGTCCAAAGTGGGACGAACAGACAGAATTCTGCAATCGCAGAATTCCATATTGACCACCAATGTTGCCGAGTTCGTATCTCCCACCACAGAGATCCGAATTCGGTGATTCTTTTTGATACCTGTAGATTAGATGACCTAGTTTATTTTTTGTATTATAACTTTGTGCTATTAGTCGCTGTGGACAGAAATATATTCGTCACAAAACTGCGCGCACCCACTTTTTCCGGTTTCCAAAAGTTGGAGATCGGAGCGCGCCCCGCCAAACGGGACCGCCCCGCCGTGTGCCAAGTGTACCAAATGGTGCACACAGCATAACGGGACACGTGAAAATTCGTGGGGACTGATTCGGACGCGTGTGCGCGCCGGAATCAGACCGTATCCGCGGACACATTTCGTGTCGCCACTTTTGTGGAACTCGCGAGTATTTTGTGCACGATTGTCAGATTGCGACGAAACTTGCGCCACTGGACTCGTGGTAACGCGCTGGTCCTGTGACCCAAATTTTACGCATTTCTGAGACGGTTGACCAGATCGCCAATTGGCGGGTCCCACAGTTGACTTTTTGGACCAAATTTTGTTCGGCTCATCGGAATCCAAATTTGGACATACCGTTGGGTTCGTATTGACATTTAGAGTTGTTTGACCCATAGTTTGTCCCATTTAGAGACTGTTACCCTCGGCACGCTTTTCGGTGCAAAGTGGGCCACACGTGGACCCCACTTTTGCCCGAAATTACCGTTTTGCTCCTGTGTCCAAATTGGACGAAAGGGATGTGCTTTTTAGCTATTTTGCTCATTCCGGAAACGTTGGTGATGTTTATTTCAGCATCCGGAGACGTTTGTTCGGAGTCCTTAGTTCCAGGTTCAGTGTCCTTGACATTTGGGCGCGTACACTTTACAGATTTCTTGCCAGGCAAGTATACCTTGCCATTGTACTGTTATTTATATTCCATATGTTGCAGGCATCTTTATTTTCTGTCTTTAGTTCATATATTTTAATTGTTATTTAAAATGTGCGCGACGGTGACGTCGCAATATGTTTTTATTTATGTATTGCATTGACCCTGTTCATGAGACTACCCCATTATCATATAGTATCATTAGGTTCATTTGGCCGTGACACATATTTTTACACGAGTTGTGAGTCTCATATAGATCACGGACGCGCGTATTGACTGATCATCGGTACGTGTGGGACGTGCGTTAGGGATAACTGCTGTTAGAAACTTTGCATGCTAGTAGACTTGGCAGTTATTAGAGGTCCATGGACATAGCTTATTATAGTACGGTGGTCCCATCCTTGTCCTTGTTTGGTTGCAGGATTGGGCTAGGGTACTAAGAATAGGCTATGGACCGAATCGTGTCATTGATGTGACATGCTTAGAGCATGGGGTGGGGAGAACAACAAGTACCGCATTTGAGCTCCTTTACACTTTTTCTCCTGTACGCCCGGATTCTCCGCTGGAGATACGGGCCATGATGACCACTATATATTATGTACTATCAGGCGGGCCACCGGCGTTCAAAAGACGACGTGCCTTGTAGGCCCCTGGATCTTCAAAAGAGAACTATGCCAAATCCCAGTTTTCAGCCAGATAGCTCACTTGTGGGGAAAGTTGTTCTTAACTGCATTCACTTTAGATGGTTAGGCGACCCATTGGATATTTATTTCAGTACTTTATTGGCATGTGTTTAAGTATACTTGTTATGTCCCTCTGAGGACCTGGTCCGCTGCCAGGTGTACCTGTTCTTGAGTGTTTGCAGGAGCACAGATGTGGAAGGATATAGATGCTTCGTGGATGTCTTCTCTTCGAGCCGTGATTGGTAGCTGGTACTTATTGTTTGAGTGAGTTGTACTTATATTGTATTTATATTTCCCATTCGAGTTGGTAGTGGATTTGTTTCCATCCAACTATCATCTTTAGATACTTCTGTTGAGATCTAGTTCATAGATACTGGTTATTTATTTCTATATGATTTTGGTGGATGAGATTTAGATTTTACCCTGTGACTTGTGACATATGTTTATACCACTTGTGGATTTTGTATTCATATTACAGCGTACGTATGGATTTGGTTTCCATATATTGGAGTTGCCATATCCATGCGGCTGGCATGCTTACGTGTTCCTAGTCCTACGTATTCGGGACTGGGGCGTGACATGTTTTTGTGGTGGCCCATGCAGGTCTAGAGCATATTGTCTCGGTTACGTTACTGTACCGAACATGCCTGCACCTAGGACTAGAGTATAGGATCTCATCCACAATTGACTATGATTCATCTTCCTCCTCTCTGTTCTATTTTGAACAAATGCATCATGCTTGATTCCTGTGCTTCCCTAATAGTTCTTTAAGTTTAGTCTTCTCCTAGGGTATAGAAGTTCCTGTTGTTAGATAATAATTAGAGTAGCACACCTATTAAGAATACAACGAGAATATAGACACACCACTAAGTTTAGAATATCTAGTGAAACCTAGAATTCCTTATCTATAGATTGGTTCACCATTACCCTTGATATATTATGAGGACTTGAGAGTAGTATAGACACTACTAGAGTTAGTTAGAAGGTTACCATAATGTTTGCCCCTAGCAATGAGGAACCAATAGAAAACCAAAACTTAATATTTGGACTGAACCTAATCTTCATAGTTAGAAAGTATTGGAGAACTGTAAACTTATATCATTGTCTTGTTATTAGTAGACCGCACCCTAGGAAGCCTAGAGGAATGTAATCAACACTTCTCCCTTGATCATACCCCGAACATAGCAACTAACACCCCACTCCCCTTAGAGAACCATGATGCTATCTAGAGCCCTCTATCTTTATTTTATATATTATTTCTCTGCGACCATAGCGCTCGCTATTTGCGACGGCTAATTAAGTTTCTTCTCTTCATCTTTCAACTCGTGCCATCTGACACTTCGGATAGTAGGCCAAGTAAATTTATTCTTTGTAAGGGCTCATAGTTTGCTAGGATTATAGTTGTAGCCTTGAGTGTGATTATTTTATGCTTGGTAGTTAGAACTTGATAAGTTTAAGTTATTTTGTAGATTGTGACCAATGGTTAACCCTTAGTTTTTAAACCGTGTAATTTGTACCCTCACCTCGATACAAGTTAGACCCCTTTCCCCCTTAACGGCCAATAACTCTTCTATCTTTACCATTGACACTTGCTTATAAGTGCTATGACTAAGACTTAGGATGACCATTACCTACATAAAAAGGATACCCTAATCAGTACCAAGATCTTTCCTCATATACCCTAATAAGAGTTCTGCTCTATTTACATGTGCAAGATTATTTTGTAGGACCCTCTTAAGACTGTCACCGTAGTAGTTTAATTATTTAAGTTGGGTAGTATGCCTCACCACCTAGTATCATATAGCCCTTGCGATCCATTGACGAAGTGTAACTGAATGGCATTAATTGTATGCTAACATAAGATGATAGTGTTTATCCAGACTATAGAACGTAGAGGCTCATACCCCTACTTTGTCGACTAATCGACTTAGACAAGGAATTAATATGATAACTGTAGAGATCGTAGAGTCTTTTGTTATTGTTGCTTATGTTGTTTTGTTTTTACAACTTGAATTATTTGTAACTTCTCTCATCATAATCCAGCGTATCTATAATCTTTGTACTACCTTGATTTATGCTGCTATTATAGCCTAGTTTTTGCAAGCTTATTCTTTTATCGAGCTTGCTCATGGCATATGTATTATTGGGTGCACACAATGATACAATTGCCTAATCAGAATCGGTGTATTAAGGTCTAGCTAACCTTAGTGCGCTTGGTTCGCTCTTCGCATGACTACTTTACGTGGATTGAGATATATGGTAGTAGACAGATATACTTACCCCTAGATATGTCTGACACATCGTATCGGTTACATAACTGTACTGATACGAGCATGTAAATAGGAAATTACCAAAAATAGGATTTCAATCCATAACTGTCCTGACAACTCTCTTTTCGATTCTTTAATCTCTTTGAACCTCGTACTTGTATTCGGTCACCTTCACCTTGAGTTCTTTATTATTTCTCTCCGTCTTCCCCTATTTCGGAAAGACGAAACCTCGTGCTGGTATAAGTTGACACTGATAGTACTAGCTATACCCCATAAGGCTAAACATATGACTTAGTGACTCCCTTTTTATAATTGGTTAAGGGCATATCATAGGTGATATGTTGGTGTGAAACCTTAGAGGAAAAAAAAAAAAAAATCATGATTAAATAATTTGAGCAATAGTTTTTTTGATGTATAGCCTTCTGAGATAGATGTATAAATTCTAAGTTGGGTAGCAGTGCATTGGCAACTCGAGAGGAATTTCTTTTAGATTATGATCGGGTAAGATTAGACTGGGAGAGGTTCAAGCCATTATAATTTTGAGAAATTTAGAAGGATGACTAAGATGATGAGGATCAATGAATTGATATTGAGGACCCAATATTTATACCTTAAGTGCATGAGTTAAGTTTTGAACAATGAAGGTAGAATCACCAATTTGAATTTAGAGGATAAATATAGAATTTCAGACTTGAATATTGGTGGACTGCATTTAAATTATTTTTTCAATTTGGTGAATTGAATTAAGAATTAAAATTTTGGTTGGTCGACCTATTTGAAATAATGAGGATGTGAATGGAATTAAAGAGTTGAGGCATACAAAAAATTTATAAGTGGAAGTGGGAATAATATTGGACTCGAATTACTTCTAGAGGAAATTATGATAGTTAGAGATCGTGAGGTAAAAGTTATATGCGTATGAAAATCTTGGAGATGTTATGTGGATATGGATAATTTGAAACAAGGGGAGAAGAGATAACCATAGGTTAAATTTTGATTGGAGCAGTGGTCATCTTAACCTAGAAGTGATCGCCATGGATATGATTAGGATTTTAGTTATCGCAAGAAGATTGCGACTGACTTGCCTTATTGAACATAAAGGATTAACCGATTCTGCCTTATTTTAATTTTGAGGATGACATTGTTTTAAGTTCGACAGATTGTAAAACCCCTCACCTAAGAATTTGACCTACTCGGCTTAGATAGTGAGACTGAGGCTAGCACGAATCCACTTAGAAATAGAACACGGTATTTTTATTTAGTTTTACAACATGATATCACTTGACACGCCTTACCGTGCTCCGATAATTGGAGCACTACACTAGCCACTGCCTTCCTACAAATTCTACACCCTTATCCTAGACATGCCCATCATCCAATTCTCATCTTTGTGCAATTTTCTAATTGTTGGACGCTTTTATGCAAAAGAGCATTTATGTGTCCACACCATTGGACATGACACATGAAGAAACCTATTCTTCGCTCATATGGATTTTTCCATGATATTTTTTTCGGGATGTGCAACGTGCAACATCGCCCAGCCCTTTAAACCTAGCCTTGCATTTAAACAATGCAAATCTTATACCACCATTGCATTCTATCGTGGCTTAATTTTAATTTCGAGGACGAAATTTTTACAAGTTGGGTAGAATGTAAAACCCCCTTCCTAGAAAATCGTATATACCTCTTTTATTTATTAATTATTAATTAAATTGTAATAATTAGGTCCAAACAGGAGAAATAGATTTTTAATAATTTTTATGTTAGGTGTTCGGGCACTTAGAGGACTTGTGGGACCATCAGGAATTTTTTGGAATTTATTCCATGTAGGAGACCCCTTGAGAAGTTGCTAGCCTAACGATGTGCAATACCCTATTATATAAATTTTCTTATGAGTATATATATATATATACGTATATACAAATGTATATTTATGTATATATATATACTTAAAGAAGGAAAAGAAAAAGAAAAGAAATGAAAAGAATTAATATAATAATAACTAAGTATAAAATAATAATAGTAATAAGTTAGCTACTTGCTTTTAGCAATTGCTAAAAGACTTCCAAAGGAAACTTGCAGCACTTAGCATTGCTTTTCTCTTCAGCAACGTGGCTGGCTTTGCTTTTCACTTCAGCGGCTCCAAATAAAATCCAACCCGTGCGCCCCATCTCTCCCCCTCTCTCTCTAATATATATAGTATATATATATATATATATTAACCCTTAAAACCCTAACCTAATATTCCCAGACTTCTCTTCCCATCTATAGCCGTCACCGCAGCCAGAGAAGCCTCCCCAAGCCATCCAACCATCCGGTCGACGCCGACATCGCGAACTGCAGTCTCCCACTCGAGGCACCTTCGCTCCGGCGTGAATTCCCGTTGACTCGCTAGACCAAACGCTGTTCCGTTTTCATAGGTATGATCTTCCCTCGACCCTCTCCAGTATTTGTTTTATAGCCTACCTCGGAAAACGTGTGCCCCTAGGTGAAAAACAGCGTCCAAAGTGGGACGAACAGACAGAATTCTGCAATCGCAGAATTCCATATTGACCACCAATGTTGCCGAGTTCGTATCTCCCACCACAGAGATCCGAATTCGGTGATTCTTTTTGATACCTGTAGATTAGATGACCTAGTTTATTTTTTGTATTATAACTTTGTGCTATTAGTCGCTGTGGACAGAAATATATTCGTCACAAAACTGCGCGCACCCACTTTTTCCGGTTTCCAAAAGTTGGAGATCGGAGCGCGCCCCGCCAAACGGGACCGCCCCGCCGTGTGCCAAGTGTACCAAATGGTGCACACAGCATAACGGGACACGTGAAAATTCGTGGGGACTGATTCGGACGCGTGTGCGCGCCGGAATCAGACCGTATCCGCGGACACATTTCGTGTCGCCACTTTTGTGGAACTCGCGAGTATTTTGTGCACGATTGTCAGATTACGACGAAACTTGCGCCACTGGACTCGTGGTAACGCGCTGGTCCTGTGACCCAAATTTCACGCATTTCTGAGACGGTTGACCAGATCGCCAATTGGCGGGTCCCACAGTTGACTTTTTGGACCAAATTTTGTTCGGCTCATCGGAATCCAAATTTGGACATACCGTTGGGTTCGTATTGACATTTAGAGTTGTTTGACCCATAGTTTGTCCCATTTAGAGACTGTTACCCTCGGCACGCTTTTCGGTGCAAAGTGGGCCACACGTGGACCCCACTTTTGCCCGAAATTACCGTTTTGCTCCTGTGTCCAAATTGGACGAAAGGGATGTGCTTTTTAGCTATTTTGCTCATTCCGGAAACGTTGGTGATGTTTATTTCAGCATCCGGAGACGTTTGTTCGGAGTCCTTAGTTCCAGGTTCAGTGTCCTTGACATTTGGGCGCGTACACTTTACAGATTTCTTGCCAGGCAAGTATACCTTGCCATTGTACTGTTATTTATATTCCATATGTTGCAGGCATCTTTATTTTCTGTCTTTAGTTCATATATTTTAATTGTTATTTAAAATGTGCGCGACGGTGACGTCGCAATATGTTTTTATTTATGTATTGCATTGACCCTGTTCATGAGACTACCCCATTATCATATAGTATCATTAGGTTCATTTGGCCGTGACACATATTTTTACACGAGTTGTGAGTCTCATATAGATCACGGACGCGCGTATTGACTGATCATCGGTACGTGTGGGACGTGCGTTAGGGATAACTGCTGTTAGAAACTTTGCATGCTAGTAGACTTGGCAGTTATTAGAGGTCCATGGACATAGCTTATTATAGTACGGTGGTCCCATCCTTGTCCTTGTTTGGTTGCAGGATTGGGCTAGGGTACTAAGAATAGGCTATGGACCGAATCGTGTCATTGATGTGACATGCTTAGAGCATGGGGTGGGGAGAACAACAAGTACCGCATTTGAGCTCCTTTACACTTTTTCTCCTGTACGCCCGGATTCTCCGCTGGAGATACGGGCCATGATGACCACTATATATTATGTACTATCAGGCGGGCCACCGGCGTTCAAAAGACGACGTGCCTTGTAGGCCCCTGGATCTTCAAAAGAGAACTATGCCAAATCCCAGTTTTCAGCCAGATAGCTCACTTGTGGGGAAAGTTGTTCTTAACTGCATTCACTTTAGATGGTTAGGCGACCCATTGGATATTTATTTCAGTACTTTATTGGCATGTGTTTAAGTATACTTGTTATGTCCCTCTGAGGACCTGGTCCGCTGCCAGGTGTACCTGTTCTTGAGTGTTTGCAGGAGCACAGATGTGGAAGGATATAGATGCTTCGTGGATGTCTTCTCTTCGAGCCGTGATTGGTAGCTGGTACTTATTGTTTGAGTGAGTTGTACTTATATTGTATTTATATTTCCCATTCGAGTTGGTAGTGGATTTGTTTCCATCCAACTATCATCTTTAGATACTTCTGTTGAGATCTAGTTCATAGATACTGGTTATTTATTTCTATATGATTTTGGTGGATGAGATTTAGATTTTACCCTGTGACTTGTGACATATGTTTATACCACTTGTGGATTTTGTATTCATATTACAGCGTACGTATGGATTTGGTTTCCATATATTGGAGTTGCCATATCCATGCGGCTGGCATGCTTACGTGTTCCTAGTCCTACGTATTCGGGACTGGGGCGTGACATCTCCAGACAGCAAATTCAGCTATGCAAAAAAAAACCCCAAAATTCAAAAATTGTTTCATTCATAAATTTTTTTTATTTTAAGTCTGAATCAAGTGAAACAAAAGCCAAAATATTCGAAATAAAATGCTCTAACATAAGGAACAACTAGTTTTCGAAAATACTAAGTTTTAGTAGATCAAAACTAAGAAAAACTCATAGGACAAATAAAAAATCCTAAACTTGAAACTTAGATCTACAAAAATCTATACATAAAAATCCAAAACTCCAAGAACTAAATATGATCAGCAACTCAAGGATAACATTTTCCATCAAATATATTTTTAAAATAACATATATATAAAAATTCAAAAATTTATGGCTTTACCACTTTGAGCCAGGTGTACTTGCATTGGTGGACTAACAAACCTCTTCCTCGAACCAAGTCTAGGGAAAGGGCTTAGGGTTTCAGTCAAGGGGAGCTCTTGAGGGAACGAGAAAGAAGAAAGAAAAGGGAAGTAGAAATGAGGAAGAATGAGAGAGGAGAGAGAAAACCACACACACACACATATATATATATATATATATATATATATATATATATATATATATATATATATATATATATATATATACCAAGTGAAGAAATAAGGTTAGCCCTAGGATTAAGTCATGACACTCTCCAACCAAATCTCAACTATCCAAAATAGGCTTAGTGGTTCCAAGAGTGAACCGGGTCTGGTATCCATCCTATATACGGGTCATAGCACGGGTACATAGCAATTGCCAAGGTGTTCACTACTGGTCTCGGGTAGTCTTCCACAATAAACAGAAATATAATTTGTCACTCTCTGTTTCCAATATACGTATTTGGAACATATTTTATTTTAGCATTATTGCATGTGCATGGAGACTAGACCCATTCTTTGGTTTAATCTGGTTCATGGTTTATTTTGTGGGTTGGTTCAAGTCATGAGAACCTTTGGTTCAACCCTCAAACCCTATCATCTATAACCAAATATTTTTTCTCTCTCTTCACTTCTTCATTACTACCTCTTTCTTTAGTTTTCTCTCCCAATTTCCATAGGCAAGTACACCTTGTATGAGAAATAGAGAAATTCTCCATATTATTATTGTATTATGTTTATTATGTATTTCTAAGCACTTTTAGTTCTTAAAGTTTTCTGTTTTGATGGATGGATTAGTGTAGATCTATATTTCTAACATAGGATTTTATGGGTTTCATGAGTTTTTCTTGGTTTTGATCCATTAAACTTGTGTCTTTGAAAACCAGTTTTTTGCTACATGATAGAGCTTTCAATTTAGAGAATTTTGGCTTTTGGTTCACCCAATATAGACTAAAAATGATATTTTTATGAATAAAATAAGATTTTAGTTTTTGGAGCTTTTTTGTCATGGTCGAACCTGCTGTTGGAGAAGAAGAAGTTCTCACGCGGGCAGTGAGCATATGCGGGTGAGAGTACAATACGACCCGAGAGGGTTATATGGCCTAAACTCTTGCCACATACTGACAACATGCGTCCATCTTGTTGGACGCATGACTGCTGATTTACACAGTGTCCTTGAACACCTTGTGCTTTCACTCGCTGAACGAATGAGAAATTTGCTAAGTCCTAAAAAACTCCATGCGGCCGGACTTCATGTGGTGGAACTTTTTATGCGGCCTGACTTCATGCGACGTGACTTTTCATATGGCCTGACTTCATATGCGGCCAGGTCTTATCATGCGGCCAAGTGGTTCATGCGACCCTGACTTCATATGCGGCCAGGATTTATCATGCGGCTTGACTTTCTATGTGGCCTGACTTCATGCATCCTAAACTTTCCATGCGGCCTACAGACCCATGCAACATTGCTTGTTTGATTGAATAGTTTCTTGACTTTTGTGACCCAATGTATACTGGTAAATGAACTCGAATAATGTATCTGTGCTGACACCACTATTGCCTGATTATTGTTCATGATTTAATGTGCGCCGAGGTGCGACACATCCTGTCACATGTTAAGTGATTATATTTGGGTTGTGTATTGAGAATACCTCCAAATTCCTGAACGCGTGATATTATATATATATATATATATATATATATATATATATATATATATATATATACATATATATATACATATATATATATATATTCTCCAGCACGGGCATAATAAGTGAGTCAACTACCATAGAGTGGTTAGGATATTGATTGTTTGAATGTTGCATACACGCTCGGGTGAATCCAGATTTGACTTCCATGGATTTGTATCTAGCATGCCCGTACTTTGTACGGCATCTTAAGAGAAATTCTCACGTGACCACGTCTTGAGATTTCAAGCACAACATAGGGCTAATTAGGTAACTAAAAGTAGTAGTAACATTTGGAAGGAACAGTATTCCGAGATCATGCCAACGAACCTTCCTATAGAGATTCATTCTATGTGCGCTGTGGGCTGGCCACCAAAGATACTGTATATCATCTGTCTTAGTGGAGTGCAGTATCTGACTTATTATTATGTCGAGCTACTATTTCACTATAGGAACACTGGAACATTTAATACCATATTTTTAGCGAAGTGGCCCTATGGGGGATTGGTGCATCCTGCAAGTGCCTATTTTATTTATTTGGTTTGGTTAGCTCATGTTCGGTACTAGCGTGATTTAAGGATACTTATTATGCATTATTCTAAGATAACCTTAGACTCTACAAAATAACAAGCCGTACAAATGATTGGCCGATTTAGGAAGAAATGGACATAATTGTGATTGTATTTATTTTAGCTAATAACCTAGGGAAGTGGACTATCATAGTATGATGGTTCAACCATTATCCTTGTTTGGTTGTAGGATTGGGCCTTCGTAGTAGGATATGCCATGGACCTAAGTTACGATACTGAACCAATGTATTATTATATGGTTTTTCTTGGGTTTTGTTTTTTATTTCGTGCTTTCTTTGTGGTACTTGCTATTTGGGGTCTCACTCCACTGGTTTTATATGGCCAGGTTTTGAGCCAGCACTTGAGGATCCAGCGTACTTTCTTTCAACTTGTGGCGCGCACCAGGAACATGGTTGCAGGGGATAGCGAGTGAGTTTTCTTCTTCCCTGCTCATCAATGAATATTTTTTTCTTTTGGGCATTTATCCACCGGCACCTGTTAGCCGGCTCGTTCGGACATTAGTTTTCTTATATGATTGTAGTAAATCAGACTACAGCTGATCACTATTATGTATTTATATTACTCTTTCAGCTTATTATTTTGCACAGATGGACTCCAAAATATTTTTGAGAAAGCGTTTGGGATACCTTATTGCTTATCATATATGCCCTATGCTTATTGTTTCTTATTTGAATATTTAAGACAGAAGTTCTTGACCATAGGAGACTTGATTGTAGCATGCACCCCATTGTCTTATACAGCCGTAACCGACGTATAACGTATAGCACCTTGTACGGGGTAGCTGGCCATGTCTCTCTCCGTATTCCGGTACTGGGGTGTGACACAGTTAAATAAATATAATATATTTAACAGGAACCAATATGTAAATACAGCATGAATACATCTACAGGAAAAAAATTAAATATCAAAATTCAAGATACCAAATCTAGAAACAAGTGTGACAGCGTATGTCTGTCTCTACTGTGCCGCCATCATCTCTTGGAACATAGCGAACATCTATGTCCTATCTACTGACATAGATGGTGGGGGTGGAAGATCCTCTGTGATTTATGGGACAATCCACGGAACTGGTGGTGGAGCACCCCCAAAATCTGCTGCTGAAATTCCCACTTGGACTGGTGAAGCAATCCTCTGAGCGAAAGAAAGCGGAATAGTCATTGTTGTCTCTCTTTGAGGTGACAAAGTAACGGACCTCGCGGAGACTGCTCCAGAGCGCTCCGATAGAGTCTTCGGAGGCATCATGAAGACAGATTCAACAAAGAAATTAATATTGCGCAAGATACAATAGCATCAAAGAAGGATAGTAATATTTTAAAGAAAGCAATTATACAGAATGATAAAAATTGAAAAATCAATAGATTAGAAATATTTCTAGTCGTGATTGAGTATCCTCTCATCCTATATTCCTGGTCCTATATTCTATAGCAGGCTTGTAGGAATACTCTAAGTCTGACTACTACTATGCTAACCAGCATGGGCCACCAAACATCTTGTATTGCTTGTGTTAGAATATGAAAATAAAACTTGGCTTATAGTTAGACACTCTCACATGCTATCTTAGCTTCGTACAACTAGACTCCGTTTTATTGTCTAGAACTGGTCAAGTAGGTATCCTTATGCTATCTATATTATATGCAATGCATGTCACAGAGATAATGCCACGGTATGGAAGTACAATACAGAACATGGTTCACCTACCTGAGGTAGGATGACTATCAAATAGTTATTTCTGAGCCAAGTAATAGAAACATAGAAAGGCTTTGGGACCTTTGGATCGCCAAGGTAACTTCCAAAATGGGAGCTGTAATAAGTAGTAAAAATATCACCTTAACTTTGCATTGAAAAGAACACACGGGATGATGTGATGATTAGACTGTGGACACTATGCTATGAACTTATACTGAATTATTTGATCAAATAGACGTTGCTATGGACCTATATTGAATCAATGTGTTCCAACTATGTTTCTTGAAATGCCTCGCATATAAACTTAGTGTATAGATCATCATTGGTCATGGACAACATGTTCATAGGCTTACGGTTCCTGCGGACGGTGCACCGGGGCATCGGGGCCGATCCGAACAGGTTAGGAATATGTTGATAGTTGTTTGCTTCGGACGGGAAAGCATGTAGCGGGGCTCGCTACCTACGTTGCATCCCATTTATGTGTCGAGACTATAATGTGTCTATGGCGGCTTGTCAAGTCATAAGACCAAATATGTATCGTTAAGTATATTGCGTACGTGGCGGCAACCCTCGTATGGACTCGTATGGACTTGAGGCAAGTAACGGATGCATAGCGCACTCTGCGTGCAGATCGTTAATTGACACATCGTACTTCCGCTTGGGTCGAGTCTGCCACTCGGCCCTAAGACGGATCAAAGAAGAGTGGGGAACCTCTCGCTGGTTTAATTAATCAATCTGAACCTCTGAACATACTTGAATAATTTGAGTATAAGACATCTGAGAAATCTGAACGGCCTGAGTATAATGTATGTGAACAACATGAGTCATAAAGTAATATGAGTCTCATAATTTGTGTATGTCGTTCAGCTGAGTTAGAAACACGTTAGTAATACTTGTGTTTGCTTATGTGATTCATGGTTTTTCTTATATATATTCGTGTTTAGTTAACTTGGTTGTTTCATTGGACAGGAAAGGAACAATAGTAAGTAGGTAAGTTTTGTCATGTTCCTCTAATATGCACAGCTCACTGCCACACGAGTTAGACTTTGTATCGTATGCCATGAAACTAATCCTAAGGCAAGACTAGAAAGATAACTTAATAGATGTTGCACGAAAATAATCTAACATGTTTGGATTTGTCGAGCGGGCGAGAAGCCTACTAACCAATATATTCATGTACTGATAACCCACCAGATTACTTCCAGGGTGCGGGAGAATCTCGTTCGGTGAGGAGTATCCCCTTGTGCGCGCTAAGGCGTAGAGTTCGCCCTGAAGCCTTGGAGTGTTACGTCCGGAGCTGAGACACATATACAAGACATAATGTATTAAAACATCGCCTATGTATCATACCAAGTTGTAAGCAACTTGGCACGCCCTTATTGTTAGAGAGAGAGAGACTTTGAGCGACTTGTAATCTCGGCCTAGCGTCGCTTGTAATATTTCTTGGTTATCAATAAAGTGCTTGTTTTTGTTTCATACTTGTATTTATTCAATTCTTCCACTATGACGACTCTGTGAACTTGTTATCAATCGACTGTTCGGTTCTTATTTTGCTGTATTTGGGCTATCTATGCTACTCTGTGGATTAGCTATTTCATCGTCTGTTCAGATTATGGCCTTGTGTGGGCGCGGATTGTGCTCGCGCGATATCACGTTTTGATGGGAACGATCGTCCTGCGGGAGCGCTGACATAGTGATTAGTGCCTATCAGGGATGTCCAATCCTGCGGGAGAACGAGGCATGACATATTGGTATAAGAGCATGACTTTACGTCCTTGGACTTTGTAGAAGCATGAAAAATACGCTGCAGAGTTATATGCAGTATTTCAGTGCTGTGTGGCGTAAAATATGACTTCAGAGCCATTGGCGTACAACAGAGCTTTATCGCTAGTACAGCATAAAATATAGCTCCAGAACAGCCCGCATAATGCAGTATTTTCAGACTGCTTCAGCGTAAAAAGGTTGTTATATCGCCCCTTCGGCGTAAAACCTACTCGCTTTTAATGCGGTGGAAAGTTATACGGGGAACTCTTCGTATTCCTCGAATGAACCTGTCAGATCATGCAGTGAACCTGACTCCTGACAAAGAGTACTACACAACTATCCAGACGACGACTGTAATAATGATTCGGCACAGAGACCCAGACCGTCGTTTAGTGACATTTTCTTGATATAAGTTGTTTTTACGCATTCAAGGGAATACGCTGCCTAGTTTTATACAGGCAGATGTGAGCTTTTACGCTCAACAAAAGACAAAACAAACTGTCACGTCAAAAGCTGCTCTTTGTACAGAGCTCGAAGCACGTCTCTGCAGTTAATGCGCATGATGGGGGCAGATCTCTGCATTTAATGCACGAGATTTGGTTCTATTTTCAAAGACTGGGGGAGCCATAATTACGGCTAATACGTCCACATCATCCCCTATGCATATTACGCCATCAGGCTATTTTCAGCTATAGGAGCACGATGTACGCTATCTCCTTGAAATACGCCAACCTGGCTATTTTTAATGATAGGAGTACACCGTATGCTATCTCCTCGGAATACGCCAACTCAGGCTATATTTGTATTGGTGCGTAATAAGGCTATTTGGTCCAGAATACGCTCAAGACCTCAGTCAAAGAAGGAGGATCGGCTATCTTTTACGCTAGCTACCTATCCATGCAGCATCAGGCTTCTACGCCTACAAGGCTTCTACGCCTACTTGGCTTCTACGCCAACTTGACAACTATTTGGCTTCTACGCCATGATGACGGTTATTGGCTTCTACGCTAACCTTTTCTACGCAAGGGACAGTTACCTATGTGGCTTGCATGTCGTGATCCTCGTAGCGGTTATACGAGTTACCTCATCATGGGACACGCGTCACACGCAGATTCAGAAGATCATTTATACGTGGGTGGCAGTTATTATAACCGCCGCGTAAAAAGTGCCATACTCTCCACTGTCCGGCTTCTACGCCGACTAGACGGTTAATGTCACTAAAACCCTATAAATAGAGACCTCTATTGACAGAGGTCCAGGATCGAAAACTCTGAGGTCAAGGGTCAGAAATTGATTTTTTGAGAGAGAAGAATACAGAGCACATACAGAGAGTAGTGATCAACGATTTTGGCATCAAGCTTCTACTCCCCTTTGCAATCTTTGAAGCTTCTCCGTCTTCTATAATACTTCTTCATCATCGTGTGGTCTAAGGGACAAAGTGATCGACCGCAGATCAGACTTCTATTACAATATTTACCCAGATTAAATTTTGTACTTAACATCCTCGTATAAGATTAATAGTACTTCTTGTTTGTAAACCTAAGAAAGGGTTTCGTATAAACCTAGTTTTATTTCTTTCGTTTATTATCAAACACAAGATGGCGACTCTGTTGGGGACATCTTTCTCATCTAACGAGAAAGCAATTGCTCAACACGATGCAGTATCAGTAGGATCAATGAAGAAGACCTTGGTCGTCCAGTTCGACCAATCCGCCTACGAAGATATGCTTCGAGCAGGGGATAGCTCTCACTCTCTGTCCAAGATAACAGGAAACTGCGTAAGGTGTGGATGCCCCGGACATCCCCTACCATTCCTGCCGACTCTCTGATCTCTCCGACCAACGAGGTTGTAGCATCGCTCCCTCCGTGCCTTGCGCGTAAAACTTAGTCTCCAGTCGCTGGCGGGGCAGACAAAACTTTTGGCAATGCCTCAGCGCCAATCCAGAAGTATACATTGCGCATTGCGCATAAAAACTCGTCTTCCATCGCTGATGGGACAGACGTAGTTTCTGACAAGGCCTCGGCGCCAAGTCAGAAAATTCAAATACGTTCCGCGCATAAAAATCTCTCACTCAAAAGGAGGCAGAGAGTCCCAGTAATCTCCACAAGGGAAAATAAGTGGCTGATTTCTCGACTTCTCGGATTGTACGCCATCAAGAGAGGAGTCTGCCCGCTCTTCAGATTACGCGGAATGCTGACGGCCGTTTGAGGACTTCCTCAGTTTTATGCCAACCTGAGCAAAATTCTAAATTAAGCCAGGAGAAGCCCCTCGACGTAAAGAAATCCCGGGTTGTGGATAGATACGCTCCTCATAGATCATGTGCTACTCAGATGGCTGAACTGCTGTATATAGGTGGCAGAGGAAGGGTTGGGGTTCCCAATATCCGCATTTCAACTGATATAAACAGGAGGAACAAACCTTCTTCTTCTGCTGCTAATGCTCCTGACTTGCGAGAATTCTTGATCCAGAAACGCAAAGACAGGAGTCATAAACAGGCTTCAGTTCCCCTAACTGTCAAACGTGGGGAGATCATGTGGGAAGATACATCAACGTCTAATGTCATCATGACTTATGGACCACATGTAAATGATGCCTTTATTGTTCCTCCAACTCGCAACGATCAGCATCCAATAATCTTCGGTCGAATACGGAATAGACCGGTTATACAAGAAGAATCTCGCAAGTCTGAGGGTGGCAAAATACAAATCCACAGGTATAGCCCACAAGCTTTAAAGATTATATAAAGCATGGGTTATGATTTGAAGTTGAAACAAGACCTCAACTATGGAAAAGGCAGACGAACATGTTGCATGGTAATCCTTACTGTCAGCAAACTCATTTTGGTTTGGGGTATACTGCATCTTCTGCAAACTCCAAACCTTCAGAGTCTGATCCTGTACAACCAGAGGCAGGTTCTTCTAAATTAACTTCTGTGGGCAAACTCCATGACATGTCTGGGGGTAGTCTACCTCGACAAAATAGGGCAGTATCCAAAGCTGGGGGTAGAATTCCCTCTGAATCCGAAGATGATGCAACGATGACCATCTTCCCGGAAGACCATAAAACTCAGGCATCGGGAGCCCGAAGGCCAAAAGGGACTTTCTCTTTCAATGAAGATGACATCATTAAAATCTTCAATATGTTGATGAAAGAACACAAACTTCGGCTACCCAACATCAGATACCCTGAGAGGGCTGGCAAAGTCGATGACCCAGATTATTGTCTCTTCTATCGGTACATTCATCACCCCACAAGGGCTTGCTATGTACTAAAAAGGAGAATCCAGGAGTTGATCGATGCCAAGGTCATCACTCTGCATCTACCAAACGAGGGGACGATCATTGCAAATTAATTTTACTTTAACGTGACAATTTGCACCCTCAAGAAAATACCGGATGATGAATCCCTAAAGTTTTTCCAGTGGATTCTTCAGGTCTACCCCCACTCAGGAAAATTACTTCACAGTGAATTTTTCGGACAGGAGTTCACGTCCATATTACCTCTGAATTATTGTCCAAATATTTCTTTATTTCCCCAGCTGAGTTTGTCATGTTCATATTACCTCTAAACAAACCTTCCTGGTATGGCTATCGATTATCATGTCCATATTACCTCTGATATCGGTTGTCATCTTAACTTAACACCCGTACTTAACTCTAAGTACGCCAGTGATGTTGAGTCCACAAAAAACTGTCATGTTCATATTACCTCTTAGCAGATATGTACCTCCATCCCCAATGGAGTCACAACTCAAAAGTTTGTCATGTTCATATTACCTCTGAACAAACTTTCCAAATTTTCAACTATTGATAATCATGTCCATATTACCTCTGATATCGGTTGTCTTATCAACTTAGCACCCGTACTTAACTCTAAGTACGCTAGTGGTGTTAACTCTACAATACCTATCACGTCCATACTACCTCTGATAGGGCTTATTTCGAACTTATTATTTTGCACTTAATGTGCGCAACAAATAATAGGTCCACTAAAAATCCCCCAGTGGGATGTCCTCAATAAATATGGTATCGTACTACGTCCATATTACCTCTAGTACAATATCTGAAATTCGTACAAACAATCATAAAGAAATAGGAGGGTCCTTATATGATTGCAAATGGCGCTTACAGATTAGCCAAGCCTAATAGAAATTTGGTAATGGCTACTATCAACTGCAAATTCCCGAAGAAGTACTATACTTCGATCTACTTCGTTTAACGGAGTATGACGAAGATCTTGTTCTGACAATACCATGCACAAAGGTTAGCTGGATCATATTCTATCAGGTTCATGTGACCTCCGAATAGATATCATTAACTAATTTATAAGCCTATCATATTCATATTACCTCTGATAGTGTTTACTATACAAATTTAGTTGGATTATATTCTTTCAGGTTTATGTTAACTCTGAATAGATTTACATTCAGCAAAACCTTAACGAAAGTATATCATGTTAATGATACCTCTGATTTCACTTTCATCTTAGCCTATCATATTCTAAAGTGATGGATCCACAAAGTCAGAAAATATGTCTTTATTATCTCCGAGAAATAACAGAAGAAACAAGAAAGTACATTATTGGGGAGGAACAGTCAAATCACGGATCTGTTGTGCCAGAGAGGCATTCTCTTATTCTTGGAGTTCAAAACGGTAGCGCGAGCCCGCTCCAACCTTGCCTCCTCATTGTTCAAGGCAGATATTTTAGACCGAGCACGTACAAAATCTGCGTGGGTGACACCCGCATGTGCCAGGTTCTGCTGAGCCGCTTCCCTTCAGTCATTCAACGCATCTCAAGCTGCCGACAAAGAGAGAGAGCACTCTCCTTGGCCTTAGCGAGGTCTTCTTCCAATTTGTGGATCCTCGCTGCCTCTACCTCATATTCGGCCTCGCACGTGGCCAGCTGGGAAATGACATATTCCAATATGATATGCTCTTCATTCATCTCTTTCTGCTGAGCCTCGATGGACTTGCTCAGAGTTTCCATCTCCCCAACAAGCCTCGTAGTCAAAGAGTCATATTCAGCCTGAATCAGGTCATCAAGGCTGCCCTGGGATAATTGCAAATAATTGTTAATGGGTTGTTCCAAACCATTAACTATCTGCTCCAGTGTATCAGCTCTCCCAGCGTCATTGAAATCTCTGATCAACGCTATCACAAACTGGGAGGACCTCCTCAGAGCCTCAAAACCTAGATTCTTCTCCAGCACCATTGATATCAGCGTTTTCAAAGTGGTATAGAAAATACTAGTATAGTGCTCAATCAGCATGGCAAAATCAGATTGGGCACTGGAAGTGGCTGCAATATCGGAGAATCCCCTTTCAGGAACGACTACAGAGGGTGTCGTCACAGTCGTCGCTTCAGTAGAGGGCGCGACAAAGGTAGAGGCACCGACAACGGCCGAAGTGGCTGGCATACTCAAAGGAGGCATAGTCGTAATGACAGGCTCATCCTCCTCTCGAGATATCAGAACTGTTTCGGGAAAACCGGCACCCGAAAATATTTTCTCTTCAAAGTCGGGTACCTCCGTATCATCGGCAGGAGCTGCAACAAAGCCAAAAGTTGCGTCGACGATGCCCTCCCCGTAGATGTCTTCCCCTGAAAAGAAGACAAGAGAAAATTAATATCAATATGATGTTAATTTTTCTAAAAGAGGCGTAAAGACGACATTTACCCATGGTCGATGGTATATATGTCGCGTCGGCAGCCAGTACAGCTAAATCATTTCTTAATGATGTTAAGCGAGCTGTTATACCTGGAGAAGGGGGTGTGCCAACTGACACTGGCAGGTATTCTTCCAGGTCTTCACCAAGATCCACTCGAGGCTCATTGGGTGGAATCTCGCTGAATATACTTACAGACGCGGTAGGGGTTACTCCCGTTACTTGTCTAGATAAAGATATTCTTATTTTTCTCGGCCTCGAAGGCGATCTCGTACCACTACCTGAAGCGGTAGCAGCGACAGCAGCCTCGAGCAAAGAATCTTCGGCACTGCCAGCCGGAACTGTGGAGGTTCCCTCTCTAATAGGCGAAGGACCTCTAATCAAAGGATCGTCCCCAACAGGGGAAACAGCAGGCTCACTCCTAGGAGCCTCATAACTGGAAATCCTGACAGGACCGCTAATAGTCTTCTTTTTCTTGCGAGGGAAAGTCTCCTTCAGAACAGGAGCCCTTCGCTTACTAGGGATAACCAGAGGCTCTGCAGGCGAAGGTATTTCACCTCTCGGTACTATCAGCAAAAACTCATCTGGAGCGACAGAGTCTTCATTCTCGTTAGAGGAAACTGATGGGATTTCCTCTCTTCCCACGAACTTAGAAGAGGGCATCCTAAAACTTCCATGCATATCAAAATCGCGATGAAAGGTATTGGTTGCCACATAAAACTGGGCGTACGAATAGAGGATGCGCAACTCCATGGAGAGAGAAGTTGCGGGCACAGTAAAAGCTGCTCCAGTACAACCCATTATGAAGTACCGCCATCCTCTCACCCCATCAATAAGTCTACCTCTGGACCGGAAGCTGGTGATGGCGTTTCCCACATGCAATTGGTCATACCTAAACTGCCTGGCGAACCGACTAGGCAGATAGGGCTCCAAGAAGCAGTGGTCCTCACTTCTGTATAACAAATGGGAAGGTCTAATACAGACCAACCAATAAAAAGCTTCAGGAGAAAGAACGGTCTTTCTTTTACCTGAACCCTGAAGTCTCATCCCCTGTTGATTGAGATGTACAGTGGGGACGATACAGAAGAGCTTTCAACTGTGAGCAAAATTCAATGCTCGTCAACAGTCCACGACGGTGGTCACGTTCCAGGTGGAATTCTTATAATTCAACAAGAAATTATTCCCCAAACTACTGGCAGAGCCGGGAGACATCACCCTGGGGTTATGAAGAATTAACCATCCCATCAGATACAGGAACGGTAATTCTACCCTGGGAAAGCTGTCACGCCGTGTTTCGTCGGCAAGCAGTCCATCAGTAATGGCCCTCAGGCCAGCTTGTATCCGGCATACCATGGCAGGGAGCAGGCCCAGTCTTGCCCCAAACACCAAATGCACCGCAGGCCATAAGGTGTTACGGTGAATGCGATCCGAAGACGCAATGCCTGGTACTACCAGTTGGCGTAGCCATACAGAGAGAAAACCATCCAGTTGAGCTTCCATTGACAGAGGCATGCGGCAATGCCTCATATAACTGTAGGCTTTATTTCCTGCAGGATATTTCCCTATCCCTTCATCAAGAACCTGATCTGAAGCCCCGACGTCTTCAATAAGATCATCGACTACTTGAGCATTAAGCACGCTCAGAAGGCTCAAAGGCTTATCCCTGCTATCCACGACTTTGTCTGGCTTAGCGTTTCTGGCATGATAAAAGAAGAGATAGGACGCCCATTTGTTGGTATGAGCCAAATCAGAGGGCTCATTATAGAAGGCGGTGCACGCAAGGTAATAGCTCATTAACTTCTGGTATACTGCCACCACCCGAGGTTTTGTATCCCCCAGCTCCCAGTTTGTGGGAACATACTCTTCATAAGGAGTATCCCCCATTGGCAGTCTTAAAATATCTGCCATCTCTTGAAGGGCCAATCCCAACTCCCCTAGCGGAGTGGCAAAAGTCCCAATGAGCGAGATATACCGCTCTATCAAAGCCAAAAACAGGTTGGGGTTGAGAGGTAACCCAACACTGGTAGCACTCACAGCCGCGTACAGACCGATGCTCTCCAGCTCCGTCTGAAAGTTCTTTAAGGCCCAGGCACTTAAACGAACCTATCGAAGGTTTGAAGGGCTAATCCACCCGCTGGTCCGAGGATTAACCTTGGGGTATACTCCTCCATGCCCCATGAAGTCATTACAGAAAGTCGGTAATTGGACTGGTTGGTGCAGTAAAGTGTCTTCACTCGGGACACTGCCCGAAATACTCCCTTGAAAGGCATTACAGGGCCTGAAGGGCGGCTCATAAATGATCCTTGGTCTGATCCTTTCTGATAAAATATCTTTCCCGCTGGCCGTGAAGATCAGGGGTCAGAGTCCACGACATCTTCCTGGGATGCGTGGCATGGAAGAATTTCGATATAGGATAATCTCTCGGCATCCTGGGCAGGTACATGACCATGCTCCCAGCAGTAAAAACCCAGTCTTCCTTCTTTGGCTTCGTCTGGGATTGTTTGTCAATCATATCCCCGAAGAGGAAAGCTGGTTTTATATATTTGGCCCCATCTATATACGTCAAGGGCTCTCCATTGATCATACTCAACAGCATCCGCTCTCCTTAAGACGATATCAAACTTCTCCTTCCTTCAGGATACTGGGGTCCCGAAATAGGAAATGTCACATGGGACAAATCCTCCAGGTAATTGGAGTTCAGCATCCCAGCAGCAGAACCCATCACCTCAGCCAACGAAGGAATTTGCAAGTTAACTACAAAATGCAAGAAGAACATGTCAGTTTCTATACTAGACATTACAGTCTGGCAGTTTATGCCAAAGATCAACAATCTATGCTTTTACGCCAAGACTGTAAAAACTTAAGTTTTTACGCTGGAACTTATTACCTAGACGTAAAATTCAAGATTGGCAGTATACACAAAAATCTGACAGTTTATGTTTTTTACGCCAGACTACCAAAGTTTGAGTTATTACGCCAAAATTTTCATCCAGAGCGTAACACTCAAAAATTGGTAGTATATGCCAAATTTTGACAGTCAAAGTTTTTACGCCAGACTACAAAAATATGGAATTTTTACGCTGACACATTAGGAATGTGGGCGTAAATGATAAAATATCTCTGTGCATCATCTTCCTCGAAGAGGCTCTCAGCACAGAAGATGACCTAGCGCATTTACGTACGTGTGCGAAGGGTTTTCTTCTTTTTTTGTCGTCCCAAAAGCTTTACCTATAACACCCGATGCACAGCTTTACAGTGGGATACTTCGTTCAGAGCGAGGTTCATTCAGCCCGATGGGAGTCGCTTTTTCTTGGGCAGAAGAGCGAGAAGAGGAGGCAGCTTTCTTTCCCTTGGTGGTGGAAGATTATTTTGGTGCCATTGCTAAAACTCAGAGTACTCAGAGAAGAAACGAAGAAGAGTTCTCAAAGAGACAAAAGTTTTTGCAAAAGACAGATGAAGAGTTTCTTTTCTGAAGGCCTTGGGGTATTTATAGAGTTCAGATAGACTCCTCGAATCCCTAACCAAATTCGATATTTAATATTCGGTTATGATTGGGGACTACGTCAGCCTATCATTTAGGGAAGACAGACAGTCAGCAAATTCAAAAAGTTTTTTCGTGCAGAGCAGATTCGTGATTTTACGCTAAGGAGCTTTTACGCTCGAGAAGCTACAAATCTACGGTTTTACGCTCAGAGGCTATAAGTCTACGGTTTTACGCCCGGATGCTTTTATGTTCGGTAGCTTTTACGCTCGAAAGGCTACAAACCTACGACTTCACGCTCAGAAGCTACAAATCTATAATTTTATGCTCAGAAGCTTTTTACGCTCAGAGGCGACAAATCTACAACTTCACGCTCGGAAGTTTTCTTTTCAGAGGCTATAGATCTACAGTTTTACGCCCGGATGCTCTTATGCTCAGCAGCTTTTACGCTCGAGAGGCTACAAACTTATGATTTTATGCTCATCTACATTACGGATCTATGACTTTCCGCATATCTTAAAATACGCAGGCCAGAGTATGCGTATATCTGAACAATTCTCAAGACGGCCAATTACAAGGGTTCACACAGAAGATGCTCCTTCTTGGTCTCAAAACACCCTCCGTACGCCATGACAGATTGAGTTGGGATTCAGACCCAACTCAATATTGGAAGACAAGGTCAGTTTGTCTTCCCTCGTCCACCGTCGTGATGGGAAAAAATACAGCTTGCAAGTTGTGTGGCCAAATGAGACCATTCCTCTCTCCCGGACGAATCGCCATATGAAATTGCTGATCATCCCGAGAAAATGAAGCTATGATATCCTTCCATGATCCATCGTTGCAGAGGACATTTGCTCGAAGATGCCTTCTTTTTCGGCTCCTTATGAATGGGAAGAACATGATCTCCTTCTTCTTCCTCAAGTTAACATGACAGAACTCGACAACCATTTCTATGTGGTAAAGGAAATGTGGGAAGAACATGTTAACTTATCAGCCTTTATATAGGCAAAAGAGAATACACTGAATCCCAATAAACTCCTAAAAATCTGCCAAGAAATCAGCCTCGAGGAACGAGTCAGACTTGACCGTTTCATGCTTCATTCAAAGTGTTTCAAATTACGAGGAATTTGAAAACTTTGAAGGGGGTCTCGTAGAAGCATGAAAAATACGCTGCAGAGTTATACGCAGTTTTTCAGTCCTGTGTGGCGTAAAACATGACTTCAGAGCCATCGACGTATAACAGAGCTTTTTCGCTAGTACAGTATAAAATATAGCTCCAGAACAGCCCGCATAATGCAGTATTTTCATACTGCTTCGGCGTAAAAAGGTTGTTATATCGCCCCTTCGGCGTAAAACCTTCTCGCTTTTAATGCGGTAGGAAGTTGTACGGAGAACTCTTCGTATTCCTCGAATGAACCTGTCAGATCATGCAGTGAACCTGACTCCTGACAAAGAGTACTACACAACTATCCAGACGACGACTGTAATAATGATTCGGCACAGAGACCCAGACCGTCGTTTAGTGAAATTTCCTTGATATAAGTTGTTTTTACGCATTCAAGGGAATACCCTGCCTAGTTTTATACAGGCAGATGTGAGCTTTTACGCTCAGCAGAAGACAAAACAAACTGCCACGTCAAAAGCTGCTCTTCGTACATAGCTCGAGGCACGTCTCTACAGTTAATGCACGGATGGGGGCAGATCTCTGCATTTAATGCACGAGATTTGGTTCTATTTTCAAAGACTGGGGGAACCATAATTACGACTAATACGTCCACATCATTACCTCTGCATATTACGCCATCAGGCTATTTTCAGCTATAGGAGCACGCTGTACGCTATCTCCTTGAAATACGCCAACCTGGCTATTTTCAACGATAGGAGTACGCCGTATGCTATCTCCTCGGAATACGCCAACTCAGGCTATATTTGTATTGGTGCGTGATAAGGCTATTTGGTCCAGAATACGCTCAAGACCTCAGTCAAAGTAGGAGGATCGGCTATCTTTTACGCTAGCTACCTATCCATGCAGCATCAGGCTTCTACGCCTACAAGACTTCTACGCCTACTTGGCTTCTACCCCAACTTGACAACTATTTGGCTTCTACGCCATGATGACAGTTATTGGCTTCTACGCCAACCTTTTCTACGCAAGGGGCAGTTACCTACGTGGTTTGCATGCCGTGATCCTCGCAGCGGTTATACGCGTTACCTTATCAATGGACACGCGTTACACGCAGATTCAGAAGATCATTTATACGTGGGTGGCAGTTATTATAATCGCCGCGTAAAAAGTGCCATACTCTCCACTGTCCGGCTTCTATGCCGACTGGACGGTTACTGTCACTAAAACCCTATAAATAGATACCTCTATTGACATAGGTCCAGGGTCAAAAACTCTGAGGTCAAGGGTCAGAAATTGATTTTTTGAGAGAGAAGAATACAGAGCACAGACAGAGAGTAGTGATCAACGATTTTGGCATCAAACATCTACTCCCCTTTGCAATCTTTGAAGCTTCTCCGTCTTCTACAGCACTTCTTCATCATCGTGTGGTCCAAGGGACAAAGTGATCGACCACAGATCAGACTCCTATAGCAATATTTACCCAGATTAAATTTTGTACTTAACATCCTCGTATAGGATTAATAGTACTTCTTGTTTGTAAACCTAAGAAAGGGTTTCGTATAAACCTAGTTTTATTTCTTCCGTTTATTATCAAACAGACTTCGTATCGATTCTCTCAATTTCGGAAGCTCGTTTATGCGTTATGTACATACCCTCTCCCTCAATATTCTAATAGAATATTCTATACAATGAGTCTAAATATTTTTGAAAGTGCATATGAATGATATGAATTGCTTGAACGGGATTGTGATTCAAAGGCTTTTGTGAAGAACTTTGTTAGACTTTGTGGGAATATACTCGTGCTTGAAATTTGCAAGTTATGTGCGGACACGAATACTTATACATGATTACCAAGCGGGTTAGTGGATGAGATATAATATCGTTCGAGCGGATAGTTATGCACACAATCTTTCGGCTAAGTTGTGTTGAGTATCGCAAGCCAAGACCCTTTGGTACGAGCAAGTTTGAAAGCAATATCGGGATATCGTTCGGATAAGATAAGTCAGACTTAGAATGGCTATCGATAGAATTGTTATAGGACTATCGCTAAGGCGAATCTAAGTAATCGTGCTTGGGTTTCAAGATATAGTTCCAATGGTTATTCATATCGATAAGTTATGACTCAAAGTATAGTTGTGCGAATGACTATCGATAGAGGTATATAAGATATTGAGATTATCGAGGCAACGCATAGGGATCGTGCTTAAGTTGAAGGAACAAGTTGGATGGATTGATGCGAACACTATTGAGAATTTATTTGGATGACTCGATTCCTGAGTGGTATATGCGATAGCTCAGGAACGAATAAGAGATTTAAAGATTCGTAGAGTATAGCTCGAACCCTGAGTGGTGTATTGATTGTCTTAGAAATGTTTGAGCGACTCGAGGATTTCAGGATAGTAGACAAGTCTAACAGCAAACGACGTAACTGTGTAAAGCCTTAGCATATCAAATGTCTAGTAAGTAAGCAAATTCGAAGGAATCGTACGAGATTTGATTCGAACAAGTTAGAATGTGTTGAATAAGTGATAAGGCTTATATCAAATAGAGATTCAAGGTAATGGAATCAATATCTGGGTCGAGGAAAACTTAGTGGATCATATGAGTAATTTTGAATTTAGTCAAACTGATTAAAACTTCAGTTTGAGATGGAATAATCGAGGATGCGATCAAAGTTAGCATGATTAGAACGATAGTGCAAACGAATGATAATGCGCAATAGAAAATTTGGATTGATTAGGATATCGCTCGTTTGAATTTAGCTTGAGTATAAATATTGTGTTTCGAATTTGGAAGACTTGAAACGATATCGATAAGTTGAAAGATAGCATGGATTGATGCAAGTTAGCAAATTTGTGGTTCAATGATTGAGATAGACGATAACGAACTAAATCTTGATTTGGACGAATGATCTTAAATCTAGTTCAAAAGATAACACTCAATATCAGGATCAGATGAGAACAATTATCCCGTGGGAGCGCTGACGTGCTAATTTTACGTCTAGCGGCGATGATCAAACTCGCTGGAACATGTTCGATAATTATTTAGACGAACTCGATAAATTGGAACATAACAAAGGTGGATAGAATTTGGCTTGAGGATTTGAACTTAGTTATTTAAGGAATGCTAGAAGTAGACTACGGATTGATCGAACAGTAACATTAAAGTTAGATGATTTAGCTAGACAAATTATGATCATGGCATGAACGGTTATTAGATGAGAATGAGTTGATGGATTAATATATGACTTAAATGAAATAAATTATAATGATAAGGTGTCTGTTCGTTCGATGATAACCATAATGTTTGACATTCTTGTCTTGTGCGAGCGCAACTCCATGCTCGCACATGTGTAATACCCGGATTAGGACGGTTATCCCGCGGGAACGTTGGCGTAGTGATCTAACATCTAATGGGGATGATTGAACTTGCGGGAGACCAGAGCATGACAATTGAAGGATCATCTTAACTTATGGTTTGACACAATAAGACGAGTTATAGGATATAAGTGAATCGAAAGTGCTTCAAGGAAGAGTTAGTCTAGAACGTTAAGTAAGATATGGTTGATAATTTTATGAACGGATACTTGGATCGTATTGGATGACATAGAGTTTATGATTGAGATCAATAATTTAAAAATTGAATCGTTACTTGGTGGTCTAGACTTAGAAAAGATTGGATATGTGGATTCTATCAAATCATATTCGATGAGATAGACTAGACGAGTCGTTAGGTTCGACATGCGATGTGGATATATCGTAGATTCGGTTAAACGAACGTGTCATAGAAATAATTTTGCTAAATAGACTCGGATCTTGTGCAACGTACACATTAATGTGGATAGGATGATATGTGCTCAATATTTAAAATTTTGAGTAAAACGAGCTTGGGTAGAATATCCCGTACGAAAGAACAATGGTTTGACCTTAGGAATTAGGGCGAGTATCGTGCAACTAGTTTGCACGATAAGAATCATGAACTTGTAATGTACCTATAACCATGTGAGCTGACCTAGCAGATAGGCAGACATCCCTATGCCAAGTAAAAGAACTTGTATGACCGACTTTAGAGTATTGCTTGAGCAATCCATAGAACTAGGGCCGCAAGACTTAGAGTTAGGCTTGGAACGATAAGTGTGTGCTATGTTTGACATAAATGGAATGGACGATAGGACACGGACGCTAGTCCGTCAGCCAGATAGATCGTGCTTGATGGTTGTACGATGCTTGATTTGAGTGAAATTAGAAATGACTTAAATTTTGATTGACCCCGCCCGCTGAGGTATTATGGTGATTCATAAACTAGAACCCTTGAGATTTTCGCTAGTAGTTTGTCCGACTTCGCTATCGCTAAGTTTGGTTGAATGCATATATTTGAGGGATGCCTTGAACTTGTGCATGATCCAAGATTCAGTGATATGTTGAACTCGAGTGCAAAGACTTCACTATCACTAAGTTGGTTGACATGCATATATTTTGGGGACGCCTTGAATATGGGCACGATCCAGATCACGATATGCTGATCTCGAGTATAAGAATTTGGATTAGTCAGCCTCGGCTTAAGATCTTCATACACAGTAGATCATGCCCCGCGTTAAGCGATATATGTTCCACGCTAAGGCACAGTAAAGACCGAGTCAGAGCTTGGATTGAATGATTGAATCATTCATTAAGATATATCCAGCACACATGCGACACGGAGCAAGGAAAATGAGTATAAACTTTTATTCAAAATGGGTCTAAGGATACTAAGTAATACGCTTGAGATGGATTCGATAGTGTACGATAGAACGATTTGCACTCAGGAAGTCTCGAGGACGAGACTTGTTCTGAGTGGTGTATAATGTAACGATCCGTTTTGCATCAATGCGGATAGTTGATTCAAATGGCACAAGTGTGACGACCCGTCCCGCTTTGCTCAGTAAGAATACTCACTTAAGGCAAAGAATTCAGACTTGGTCATTTAGGAGTTCAAACTTAGACTTTCAAAGACGCGTTCAGAGTATTGTTCGACCGAGGTAAATCATCGCTAAGGTGGATGGCTACGATGAACCTGTCTTTGCTTAGCCAATACACTTAAAAATACTGACGATACATGCTAGTCGCTAGGTGAATTACCAATTACATGCTAATAAGAATACAACGCACCTAGCTAAGGAATCAATCCCATCTTGTATTGCTTGTGTTAGAATATAGAAATAAAATTAGTTTATAATTAGACCATCGCATGCTACCTTAGCTTCGTGCAAGTAGACTCTGCTTTATTGTCTAGAATTGGTCGAGTTGATGTCCTTATGCTATCTATCTTATATGCAATGCTTATCACAGAGATAATGCCACAGTATTGAAGCACAACACAGAATATGGTTTAACTATCTGAGACAGGATGACTATCAAATAGTCATTTCTGAGCCAAGTAATAGAAACATGGAAAAGCTTCGGGACCTTTGGGTCGCCAAGGCAACTTCCGAAATGGGAGCTGTAATAAGTAGTAAAATATCACCTTAACTTTGCATTGAAAAGAACACATGGGATAATGCAATAATTAGAACGTGCATACTATTCTATAAACTTATAATGAATTGTTTGATCAGATAGACGTTGCTATGGACCTATATTGAATTAATTTGTTCCAACTATGTTTCTTGAAATACCTCGCATGTAAACTTATTGTATAGATCGTCATTAGTCATGGACAACCTGTGCACGGGCTTACGGTTCCTACGGACGGTGGACCGGGGCATCAGGGCTGATCCGAACTAGTCAAGAACATATTGATAGTCGTTTCCTTCAGACGGAAAGGCGTGTAACATGGCTCGCTACCTGCGTTGCATCTCATTCCCGTGTCGAGAATTTAATTTGTTCATGGTGGCTCGTTATGTCGTAAGACCAAATATATATTGTTAAGTATATTTCATATGTGGCGGCAACCCGTGTATGGGCTCGTATGGACTTGAGGCAAGTAACGGATGCACGGCGCACTCTGCGTGCAGATCGTTAATTGAACCAAGCAATTTGAACCTCTGAACACACTTGAATAATTTGAGTATAAGACATCTGAGAAATCTGAACGGCCCAAGTATAATGTATATAAACAACCTGAGTCACAAACAAATATGAGTATCACAATTTGTGTATGTCGTTCAGCGAAGTTAGAAACACGTTAGTAATACTTGTATTTTCTTATGTGATTCATGGTTTTCCTTATATATATTCGTGTTTAGTTAACTTTGTTATTTTTTTGGACAGGGAAGGAACAATGGTAAGTGGGTAAGTTTTACCGTGTTCCTATTATATCGCATGGCGCACTTCCACACGAGTTAGGCTTTGTATCGTATGCCAGAAAACTGATCCTAAGACAATACAAGAAAGATAACTTAATAGATGGTGCACAAAACTAATATAACGTGTTTGGATTTGTCGAGCGGGCAAGAAACCTCTCCACTAATGCATTCATGTACTGATAACCCACCAGATTGCTTGTAGGGTGTGGGAGAACCTCGTTTGGTGTGGAGTATCCCCTAGAGCACGCTAAGGCGTGGAGTTCGCTCTGGAGCCTTGGAGTATTGCATCCGGAGCTGAGCCACATATACAAGACATAATATATTGGAACCTCGCCTATGTATCATCCCAAGTTGTAAGCCGCTTGGCATGCCCTTATTGTTAGAAAGAGAGCTTGAGCGACTTGTAATCTCGGCCTAGTGCCGGTTGTAATATTTCTTGATTATCAATAAAGTGCTTATTTTTGTTTCATACTTGTGTTCATTCAATGCTTCCGCTATGATGACTCTATGAACTTGTTACCAATCGCATGTTCGGTCCTTACTCCGCTACATTCGAGCTATCTATGCGACTCTGTGGCTTAGCTATTTCATCGCCTGTTCAGATCATGGCCTTATTCGGGTGCGGCTTGTGCTCGCGCAGCATCACGTCCTGATGGGAACGATCGTCCTACGGGAGCGTTGGTGCGGTGATTCGCGCCTAGCGGGGACAGCCAATCCTACGGGAGATCGGGGCATGATACATAGTGTTATCGTGGAGTGGGGAACTACAATTATAATGTCCCAATTACCCAGTGTGACTTCAATGGCAAAGAAGTACTTCAATGATCTTATATCTTTAGTTTGGAATTATTCACCCAGAAACTTCTTTAGCCCTGCAATTTTCGTTATCACAATATCATCGACATAGACACTAAGTAGTATTCGTCGTAAGATTATTTTAATTCTTGCTCTTCTTTAATAAGCAAGTGTTGATTTAGGCGAGTGGGTTCATCCTACACACCAGTATAACTGAGTATTGACCCATATTTGTGGGCACCATTTTAGGCATTCAGGGTGCACAACGCTAGTGGATAGACGAGAAGTCGTTGGAAGCTTTCTATTTTGAAGTATAGTTGAAGTTAGTTCATTTTGGAGGCAAGAATTTCAACATTTACAAGGGCATAATGTATGGGTCTATGAAGATTATCTGATGGAGCGTCATATCTTTTGAGTTTTCTTTTGTAATACAATTAATATAGCCGAGAGGCGCATCAAATATAAACTCTATATAAATTACTCTGATTTTAATCAAAAAAAAAGTATATTTTCTTCCTATACTCTGTGTTCAACTTTCTATGAATATGTTTTCTAACTTGTGTTTTAAATAGATTTTTATTATTGCATATTCTTGCCTTGTGTGAGCGTAACTGCAGGCTCGCTCGACATCATGGCCAAGCGAGGATGATTGGTTCCACAAAGCAACTAAGCGAGGACGATCGACCCGTGAGGGATCTGGGCGTGACACAACAAAAGTAGGCTGACGCAGATCCAAGTTCAATTTGTTGCACAATAAAAGCAATTGGACACCCTGACGCTGTTGATCACAAGCTAGATACCCAGCAATGGCGTGGCCGTTGTGGCGCCTATGTCACAAGCTGTGGCGGAAGACGACAAGTAAGAGGAAGTGCAGCCTTCTGCTAAGACTTTCTGCAGGGAGGCAGAGTTTACTATGATGCACCCGCCTACGTTCAACGGTAGAGCCGAACCGAACGTAGTGATGGGGTGGATCACGAAACTCGAAGGACTCTTGAACCTTGTCGGAGTAAAAGGGTCTATGCGAGTGGTGTGCGCCTCTGTGCAACTGGAACTTAGGGTACATTATTGGTGGCAGGCCACCAAATAAGGGATCTACGATGCCAATCCGCACTATAAGATCACTTGGGAAATGTTCAAGGCAGCCTTCATTGAACAGTACATTCCCAGGATGGTACGGCTGCAAAAAGAGGACGAGTTTAGCAACCTTGTCCAAGGAAGTATGTCGGTTGACGACTATGATTCGGCATTCGCTTGACTTGCTAAATTTACAAGAAATTTCTTATCGGACCAGAAGGAATGGGGCTAGCACTTCCAAAAGGGCCTAAATGACGACCTCCGTAGGGATATCATGAATCAGAAGTGCCAAACCTAGTGGGAGTGTTACGAAGCCGCTTTGGATAGCGAACGGATCTTTGGGCGTAATCCTCAAAAGGTGGGACAGACAATCCGCAATACTTTCAACAAGCGTCCTCACTACGTAGGAGGGTCTGCAACGCCAAAGCGTCTGCACACATATGAACACCATGCTCCCCACCCGAGAATGCAGTGCTACAGATGCGACAAGGACGGACATCGAGCAGCTGAATGTCGAGTCATAGGATGCTTCAAATGTGGTCGTCTGGACCATAAGTCATTTGACTGCCGAGACGGAAGAGCAAACCCCAGAAAGCAATCGAACTAGAACAAGGGACCTCCAGCACATGGCGTCAATATTGTACCAGCGAACCCATAACTCCAGGGTGCTCAAGGCTGAGTCTATGGATTAACTCAGGATGAGGCATCCGCCTCTGACACGATTGTGACAGGTATATTACTTTTTAGAGATTTGTCTGCTAGAGTGTTATTCGATTCCGGTGCTATGCATAGTTTCATATCTGCTGATTTCATTATGGAGAATAAATTAGCTTCAACACCATTAAATATGAACCTGTGCATTAGTACCCCTTCGGGAGTCGACATGCCCGCTAATGCGATCTGTAGCGATATCTACATTTGTATCGGAGGGAGGAAGCTTTCCTTAGATGTCATCGTTTTGGACATTAAGGAATACGATATTATTCTCGGGATGGACTGGTTGGGTGCTTGTCATGCGACGATCGAGTGTGCGAAAAAGTAAGTCGTATTTCGTCTACTTGGCGAGGCAGAGTTCTACTATTCGTACAGCACGGCATCGAAGACGGCAATGGTGATATCGACAGTTACGGCAAGCCGTATGTTGTATTCGGGTTGTGAAAGGTACTTAGCCTCTGTTCGAGACACCCGGCAGGAAGGTACAGATGTTGCTAAAGCTAATGTCATAGGAGATTTTCCCAACGTATTCTCGGATGAGCTGCCTGGAATGCCTCCTGATCGAGAGATTGAATTCGGCATCGACACCTTTCTGGATACGCGGTCGATATCGAAGATACCCTACCGAATGGCCCCATCAGAGATGAAGGAACTGAAGGTGCAGCTGCATGACCTATTGGACCGAGGATACATTCGCCCAAGCGTTTCTTCGTAGGAAACTCCGGTGTTGTTCATAAAGAAGAAAGACGGATCCATGCGGCTGTGCATCGACTACCGAGAAACTGAATAAAGTAATTGTACGAAATAAATACCTGTTACCGAGGATAGACGACCGGTTTGATCAACTACAAGGAGCGGCAGTATTCTCTAAAATTGATCTCAGGTCGGGCTATCATCAGCTGAGGATCAAGTCTGACGACATCCCCAAGTCAGCGTTCTAAATCCGATACAAACACTATAAATTTCTTGTAATATTGTTTGGCTGACGAAGGCTCTAGCAGCTTTTATGGATTTGATGAACCGCGTCTTCCATCTGTTCATGGACAAGTTTGTGGTCATGTTCATCGACGATATTCTAATCTATTCCAAGGATGAGGCGGAGCACAAGGAATACTTGAAGATCGTACTGCATACGTTGCGGGAGCATCCATTATTCGCGAAGCTGAGCAAGTGTGAGTTCTGGATGAGCAGTGTGTCGTTCCTAGGTCATATTATCTGTACAGAAGGCATCACAGTGGACCTAAGAAAGATCGAGGTGGTGATGGATTGGGGGTAGCCTACGTCAGCCAGTGAAGTTTGAAGCTTTCTAGGCCTAGCAGATTACTACCGTTGGTTCATGAAAGATTTTTCTAAATTAGCCTCGCCTTACTCAGAAAGAGATTGCATTCAAGTAGAGCGACGACTGCGAAGCTAGCTTTCAAGAGCTAAAGCAACGGCTCATTTCAGCTTCAATACTCGCACTTTCGGATGGTGTAGAAGAGTTTCAAATATACAACGATGCTTCATAACTCGGCTTAGGGTGTGTTCTCATGCAGAGGAACAAGGTAATATCATACGCCTCAAGACAATTGAAGCCATACGAACAATGCATGCCTTAAAATTGGCAACAATTGTGTTCGCGCTGAAGTTGTGGCAATATTATCTATATGGTGTTGCTTGTAAAATCTACACAGATCAAAAAAGCCTCAAGTTACTTTTCAACCAGTGGAAACTGAACCTCCAGCAACGGCGCTAGCTATAATTGATAAAAGACTATGACCTGACGATCACATATACGTCGGACAAGAAAAATGTCGTTGATGATGCTCTGAGTCGAAAGCACGTGGACTCTCTATCCATAAACTGCCATTTGCTTCGAGATCTAGAGGAGATGGGTATCAAATTTTGAGTTCAATATCAAAGGATGCAGCTGGCTCCACTTCACCTCGAGTCGAGTCTGCGTGAAAGAATCAAGTCTGCTCAGAAGGACGATCAATTCTTGAAGAAGATGTGCGAGCTGATCTCAATAAAAAAGATGTCCGACTTTGCAGAAGGTGAAGATGGGACCCTATAAGTGAAAGAAAGATTGTACGTTCCTAACGATCCAAAACTCCGAAAGAAAATCATGACTAAGGCACACTATACGAAGTATTTCTTGCATCCGGGGAGCACCAAAATGTATAAGGACTTGCGCATGACCTTCTGGTGGCACGGTATAAAGCGGGATATGGCAACCTTTGTGTCACAGTGTATGGCCTGTCAAAAGGTGAAAGCTGAACATCAGAGGCCTGGCGGGGAGATACAGAACCTTGATATTCCCGAGTAAAAATTGGACAACATCGCCATGGATTTTATCATGGGCTTTCCAAGGACGTTGCAGGGGCATGATGCAATTTGGATCATTGTTGATCGTTTGACCAAATCTGCCAACTTTCTTCGAATCAAAGTTACATGGAGAGTCAATCTGCTAGCGCATATTTACATTGACGAGTTTGTTCAATTACACGAAATACCTGTCGCAATCGTCTCAGACCACGACAAACATTTCTTATCTCATTTCTGGACTAGCCTACAATTTGTATTGGATACCAAGCTAAAGTTCAGTACCGCATATCACCCCCAGACTGACGGCCAAACGGAGAGGACAAATCAGATACTTGAAGATATGTTATGATTGTGTGTGATCAATTTGAAGACTAGTTGGGGCACGCACCTACCATTAGCAGAGTTCGCGTACAACAATAGTTACCAATCAAGCATCCAGATGGCACCATACAAAGCGTTCTACAGAAGGAAGTATCCATCTCCAATCTGTTGGGACAAAGTCGACGAGCGACAGGTACTCGAGCCAGAGCTGGTAGACCAGGTCGTTGAAAAGGTTTGCATGATTCGGGAAAGACTTTGTACTGCACAGAGCCGACAAAAGAGCTATATCGATGCTCATCGAAGACCCTTGGAGTTTATGGTCGAGGATCACGTCTTCTTGAAGGTGACACCGATACGATGAGTGATGCACTTCGGTATTAAAGGCAAATTGAGTCCCAGATTTGTTGGTCCCTTTGAGATACTTGAGCAAGTGAGAGCTTTGACCTATCAAATTGTGCTACCCCCTGCTGTTTGGATAAACAAAATTTATACGAAACTTTTGCTTACAAACGAGAAAAGAGAAAAGTATAAATAATCCTATACGAGGATATTAAGTATAATAAAATGATTATGGGGAAGTATTGCTATGGAAGTCTGATCTGCAGTCGATCACTTTGTTCCTTGGACTACACGATGATGAAGAAGTGCTGTAGAAGAAGCTTCAAACTTTCTCTGAACTGAAGGCAAAAGCCGGCCAAAGGAAAGTTACAAGTAGGATTGAATTCTTGTTGCCAAAGTTGTCAGCCAAAACCAATTCTCCCCCCCCCTTTACCCTGTGACCAGGGGTCTCTATTTATAGAGATCAATCAAGTAACTACCTGGTTGGTGTAAAAGCCAAATGACTGTCTTGTTGGCATAAAAGGACAAACTGTGAAGAAGATTACCTCCTTTACGCTGCGGTTATGACAACTGCTACCCACGTTCAAATAATCTTCAGAATCTATGTATGACACGTATCCCTTTATAAGGTAACGTGTATAACTGCTTCTCGAAGATCATGGCATGCAAGCCACGTAGGTAACTGCCCCTGCGTAAAACTTGATGATTCATGAATAATAGATAACCAGCATAAAATAGCCAATTATCCTTCATGACTGAGGTCTTGAGCGTATTCTGGGCTAAGTAGCCTTATCAACGTACCTTTGCAAATATAGCCGAGTTGGCATATTTCGAGGAGATAGCATACGGCAGACTCCTATAGTTGAAAATAGCCTGGTTGGCGTAGAATGCAAGGATGGTGATGTGAGCGTATTAGTCACAATCTTAGCTTTCCCAGTCATGACAAATTTTAAAAAATAGAACAAAATCTCGTGCATTAAATGCAGAGATATGCCTCAATCTCGTGCATAAAATGCAGAGATATGCCTCGAGCTCTGTACAAGAAACAGCTTTTGACGTGGCGTCTGATTTTGTCTTGTCTTGAGCATAAAAACTCATTTATGTCAATGTAGAATAGGCAGCGTATTCAGAAGACTCTATTTTTCTTCCTTTGAATGCGTAAAAATGACTTATATCAAAAAATATGTCACGAAATGACAACCTGGGTCTCTGTGCAAAATTATCATCACAGTCGTTCTCTCGATCATCGTGCAGTACTTTTGTCAAATGTCAGATTCACTGATTTGACTAACAAATTCATCCGAGGAATACGAAGAGTTTCTCGTACAACTTTATGCTGCATTAAAAACAACGTATTTTAAACTTTATGCGGGAAGGTATAGCAACCTTTTACGCAGAACAGCCTTGAAGCTCTGATTTATGCGGACAGCTCTGAAGCCATATTTTACGCCAAACAACCTTGAAGTTATGTTTTACGCAGACAGCTCTGAAGCCCTATTTTACGCCAAACAACCTTGAAGCTCTATTTTATGCAGACAGCTCTGAAGTCCTATTTTACGCCAAACAACCTTGAAGCTCTATTTTATGCGGACAGCTGTTAAGCCCTATTTTACGCCAAACAACCTTGAAGCTCTATTTTACGCAGGGAGGGACTTCATGTATGTTAGGGATTTTGACTGTAAAATACGCGAACAATTCCCCAGCATATTTTATGCTTCTACAAGACCCCCTTCAAAGTTTCCAAATTTCTCGTAATTTGAAATACTTTGAATGAAGCATGAAATGGTCAAATTTGACTCGTTCTTCAAGGCTAATTTTTTTCGGCTATATTTAAGAAGTCGTTGGAATTTGTATGTTCTCTTCTTCCTATATAAGGGCTAGCAAATGAACTTGATTTTCCATACTTCCTTCACCACAAAGATGACTGCTGAGATTCATTGGACTGAACTGAGAAAGAAGAAGATTATGCTCTTCCAGCATGTAAGGAGCCATAAAAAGAGACGTCTTCGAGCAAATATTCTCTGCAATGATGGACCATGGAGGGATATCATAGCTTTCTTTGCTCCTTCTTTACCATATAATTTATTATTCTCAGAGATAATGAAGGCACATTTTCTGACTCTGTGGACCCATCACTTATTATTAGAATATAAATGATAGGCTAAGATGAAAGTGATATCAGAGGTAATATGGACATGATATACTTTTGGTAACTGGTTTTACTGAATATATCTATTCAGAGGTAATATGAACATGATAGAATATGATCCAACTAAATTTGTATACAAAATACTATCAGAGGTAATATGGACATGATAGGTTTTGAAGTTTCCAATTAGTTAAACACATCTATTCAGAGGTAATAGGAACATGATAGAATAACATGATAGAATATGATTCAACTAATCTTTGTACATAGTATCATCATAATGAAATCTTCATCATACTCCATTAAGTAAGGGAGATCAAGCATAATACTTCTTCAGGAATTTGCCATTGATATGAGCCATTATCAAATCTCCATTAGGCTTGGCTAATCTGTAAGCGCCATTTAAAAATGTTGTTTCAATCACATAAGGGCCCTCCCATTTGGGCTGGAATTTTCCCTTACTTTTATGTGTAATGATCATTGGCCTCTTCACAGCTAAAACTAGCTCACCAACTTTAAACACTCTTTCCTTCACTTTTTGATTAAAAGCTCTAGAGATGCGTTCTTGGCAGAACTCAATGCGCTGTTGAGCTTGAAGGCATTTTTCGTCTAAACCTTCTAGCTCTTGAAGTCTTAAATGATCATTATTTTCTTTAGTCAGCTCCTTAGCTACTGCTATTCTGAGTGATGGAATTTGAATTTCAATAGGGAGAACTGCTTCATACCCGTAAACTAATAAAAATGGAGTACAACCCGTTGGTGTTCGTACCGTTGTGCGGTATGCCCACAGACATTCCCCCAATTTCTCGTTCCAATCTTTTTTGTTCGAAGAGACAAATTTCTTCAAGAGTTTGATAATGGTTTTGTTGAAGGCTTCTGCCAAACCATTGGCAGCAGGATTATATGTCGTTGAGGCCATATTTTGTATTTAATTATTATCACAAAATCGGTAAAATGCTTGACTGATGAATTGAGGCCCATTGTCATGAATTATCCTTCGGGGTATCCCAAAGCGATAAATTACATGATGCTTGATAAAGCTGATCACATTGAATATCTTTACCTCAGCAAAAGGAATTGCCTCCGCCCATTTGGAGAAATAATCAGTGATAGCTAATATAAATCGATGTCCTCTAGAAGATGAAGGATGAATAGGACCAATGATATCTATACCCCATGCTTCAAAGGGCCATGATGAAATAGTAGGACGTAAATATTCAGAAGGTTGATATATGAAATTTGCATGAACTTGACAGGCTTTGTATTTTCTTGCATATTCTACGGCATCTGCAATCATAGTAGGCCAGTAGTAGCCCATCCTCCTGATACGATCCTGTAACTTAGGACCGGGTTGATGTGCTCCACATACTCCATCATGAGCTTCTCGGATAACCCGTCTTGCATCATCACCAGAGAGACATCGTAACAATAGTCCATCATATGTTCGGCGATACAAACTTTGTGAAGAAACATCAAAAATAGAAATATAGCGATCGTCTTTTGATAGATGCTGCTTCTTTAGGATCCTCTGGTAAGATTCCATATGATACGAAGTCTATAAAGGGGCTTCTCCAATCTCTCTTAGGAGAAACCATGTTTATAACATAGCTGTGTTCTATGTGAAAATTATTTTTCACACAAAACAAATCTCTGTTAAGAAGGATCACCGAATTCTGCCTTCTTACAGGAATAGCTAGATCTGCAGCTAGACTGGCCAGAGCATCAGCTTCCAAATTTTGAGATCGAGGAACATGTTCTAAGAAGAATCCTTTAAAAGATATTGCTATCTCGATTGTTGTTCGATGATAAAAAATAAGATCTGGGTTGCGGACTTCATATATTCCTCTGACCTGATTGACGATCAGCTGAGAATCACCAAAAGCTTCCAAGTATTCAATATCCAATTCTTTATTAACTTGAAGCCCAATTAATAGAGCATTATACTCTGCCACATTATTAGAGCATGGTTCACTAAGAGAATATGCTCGATAAATGACGAGTTTATCAGGAGTCACCAGAACAATCCCTACCCCTAAAACCACGTTTCCCTTGGGACCAGTTCTGGAAGCACCATCAAAGAATAGCTGCCATGTATCACCTTCCATTGCCAAATTATATTCTGCAACTTCATCGGAAATGTCTTCATATAATTTGGAGGTTTCTGGAATTGGATGGGCAGCTAAGAAATCAGCCAAGGCTTGACCTTTCACGGATTTCTGAGGGACGTACACCATATCATACGATGTCAATAGAATTGCCCAAGTCGCGAGTCAGGAATTAAGAATACTTGGCTTATTCATCAATACCCGAAGTGGGTTTTTTATGGATATGATATGAATAGTTTGGCCTGTCACGTAATATCGTGTCTTCTGAATGGCAAATATTAGGGCCAAGCATTCTTTTTCTACTGGGTTATACCTGTGTTCTGCTCCGACCATCATCCTGCTTAGATAGTAAATAGCCTGTTCATGACCCTCTTTGTTCTTATGTGCGAGGAGAGCCCCTAAAGAATGATCAATTCCTCGAACATACAGCAAAAATGGTCTTCCTATGATAGGAGACACCAAAACTGGAGGATTAGTAAGATAGCGTTTAATGTTATTAAACGCTTATTGACAGGCTTCGTCCCATACAAATGACACACATTTCTTCATTAGACGAGAAAAAGGTTGACATCTTCCAGAGAGATTGGATATGAATCTACTGATATAAGCTAGACGACCCTGAAATCTCCTAAGTTCTCTGAGATTACGGGGCGGTCGTATTTCTAGGGTAGCTTTTACTTTATCAGGAACAACTTGAATGCCTTTAGCAGTAATGACAAATCCCAAAAATTTGCCACTGGATACACCAAGAAAGGACTTTGTAGGGTTCATTTTGAGTTGATATTGGCGCATCAAATCAAATATTGTCTTCAAGTCTTGAATGTGATTATCCTCGAGGCAGCTTTTGACAGCAATATCATCTACGTAACATTCCACCGTCTTGCGTAAATGCTCATGGAATATGTTACTCATAGCTCGTTGATATGTGGCCCCGGCATTCTTCAATCCAAAAGGCATGACTGTATAGCAATATACTCCTAATGGTGTACGAAAAGCAGTATGCTTCTCATCTTCAAGATTCATTTTAATTTGATTATATCCTGAAAATCCGTCCATGAAAGACATGCGCTCAAAACCACAAGTATTATCGATCATGACGTCTGTAATGGGAAGAGAAAATTCATCTTTAGGGCAGGCCGTATTTAGATCTCGGAAGTCGATGCAAATACGCACTTTTCTATTTTTCTTCATAACTGGGACAACATTAGCGACCCAATCAGGATGTTGTTCTTCCCGGATGAATCAATATGCTATTAATTTCTTAATTTCAGCTTCAATGGCATCCATCATATCTGGACGGAACCGGCATTGTTGTTGCTTTACAGGCTTTGAATTAGATAATATATTGTGTTTATGGTAGCCACTTTTGGATCAAGACCTGTTATATCTTCATAATTCCAAGCAAAGACATTGATATATTCTTTTATCAGCTGGATCATTTCTTCTCTTTCTTCTTCAGAAAGATTATTACTGATAAATATCGCCTTTGGTGAAAATTCATCCCCAACATTAATTTGGATAACCTTATCTTCAGTGGGTGGTTCTTTTTGTTCGAACCAGAGTTCCCATTGTGTATCCATTTGCTGTGCCCAAGATTCATTTTCAAATGGTTCATATTCTTGTTCCTCTGTTTCTAGAAAATCTGTCAACACCATATTTACTGATTATCCCAGTTCAAATTCATCATCTGAATCGGAGGATGAATGCTTCCCTTTATCAGAGGTAGAGATCATGATTCCGTTGTCACGAGCCTTCCGACTATTATCTTCAGCGGATACTGCCGATATGATAAATGAGGGCCAATCATGGAACTGATATGGTCCCGTGAATACTGAGATCAATGGAAGTGGGTTCTTTCTGCAAATGTCCACCAAGGCTGAATCTAGAACTCCAGGAGGCATCTGTAAAGTAGCCTGACGAAAGCATTCAATAAAAGTACGAACATTTTCTATTTCTTTCTGTTTTACTTCAATGAGTGATGACATAGACATGTCCATTCCTCCCTCGTAGAATCGAGCGAAGAATAGAGTTTTGAAATCTTCAAAAGAAGTAATGCAATTGTCAGATAGACTACGATACCATTGGTAAGCTACTCTAGACAGACAGCCTTTAAACACTCGAGTGAGAAGGGCATCATTTTCTTGCAACAATACCGTCATCATGCAAAAGTAGTTCATATACTGGCTTGGCGACGTCTTTCCCTCAAACAAAACCATAGTCTGTGGTTTATATTTTGGTGGGAAAGGGATCTCATCCCAGACAGCTGGATATGGCTGGTGTAGCGCCCCGTTCCGCCGGTGCGGGGAGCGCGGCTAAGAAACACTAGACGGTATCGTTCGATCGGGATAGATTGAAACAAGAACTCATCCTCGTTATGGATTTGTTTCTTCGAAATCGATTCCCATATTCAGTGGACCGTGCCCCCGGGATCGACTTAGCGGCAGAATCAGGAGGGACCACTCCGCTGATATCTTTTATTGCCTCGGTTTTCGATGTCGCTTGTTGCTTTCGTGCTTTGAGTTGGTTTTGGGATTTGCTTGTTTTCCTTGAACGATTTTGATGGTTTTTATTGTTTTCGTTCATTGAACTGTACTTCAATTCCGAGATTGGAAAAGTGGAAGAGGTATTGATCGAGCTGTTCGTAATGCAGGTGAACGAGCAGTAGGCGGCTTGCGAGCGGAGTCGTGAAGCGCCTCTTTCCTTCTCCCTTCCAACAATCTAAGTGAGTGGCTACCATCCCGATTAGCTAGCCCTGCTTCCAAGTCTTCACACCAAAAACTCTTGCATTCTTGTTGCCCCTATCAGACGATACCAAGTAATAATAAAAGATACCAAGATAAAAGAGAATAGACTTGGATAATATTGCTTGTCAATCAAACTTGGGAACGGTTACTTACTTGCATGCTTGTTCGTTCGAAATATTTATCATATGCATAATACAAGTTAGAATGTATGATCTTCTTTAAATTATGCTATGAACAGAACACATCCTGAATGCAATAATCTGAATATGGAGACTATGCAAAAGTAGATCTCCCCCATGTTACTGTCATGTGCCTGTTATTGCCCTGAATTGCCTCAACTGCTAACTTAGTGTATATGTTGATCACGGACAACTTATGAACAAGGTCTTAGTTCCTGCGGACGGTTGCTGGGGCACTGGCACCGATCCGATCCGGACAGAACTCCTGAATAGTTGCCTGTATCGGATGGAATAACTTGTGGCGCCCCTGTTCATTGTGTTACTTGTTATTTCATTCATATACTATGCCCCGTCCAATATGGCATCCCGCTAGTGATCCCCTGTATATTTAACCTGTTGCAAACTAACTTGTGTCTTCGTGGCAGGGAAGGCAAAGTAAGTATTGTGCAGGTCGTTCAGACGGACAGGTAAAAGCCACCGAACGGTGGCAAGTTCATTTCAGTATTATATATATACTGTTGCTTGTAAATGAACTAAGGCAAGATAGAAACCCACAAAATATGCATGCTTCATTAAAATAATGTGTTGATTGGTATAGTTCGGTTAGCTTGCCTTCACCAGTATGTTTCGACATGCTGACCCTCGTTGAAACAGGTTCTCCGCAACAAGGCAAACCAAGCGAGGAGCCGAAGTAGTCTTCCCGATCCAGTCCAGCTGTTGGCGCATCTTTACCGCGCCCCTTGAAGCATTTTGAAGACAGAAGCTTGCAACTCTTCATACACAAATGCAGCTTCATGGCAAAGCCTTCCTCCAGCCCGGAGGTCTATACATTTTGAAGTTTATTAAAGGGATGTAATATACAGGACTGCTATCTCATTTTAAGTCAACACTTTTGTAAGCCCGTGCGGCATATTAGCTGACTCGTTCAAGAGTTTGTAATAGATGTTCATTATCAATAAATAGAACTTTTCCATGTTTCAAATCTGTGTTTTAATTTATCTGCGTACTCTGAATATGTGCTTGTTATGCAAATCATTAAAGCCTTGTGCGGGCGCAACCCCAGGCCCGCACGGCGGTCACGATTCGGGAGACGTCTCAACGATTCTACGGAATCGGGTCATGACATAATGGTATCAGAGCACAGATTCAAGTTCCTTAGACTCTCGCACTGGAAAAGTTCCTTTAATAATCAAATTCCTGTGCAAACTCTTAAACTCGCTAGGCCAAAATGAGATACATTCATGCAATAAGTCCATAATACATTATGATTCTAATATAATTTACCTTCTTTCGAAGGTATGGCACCAGCGCAATCTGCAGCGCAAGCACCGGACGAAACGCAAGGACAAGAAAGTAGTTCGGGCACTTCGGGAAGCTCTTAGAGCCAGCGTGGCATATCTCAAGTCGACCCGCTAGAGCGGGTAATGCAAATGTTAGAAGCACAACGACAAAGAGATGATGCTCGCCAAGCCAAGTTCGAAAGCAATCTAGAGACCCGATTCTCAGTACAGTAGAAGCAGGTAGATATCCTACAACAAATCGTTCAGACTTTGGCTGCCAACCATTCTGCCGCAACAACAACGACTCCGGTGGAACAGCCCGTGCTTGAAGTAGAGACGCCGCAAATTCTAAGGCCGAGGGACGTGACTGCCTTCGACTTTGGCCACTTCAAGAAAGTCTGCAATACCCCATTCAACGGGACTGAGGACCCAGTAGTAGCTCTAGATTGGCTAGCCGAACTTGAAGATCACTTCGCTCTGCTAGAGGTCCCCGAAGAGAAGCGCGTCGCCTATGCGCAACTACAGCTCCGCCTCAACGCACACGATTGGTGGGACGTACATCGACGATCTCTCCAATTTGATCACGGAGAGGAGGCAATCTCGTGGACGACCTTTCGTACCGTATTTGAAGAGGAGTTTATACCCCCTCCAGTACAACGTCAGATGAAAAACGAGTTCGTGCAGCTGCGGCAGGGCAGTGTGACAGTTCAGCAATATGATGCCGAATTCAACCGACTCTCCAAATTCACTAGGGCCTATTTACCTGATGTAGCGAGTCGAGCTAGAAGGTTTGAAGGCAGTTTGCGCCCTGCCATTCACGGGCACGTGGTCGTTAATCAGTATGGAATAATGCGTGAAGTCATGAATCACGCCCTATCCCTTGAACCGCAGTATCCTCACGTTCCTACCGGCACTGTGTATACCTCTAATCACAAGCGCTAAAGCAACGAGAGAGGAAACAACGCTGTAAAGCGCCACAACGACGGCAGTTCACAAAAAGGGAATCGGAGGCCAATTTGCCATTTCTGCAACAAGCCGGGGCATACAGCCGACAATTGTCGTCGTAAGCTAGGGTCTTGCCTCCGTTGCGGTGATCCCAACCATCGGGTCGATGTTTGCCCCCTCCCGGATCGCCATAACCAGCATAATGCTCCCTAACGGTAGGCCATATTCTTAAGTTTTGGGACGAAACTTCCAATTGGTTGGGTAGGGTGTAGCGCCCCATTCCCCCGGTGCGGGAAGCGCGGCTAAGAAACAGTAGACGGTATCGTTCGATCGGGATAGATTGAAACAAGAACTCGTCCTCGTTATGGATTTGTTTCTTCGGAATTGATTTCCATATTCCGTGGACCGTGCCCCCGGGATCGACTTAGCAGCAGAGTCAGGAGGGACCTCTCCGCTGCTATCTTTTATTGCCTCAGTTTTCGATGTCGCTTGTTGCTTTCGTGCTTTGAGTTGGTTTTGGGATTTGCTTGTTTTCCTTGAACGGTTTTGACGGTTTTTATTGTTTTCGTTCATTGAACTGCATTTCAATTCCGAGATTGGAAAAGTGGAAGAGGTATTGATCGAGCTGTTCGTAATGCAGGTGAATGAGCAGTAGGCGGCTTGCGAGCGGAGTCGTGAAGCGCCTCTTTCCTTCTCCCTTCCAACAATTTAAGTGTGTGGCTACCATCCCGATTAGGTAGCCCTGCTTCCAAGTCTTTACACCAAAAACTCTTACATTTTTGTTGCCTCGATTAGACGATACCAAGTAATAATAAAAGATACCAAGATAAAAGAGAATAGACTTGGATAATACTGCTTGTCAATCAAACTTGGGAACGGTTACTTACTTGCATGCTTGTTCGTTCAGAATATTTATCATATGCATAATACAAGTTAGAATGTATGCTCTTCTTTAAATTATGCTATGAACAGAACTCATCCTGAATGCAATAATCTGAATAGGGAGAATATGCAAAAGTAGATCTTTCCCACGTTACTGTCCTGTGCCTGTTATTGCCCTGAAATGCCTCAACTACTAACTTAGTGTATATGTTGATCACGGACAACTTGTGCACAAGGTCTTAGTTCCTGCGGACGGTTGCTGGGGCACTGGCACCGATCCGATCCGAACGGAACTCCTGAATAGTCGCCTGTATCAGATGGAATAACTTGTGGCGCCCCTGTTCATTGCGTTACTTGTTATTTTATTCATGTACTATGCCCCGTCCAATATGGCATCCCGCCAGAGATCCCCTGTATATTTAACCTGTTGCAAACTAACTTGTGTCTTCGTGGCAGGAAAGGCAAGGTAAGTATTGTGCAGGTCATTCAGACGGAGAGGTAAAAGCCACCGAACGGTGGCAAGTTCATTTCAGTATTATATATATATACTTTGCTTGTAAATGAACTAAGGCAAGATAGAAATCCACAAAATATGCATGCTTCATTAAAATAATGTATTGATTGGTATAGTTCGGTTAGCTCGCCTTCACCAATATGTTTCGACATGCTGACCCTCGTTGAAATAGGTTCTCCGCACCAAGGCGAACCAAGCGAGGAGCCGAAGTCGTCTTCCCGATCCAGTCCAGCTGTTGGCGCATCTTCACCGCGTTCCTTGAAGCATTTTGAAGACAGAAGCTTGCAACTCTTCATACACAAATGCAGCTTCATGGCAAAGCCGTCCTCCAGCCCGGAGGTCTATATATTTTGAAGTTTAGTAAAGGGATGTAATGTACAGGACTGCTATCTCATTTTGAGTCAACACTTTTGTAAGCCCGTGCGGCATATTAGCTGACTTGTTCAAGAGTTTGTAATAAATGTTCATTATCAATAAAGAGAACTTTTTCATGTTTCAATTTATCTGCGTACTCTGAATATGTGCTTGCTATGCAAATTATTAAAGCCTTGTGCGGGCGCAACCCCAGGCCCGCACGGCGGTCACGATTCGGGGGACGCCTCAACGATTCTACGGAATCGGATCGTGATATAATGGTATCATAGCACAGATTCAAGTTCCTTAGACTCTCGCACTGGAAAAGTTTCTTTAACGATCAAATTCCTGTGCAAACTCTTGAACTCGCTAGGCCAAAATGAGATACATTCATGCAATAAGTCCATAATACATTATGATTCTAATATAATTTACCTTCTTTTGAAGGAATGGCACCAACGCAATCTGCATCGCAAGCACCGGACGAAACGCAAGGCCAAGAAAGTAGTTCGGGCACTTTGGGAAGCTCTCAGAGCCAGCGTGGCATATCTCAAGTCGACCCGCTAAAGCGGGTGATGCAAATGTTAGAAGCACAACGACAAAGAGATGATGCTCGCCAAGCCAAGTTCGAAAGCAATCTAGAGACCCGATTCTCAGTCCAGCAGAAGCAGGTAGATACCCTGCAACAAATCGTTCAGACTTTGGCTGCCAACCATTCTGCCGCAATAACAACGACTCCGGTGGAACAGCTCGTGCTTGAAGTAGAGACGCCACAAATTCCAAGGCCGAGGGACGTGACTGCCTTCGACTTTGGCCACTTCAAGAAAGTCTGCAATATCCTATTCAACGGGACTGAGGACCCAGTGGTAGCTCTAGATTGGCTAGCCGAACTTGAAAATCACTTCGCTCTGCTAGAGGTCCCCGAAGAGAAGCGCGTCGCCTATGCGCAACTACAGCTCCGCCTCAACGCACACGATTGGTGGGACGTACATCGACGATCTCTCCAATTTGATCACGGAGAGGAGGCGATCTCGTGGACGACCTTTCGTGCCGCGTTTGAAGAGGAGTTTATACCCCCTCCAGTACAACGTCAGATGGAAAACAAGTTCGTGCAGCTGCGACAGGGCAGTATGACAGTTAAGCAATATTTCGCCGAATTCAACCGACTCTCCAAATTCGCTATGGCCTATTTACCTGATGGAGCGAGTCGAGCTAGAAGGTTTGAAGGCTGTTTGCGCCCTGCCATTCACGGGCACGTGGTCGTTAATCAGTATGGAATAATGCGTGAAGTCATGAATCACGCCCTATCCCTTGAACCGCAGTATCCTCACGTTCCTACCGGCACTGTGCATACCTCCAATCACAAGCGCCAAAGCAACGAGAGAGGAAACAATGCTGCAAAGCGTCACAACGACGACGGTTCACAAAAAGGGAATCGGGGGCCAATTTGCCATTTCTGCAACAAGCCGGGACATATAGCCGACAATTGTCGTCGTAAGCTAGGGTCTTGCCTCCGTTGCGATGATCCCAACCATCGGGTCGATGTTTGCCCCCTCCCGGATCGTCGTACCCAGCATAATGCTCCCTAACGGTAGGCCATATTCTTAAGTTTTGGGACGAAACTTCCAATTGGTTGGGTAGGATGTAGCGCCCCGTTCCTCCGGTACGGGGAGCGCGACTAAGAAACAATAGACGGTATCATTCGATCGGGATAGATTGAAACAAGAACTCGTCCTCGTTATGGATTTATTTCTTCGGAATCGATTCCCATATTCAGTGGACCGTGCCCCCGGGATCGACTTAGCGGCAGAGTCAGGAGGGACCTCTCTGCTGCTATCTTTTATTGCCTCGATTTTCGATGTCGCTTGTTGCTTTCGTGCTTTGAGTTGGTTTTGGGATTTGCTTATTTTTTTGAACAGTTTTGATGGTTTTTATTATTTTCGTTCATTGAACTGCACTTCAATTCCGAGATTGGAAAAGTGGAAGAGGTATTGATCGAGCTGTTCGTAATGCAGGTGAACGAGCAGTAGGCGGCTTGCAAGCGGAGTCGTGAAGCGCCTCTTTCCTTCTCCCTTCCAACAATCTAAGTGAGTGGCTACCATCCCGATTAGCTAGCCCTGCTTTCAAGTCTTCACACCAAAAACTCTTGCATTCTTGTTGCCCCAATCAGACGATACCAAGTAATAATAAAAGATACCAAGATAAAAGAGAATAGACTTGGATAATACTGCTTGTCAATCAAACTTGGGAACGGTTACTTACTTGCATGCTTGTTCGTTTGGAATATTTATCATATGCATAATACAAGTTAGAATGTATGCTCTTCTTTAAATTATGCTATGAACAGAACTCATCCTGAATGCAATAATCTGAATAGGGAGACTATGCAAAAGTAGATCTCCCCCCTATTACTGTCCTGTGCCTGTTATTGCCCTGAATTGCCTCAACTGCTAACTTAGTGTATATGTTGATCACGGACAACTTGTGCACAAGATCTTAGTTCCTGCGGATGGTTGCTGGGGCACTAGCACCGATCCGATCCGGACGAAACTCCTGAATAGTCGCATGTATCGGATGGAATAACTTGTAGCGCCCCTGTTCATTACGTTACTTGTTATTTCATTCAGTTACTATGCCACGTCCAATATAGCATCCCGCCAGTGATCTCCTGTATATTTAACCTGTTGCAAACTAACTTGTGTCTTCGAGGCAGGGAAGGCAAGGTAAGTATTGTGCAGGTCGTTCAGACGGACAGGTAAAAGCCACCGAACGGTGGCAAGTTCATTTCAGTATTATATATACTGTTGGTTGTAAATGAACTAAGGCCAGATAAAAACCCACAAAATATGCATGCTTCATTAAAACAATGTGTTGATTGGTATAGTTCGGTTAGCTCGCCTTCATCAGTATGTTTCGACATGCTGACCCTCGTTGAAACAGGTTCTCCGCACCAAGGCAAACCAAGCTAGGAGCCGAAGTCGTCTTCCCGATCCAGTCCAGCTGTTGGCGCATCTTCACCGCGTCCCTTGAAGCATTTTGAAGACAGAAGCTTGCAACTCTTCATACACAAATACAGCTTCGTGGCAAAGCCATCCTCCAGCCCGGAGGTCTATACATTTTGAAGTTTAGTAAAGGAATGTAATGTACAGGACTGCTATCTCATTTTGAGTCAACACTTTTGTAAGCCCGTGCGGCATATTAGCTGACTCATTCAAGAGTTTGTAATAGATGTTCATTATCAATAAAGAGAACTTTTCAATATTTCAAATCTGTGTTTCAATTTATCTGCGTACTCTGAATATGTGCTTGCTATGCAAATCATTAAATCCTTGTGCGGGCGCAACCCCAGGCCTGCACGGGGGTCACGATTCGGGGGATGCCTCAACGATTCTACGGAATCGGGTCATGACAGCTGGTTAATTCCTAACTTCTTGAGCTGATCTTTATGTTTCAAAGCATCAAATTGGGCTTTCAATTCTCGAACTGCTTGTATTGGATCTTCAGATGGGAGAGGGACAGCAAAAAGGTGAGAGATTGGATGTATTGTAACTCCAACAGGAGGTAATACATTCTCCGGGTTAAGAGGTTGAGGAGCAGCTGATTCTTGATTTTGAACAGGCTCTTGGCTTACATTGGCTGGTAATATGTCTACCCCTACACGTAGTTGAGTCGGAGGATTAGGTATTTGAGCTATTGCAGTTGTATGTTGAGTCACCATCATTTGGTGCATACTCTCCATCATGGTATGCATTTCTTTAAGTGATATTTCCAATGCAGTGATGCGTTGTTCAGTACTTCATGATGGGGAAGCTTCTTCATGTTCGTCTCAAACAGCATTAACTCCCATTTCTCTAGATGTCACTGAGGGATTAGTATAGATCTCTGTAGAGATTGAATCTATACTTTCAGCATCTGGTTCAGAAAATTGGCGACTCCCAGTGTCGGAATCTGAAGAATATGAAGCTGATTGTCGTGACCTCGAGCGAGTGTTTCGAAAAACACCTTCTTCAAAAGTCTCGATGAGTCTGTCAAATCTCCTTTGGCTTGGAGTTCTATAGGGATGACGTCTTGAACTTGACTTTCCTCTAGGAATATACGAAGCCATGTTTACTGAAGCAAATGTTGGTTCTTCTTCCAGAAGAAGAAGAAGGCTTATTCTGCCATTTTACATCAGTAGGAATGTGTAGATTAGGAACCATAACCCTTTCTCTGCCATAGGAATACAACAGTCCACCCATATGAGTAGCATATGCCATCAACTGTCTAATGAGTGTATCTTTCCGTGAAACGAGTCTTCTTTACACGAACAGACCTATCCTGGCGTAATTTAGATTTTTGCATAGGTTCGCGTAAAACAGGGAAAATTCTCAAACGTCTTTCAGTGTCACACGTAATCTGTACAGTGGGAACTTTCTTCTCTTGTAGGCATAAAAGCTTAGAGGTTGAAGGATTCGTCACTTGTTTTTCTTTGATATTATCAAAGGGTACATCTGCCTCATCATAGACGGGAGATATAATTTTACACGCAGGGCGTGTTTGAAATTTTTGGATTGGCACTGAGGCCTTGCCAGAAGTTTTGTCTACCACGTCACAGACGGGAGACGAAGGTTTACGCCCAGGGCATGTTTGAGACTCCTGGATTGGCACTGAGGCATTGCCAGAAGTTTTGTCTACCACGTCACAGACGGGAGACAAAGTTTTACGCACAGGGCGTGTTGGCTGTGTTGTCACAACTTTGTTGATCAGTGAATGAAAACTTGCAGGAAGGGTAGAGGACGTCTTAGGCATCCACACTTTACGCAGCTTCCTGTTGTTATGGACAGAGGAGGAATGAGAACTACCCCCTGCATAAAGCATGTCTTCATAGGCAGATTGATCGAACTGGACGACCAAAGTCTTCTTCGTCGATCCGATGGATACAACATCGTGTTGAGCAATTGCTTTCTCGTCAGAGGAGAAAGTCGTCCCCAGCAGAGTCGCCATTTTGTTTGGATAAACAAAGTTTATACGAAACTTTTGCTTACAAACGAGAAAAGAAAAAAGTACAAATAATCCTATACGAGGATATTAAGTAGAATAAAATGATTCTGGGAAAGTATTGCTATGGAAGTCTGATCTGCAGTCAATCACTTTGTTCCTTGGACTACACGATGATGAAGAAGTGCTGTAGAAGAAGCTTCAAACTTTCTCTGAACTGAAGGCAAAAGCCGGCCAAAGGAAAGTTGCAAGTAGGATTGAAATCTTGTTGCCAAAGTTGTCAGCCAAAACCAATTCCCCCCCCCCTTTTACTCTGTGACCAGGGGTCTCTATTTATAGAGATCAATCAAGTAACTGTCTGGTTGGCGTAAAAGCCAAATGACTGTCTTGTTGGTGTAAAAGGCCAAACTGTGAAGAAGATTGCCTCCTTTACGCTGCGGTTATGACAACTGCTACCCACGTTCAAATAATCTTTTGAATCTGCGTATGACAGGTATCCCTTTATAAGGTAACGCGTATAACTGCTTCTCGAAGATCATGGCATGCAAGCCACGTAGGTAACTGCCCCTGCGTAAAACTTGATGATTCATGAATAATAGATAACCAGCGTAAAATAGCCAATTATCCTTCACGACTGAGGTCTTGAGCATATTCTGGGCTAAGTAGTCTTATCAACGTACCTTTGCAAATATAGCCGAGTTGGCATATTTCGAGGAGATAGCATACGGCATACTCCTATAGTTGAAAATAGCCTAGTTGCCGTAGAATGCAAGGATGGTGATGTGAGCGTATTAGTCACAGTCTTAGCTTTCCCATTCATGACAAATTTTAAAAAATAGAACAAAATCTCGTGCATTAAATGCAGAGATATGCCTCAATCTCGTGCATAAAATGCAGAGATATGCCTCGAGCTCTATACAAGAAACAGCTTTTGACGTGGCGTCTGATTTTGTCTTATCTTGAGCGTAAAAACTCATTTTTGTCAATGTAGAATAGGCAGCGTATTCAGAAGACTCCATTTTTCTTCCTTTGAATGCGTAAAAATGATTTGTATCAAAAATATGTCACAAAATGATAACCTAGGTCTCTGTGCAAAATTATTATCACAGCCGTTCTCTCGATCATCGTGCAATACTTTTGTCAAATGTCAGATTCACTGATTTGACTGACAAATTCATTCGAGAAATACGAAGAGTTTTTCGTACAACTTTATGCTGCATTAAAAAAACGTATTTTAAACTTTACGCAGGAAGGTATATTAACCTTTTACGCAGAACAACCTTGAAGCTCTGCTTTACGCAGACAGCTCTGAAGCCCTATTTTATGCCAAACAACCTTGAAGTTCTGTTTTACGCAGACAGCTTTGAAGCCCTATTTTATGCCAAACAACCTTGAAGCTCTGTTTTACGCAGACATCTCTAAAGCCCTATTTTACGCCAAACAACCTTGAAGCTATGTTTTACGCAGACAGCTCTGAAGCCCTATTTTACGCCAAACAACCTTGAAGCTCTGTTTTACGCAGGGAGGGACTTCATGTATGTTGGGGGTTTTGACTGTAAAATATGCGGACAATTCTCCAGCATATTTCATGCTTCTACACCTGCCTTAGCTAAAGTGTATGATGTCCTCCATATCTCTCAACTTCGGATGTATGTGCATGATCTGAGTCATATGGTTAGTTTCGATCAGTTGGAGCTGTGCACGGACTTATCATACTCACAGGAACCTATGCAAATCTTGGATCGCAAGAAGAAAGTGCTACGAAATCAATCGATGCCCTTGGTTCGAGTGTTATGACGGAACCATTCGGTCGAAGAATCAACGTGGGAGATAGAGTCAGAGATGAAGGAGAAGTACCCTTCATTGTTCATTCAGTCGAAGGTAAGACCTTGTTCTTAACTTTCAGGACGAAACTTTTACTTAGTGGTATATTATGTAGTTCCTCAAATCCTGATCCGACCGGGATACGCACTATATAATAGGCTTGTGGCTAATCATCTGAGTCGTAGCTTAATGTTTCGTAGTCTTTCGGCATCCTCTTGCCACAGACAAAATACGATAATCCTTTCCAACAAATGGACAGGCTTCTATTGAAACGAGTCCAATAATTTTTATGTTTTGTTGCTTGGTTTTCTTGATTTTGCTTTAGAATTTTGTTTTGGTGTTGCTTTCGATTTGCTTGGTTTTCGCTGTTGGCTTTCTCGCTTGGAGCTTTGATTCTTGAGGATTTTTGGAAGGAATGATAGGCAAAAGAATTCTAACTCGATGCTTGTGCTATTGCAGGTCCGCGTAACCGACACTTGATCGTCGCTAGACGGGACTCCTTTCAGCACATTCTCTTATCGATGGGTGGTTCGGACCCTTCTTTCCTACTTCTTCATGCCAACATCCTTAATATTTCAAACGTTAAATCGATGATGTCCGGCTGAACGCCTACGAAATCCTCAGCCATAATGCACGCCACCCACTAAGAAAGGAACATAGATAATTGTAGTCTAACTTGTATATAATGCACACAACCTATAACATGAGCTTCGCAATGAAGCAAGCAGTTGTGGTTCGAAACCAATAAACTGCTTGATGGAGTACAGCATTGTGCCTCGGAGAGTTTGGACCCACGGGCCACCAAAATCGGAATATGTCACTACCACATTTTCTAGGAAAGGGTATTTTGGTAATTTCCTATTTAAATAAATATTGTGCATGGTAAATAATTATTTGTTGTATTATTTAATTATTGTTAGTTATTATTTAATTATTTTAGACTTATTTTAGTGGACCCAACTAGTTTAGTTTGGACCCATGGACCAACATGAATTAATTAGTTAGACTTGGCCCATTTAGAAAGCCCATAGTTAAGGAGATGGATTAAATTAATTAAATGATTAGACTAGAAGCTTCCTTCCTTAATTATTTCTTCATGAGAGGCCCCAAGGGGTACATTGAACATTTTACAATTGCTTGGGGGAGGGGCTATGGCCGGCCTATTAAAGAGGGGGGGAAATTTCTCTCTCCTCTCATCTCATTCCAAATCTAGATCTAGAATTCTCCCACTACCAAATTCCCTCCATTCCCAATCCAATTCCCTACCAAATTCATTCCAAATTCTTCCCAATTCACCATTAGAGAAGGAGGAAGCAAGGATCTAGAAGAAGGAAGCAAGGATCTACAAAGAGGAGCAAGGATCTACAATTTGGAAGCAAGTTCATCTCAATTGGAGGTTTCATTGGGAATCCATCTCCCAATAGGTATAATTCAGATTTTCCCATTTAAATAGCTTCTAAATCTGAGATTTAATCATGTAAAATCAACCTATATGTATGTAGTACCCATAGGACTTTGTTTTGTGTTCATAGGAGACCCATGGAGAAAGTTATGGTGCTTTTTGTGTCAATTTTGTTGGAATTCCGAATTTATATTTTGTTGTGTGTGTCAATTGATCCTATAGATCAATTGAACATGAGATTTGTGTTTGAGGCTAGTGTCGTGTCCATATTGGGATACTTGTGGTTCGTATCCCAACTATTTGGTGATACGTGTCATTTGGGGGTTTTCCTCCGACACGGGACTTTGAACATGTCGTATTTTGACACGGACACATAGATCTACTTTTGACGCTTTGATTTGTTCATAAATATTATTTGTGATTTGTTTGTGTCCTTCGGGGTATATTTGGTTGTGTGTTGGACTCGTGTCGCATGCGTATCCTAGATCTAGTGGGATACGGTAAGATACTCTCCAATTGTGTGTATTTTTGCATAGATCTAATTAATTGTGGTTCAATTCTTCATTTATAATTAGTATATATATATGGATATTAAATATTTATTTTATGTATTTATTATAGTAATTATTGTAGCATAGATCTATATTTTGGGTGTGCTAATATAATGTACAATATAATATGTAGCTTTCTTGCATGCAAATATATATGTTACTACTTGTTAAATAATATAATTTATACATAAAATGTTTTATAAAATATATTTGTATGTTTAATTGTGTAATTATATTATTTATAATTATTATGTAATTATTTGGATATTAATGTAAATATTTTAGGTGTGCTTCTAGCCATGTAAATTATATGTTCTTTGTTAAATATTTGAAGGTATAAGTTTATGTGTATATTAATATATATATGTACATTTTTGTATTAATGGTTTATATATATATATATATATATACTATTTTATATATTTTGTTTATATATATATATATATATATATATATATATATATATATATATATATTGTTTATATATTCTGTTTTTATATATATATGTATATATATATGTGTTTTGTGAGGAATAATAATTGTAATAATATATTATGTTATTTATATAAATGTTGGGTTGTATATATATTATTTTAGGGTATATATTAATTATATTATTAGTATACTTTGTGTGAGTTCTTTTTGAATCTAATTTGATTCCTAAATTATTGTAGTTTATCTCTATATTATTTTATAGATGTCTTGTGAGGTTGACTTTGGGTTTGACCATGTTTGACTTTAGTGGACTTTAGAGTTGACCATAGTTGACTTTTGACTTAGAATTGACTTATTGACCTAGAAATTGCCTAGTTTGACTTGTTCTCTTTCCGGGACCTTGTATTAATGTGGTATTCCATATCTAGGTCTTCGAGGCACCGAGTCATACATTTGTGAGACTGTTCATTGGACTTCAGGCGAGTACATTCTCTGATAGTTTCTCATTTATGATATCCTCTATGTTCGTTGTATCTAGTGTAGATATACATGTTCTCTTGACACTATGGTTACACGGATTGGTATATCCGGATCTCGTCATGAGATGTTATTCCTTGGTATATGGTGTATATGGTGCAAGTATTGTTTCATTGGTTATCTTGTACATGTACAGACACCGATTCTCGGGGAGACTAGCTATCTTCTTGGGGAATCTAGTGCCATAACGTACCGTGGTTGGATCTATTATACCAGTCGGGGTGGGGAGTATTTTAGTGTAGATATGTGATCATACCCTCCTTGTGCATGTCTTGTTCCTTGTGAGTGTTGATCATACACCGCACGTATAATCAGCCAGGCCATTATACTCTTGTGCAAGTTCCTAAGCCGATCACATGTTAAAGCTAGTACTCACACACTTAGTCATTAGTATTCTTGTTCTATCAGCATATTGTTCATTATTGTATTTCTTTCCAGTACTTCCTTATTGTCTATACATTTCTTGTATCTATTTATGCATCTTGTTTATCCACAGCTACTTACTGTTACATAGTTTTTATCATTATTTGAGAACTGCTGTTAGGGTTGTACTCTGCTCCTTTCCTGACTGGATATATTTTTCCAGATGACACTGAGGAGTACCCTACCTATTATGGACCCCGGGATGTTGTGGGTTTAGATTCTGAGACCCTGGCTCAAGAGGGACTTATTCCAACTGAGACAGTTGACCCTGGAGTTGTAGCTTTATAGTTTTGTAGTATTCTTTTGTACTGGATTTGTCTCCAGCATATTTCTGTATTTTTCTTCAGACTCATTGATGTATTATTTTAGACTCATGAGTTGTATTGTGACTATTCTATTCTTATCTGATTCGTGTTCATTCTATCTTAGTTCTGTGATTGAGTACACTATCTTTTGGTGGTTTATTATATTAGATAGACTTTCTAGACAGCGTTCTACCGCCGATTCTGCGGCGTAGGCTGGGCGTTGTTTTCGACTAGTACCCTTACCCCGGGTGCGGGTCGTGACAGAATACGACTTTGAGAAAATATGAACTGTTGCATAAGTATATAGCTGCTTTACTTCTTATGTTTCATCTCATGCATTATTTGACAGTTTAACTATTCAAATATCTGCATGGTCTGGGACAACTTGTGCACAGGGTTTAACATTTTCTCGAAACGGTATCTAGGCCACTGGAACCGAACCGACCCGGAGGAAAATATTTGATCGTGCTTGGCACGATGCATTGCGGGACTTCAGCGGAGCATGCAACCCGAACTGATAGGGCACGCCGCAATGCCTTTGGATAAGTCCCCATGGTGTCGATCACACCAATGACTGCATATAGCTAGAACACATGCTAACTTATTGTCTTGTGCAGGTGGTAAGTATACTTGTGTTTCAGTGCAGGGCTGGGGCGCATCGGTTGAGTAAGCAACCGATGGGCTATATGGTTTCTATGTTATTTTTCTCTCAAAAATATGTGACTGATATAAACTGAATTCACTCTAGTTCTTAATAGCAAGATCATTTCAATGCATGCTCTCCTTTAATAAACAAGTGTTGATTTAGGCGAGTGGGTTCATCCTGCTCACCAGTACAGTTGAGTACTGACCTACGTTTGTGGGCACCATTTCAGGCACTCAGGGTGCGCAACGCTAGTGGATAGACGATAAGGCGTTGGAAGCTTTCTATTTTCAAGTATAGTTGAAGTCAGTTCATTTTGGAGGCATGGATTTCAACCTATACAAGGGCGTAATGCACGGGACTACGAAGATTATCTGATGGAGCGCCCTATATTTTGAGTTTTCTTTTGTAATATAATCAATGTAGCAGAGAGGCGTATCAAATATAAACTCTATGTAAATTACTCTGATTTCAATCAATGAAAAAATATGTTTTCTTCCTATACTCTGTGTTCAACTCTCTGTGAATGTATTTTCTAATTTGTGTTTCAAATAGATTTTTATCATTGCACGTTCTTGCCTTGTGGGAGCACAACTCCAGGCTCGCACGACATCACGCCCAAGTGAGGACGATTAGTTCAGCAAAGGATCTAAGCAAGAACGATAGACTCTTGCGGAATCGGGACGTGACACCACCTTATTACCAAGAGGCAACTCCACCAAGTCCTAAATATGGTTCTCCCGAAGAGCTCCCATCTCATCTTCCATAGCGGCGCGCCAGGCAGGATATTTGAGTCCTTCCTCTGCAGAATTATGGATCTGAATTTCGTCAATAGTAGCCACCAAGGAATGAGTCTGACTCACGAGCCCTTTGTAGTTGTTAACATACAAAGAATGGTCGTGACATATACGACGAGGATGAGACGGTATATCAGACGATAGAGAATCAGTAGAACTAGAGGAGGACGATGGCTCTATTGCCGTGGGCAACATTGATGATACTTGTTTTGTCGGAGTTGGTAAGACTGGCGATACCAGTTCTTACTGAGCCGTTGTTTGCGAACCGTCGGACCGGGAGACTGGCTCGGCATGGGAGGGCACCCTTAGGGGGGCTGCTGTAATTGAACTGGATACAGTAGGAAATGCTCTTTTGGGTAAACTTTAGGAACATAATCTATAGTAGATGGGAGTAAAGGAAACTAAATTTCAACAAATGTAACATCTCGAGACATAAAATACCCCTTCAAGGTTGGTATAAAGCAACGATACCATTTCTAATCCTTAGGATACCCAAAAAAATATACTTAATTGCCTTCAGGTCCAATTTAGAAAGGGTAGGTCGAATATCTCGAACATAACACAAGCATCCAAAAATTTTGAGAGGAAAAAAAAAATGGCATACCATTAGGATATAACCGAGAAAAAGGAGTAGCGTCATTGAAAACAGCAAAAGGCATATGATTGATCAAATAGCAGGCTGTAAGGACTACATCCGACCAAATTTTCTGGGAGTATGTGCATGAAACATAAGAGCACGCGTTGTTTCCAGAAGGTGAAGATTCTTGCGTTCGGCCACACCATTCTGTTGTGGTGTGTAAGGACAGAAAGTTTGATGGATGATGTCATGTCTACCCAGATAAGAATTTAACTTACGAGATAAATACTCACGACCATTATCACTTCAAAAATACTTAATAGGTACCCCAAATTGGATTTTGATTTCTATATAGAAATTATACCAAATATCAAATAATTCGGAATAATTTTTTATCAAGTACAAGGGTGACACTTGAGTAGTTATCAACAAAGGAAACAAATTACTTAAAATCCATCACAGATTCAATTGGGCAAGACCCCATACATCAGAATTCACTAACTCAAAGGGAGCTAATGCAGCTTTATTTAGACTCACTGGATAGGGGACCCGGTGATGTTTGGCCAAACTAAATGACTCACAATAAAAATGAACTTGAAAATTCAAAGATGGACACATTTTCTGGAGAGCTTGGATGGATGGGTGGCCTAACCGACAATGCAACTCAAACAGATCAAGTGTCACGTCGGCACAGGTAACGGAAGAGAATATGTCAAACAAGTATAAGCCTCCAGCCATATGTCCCCTACGTATAGCCTTCCAAGTTTTAGGTCCTGAAAAACACAATCATCCGAAAAGAATGTTACCGAGCATTGCAAGTCACGAGTATTTCTACTAATAGATAAGAGATAGAATGGATTGCCAGGTATATGTGGAACTGAATTGAGTGGCAGACTAGGAGAAAGACGAAAACTTCCTTTTCCATGAACTCTTAGGGAATTGCCATTCGCAACACTAATATCTAAACCCGGCCAACAGATACGTAATTACACAACATACATATAGCGCATGTCATGTGATTAGACGCACCTGAGTCAATCACCCATTGCTTCGACCTTACCCCATACGTCGTTGAGTACCTAGTTATGGATCCAGATGTGGAGAGTTCACCACGACGCTGAGCATGGAAGTCAGTAAAAGCGGCATAGGTCTCTGTCGTCATCTGCACTAATAGTCCGTCATCATCATGAGCATTTGATGCAGCATTTGTGATAGGTACTTTGGGACACTGCCACTGGAAGTGTCCTTGTTGTCCACAGTTGAAACATGTCTGTGGTCGGCCTCCATCACGCATACTATCTCCTCGTCCACCATTTCGGTCAGTATTTCAGCCATCATGTCTACCACCACGAAATACACCACGAGAAACACCCAGGGAAGACCGATTAGCAGGTGCATCACTTGTAGTAGTCTCAACGATCTTGGCTGATCGTAGGACATGAAAGTTGGCTTCAATCAAAGATGAAAGCTCGGACCCAACAATAATCTGAGACCATGCAAAGTCTACATCAGGACGAAGTGAGGCAAGATATGTCATGATATAGAGTTGTTGGCGTTGACCTTGCCTCATTGATATCCGTCGTCAATGGTAACAAGCGATCCACCTCATCAGTTAGTGCCTCAAAGGCACGAAAGTGGACCTTATGTGACTTGTCTGCTTGGTCAGCTTGGTAGACACCAACGAACGAGTCATAGATGCAAGAAAAATTGTGTATGCCATTAAACGTTGTTATAAGGACCTCACATAACTCCTTCACTGAATTCATGTTCTGAACCATGTCCCCAACTGATGATTCCATCGAATTCATTAATTGTGTGAACAATCGACTGTCATCTGTCTTCCACTGTTCATAGATGGGATCAGTTTTCTTTGGAGGGTTGTCATTCAGATGCTTGGAAAACTGCATTCCCCGAAGCGTCTTCTCAACCTTTTTGCCCACGTAGAGTAGCTATCTGGACCATCCAGCCTCCGATCGACCAATCGAATCGAAGACACCATTGTACCAGTAATCGGTGTTCCTACCTCCGTGTTCCCGATACTGGTGCACCAGTACAGCTATTCACCTCAGTGTTTGTCATCTTCGGGTACTTGATTTGACTGTTGATGATCACATCAACCTCGCTAGTGCAGAATCAATGTTGCCATAACTGGCTTGCGCAATGTAGGCAGAGATTTGAATGTGGACCACACAAAACAAGACAGATATTCACACAACCCAGGTTGTTCTTTGTTGGATCCTGGTGTATATACCAGACCAAGAAAGGAATAGAGATTCACGCAAACAAGCATCTTTTTTACTCCAAGTTAACTCCTGATGTCGATGAATAGCTTTAGAGGTTTAAACAAATAATCATAGTTTACCCTCTATAAAGCTTAACACTAACCTTTTTTTGCTGAAACCTAGGTTAGGGTTTGGGTTTGGCAGCTTTTATTATGGGGGCTAGGGTTAGGGTTTGAAGAGGGAGCGATCGACATGGGAAAGGGGGGGTTGTAGGAAACTAGGGTTAGAGTCAGATATGTTTGGTAAAGCGGGGACTTAGGTTGGTCGGATATAGGCGGAGCGATGTACGGGAGGTCGGATCTAGGCGCAGGTGGAGGGGGCGGATCTGGTCGCAGGCAGAATAGGGGACTGTAGGGGGTCGTCGATTGGTGAAGGTCTGGGAGGAGTAGTGCAAAGGGGTGAGGCAGGTCGGTTTGGAGGCTGGCTGGAACAGTGCAGGGTAGGCAAATTTTTAGGGTTTGAGAGAGTGTGGGAGAGAGATGAGGGGGGAAATATAGCTCTGATACCATGTAGAATAGGAATAATAAGATGGATTATTATTGAATGAAGGATTACATATATATAAGAGAGGAGTCAGCTTTCTCTATTATCCTATCCGATGTGGGACTAAAGCTCAATACACTTAATACTTAACATCCGATATCTATTTCAACCTGGTATTGTTTGGAAGGTTGGATAATAAGAAATTCTTCAATCTCTTTAGAAACTATCAGTAGAAGCTTAAGGTTCCTTAGTGATTGTCAAATGGTACAAGAAATTTGATCTCTACTATATGAAAAGAAGCGCACATGAGACATATGTGGTGAACACAATCAGTGATGCATCTACCGAATTGTGGCACATGCGGCTTAACCATATCAGCGAGAAAAAATGAGCTACTTGTTGAAGATGAAAATAATTTTGGGGCTAAAGTCTACAAAATTGGAAAGATACACGCACTATATTGCTGGAAAGCAGAACATGGTGTATTTTCAATATCACCCAGATTTAAGGAAGCCAGCGTTGCTCGAGTTGATTCACTCAGACGTTTGTGATCCAATGAAGGTAAAACATAATATGGTACTTCTTATTTTGTAACATTTATAGATGATTATTTCAGAAAAGTTTAATCTTAGGCTATAAAGTCAAAGGAGTTTCATAACTCCATTGAAAGAGAAACTGACAAAAAAGTTGAAATGTGTTCGGTCCGACAATAGCAGCGAATGCATTGGTCCTTATGATGCTTATTGCAAAGAATAAGGAATACGACACCAGAAGTCTCCACCAAAGATACCTCAACTCAATGGTATAGCGGAGCGTATGAACATGACACTGGTGGAGAGGGTACGGTGTTTGGTCTCAGAAGCAAGCTTATCTGATTGGGGTGAGGCTCTTAATACTGATGCTTATTATCAGACTTGATACCCATCTTTGATATTCAGTTATTATTCAGCTCTTTATTCCTACTTATTATTTGTACTGTGGATGAGATATAGATTGTGTGTGACTTGTTGTGACAGTATATTACCACTGGTGGATTGGATATTCATGTACAGCGTACGTGTGTATATGATTTCCATATATTGGAGTTCGTATACATACGGCTGGACGTGTTACGTATTCCTAGTCCTACTTATTTTGGGACAGGGGCGTGACACTTATGTTATTAATTTGTCTCATATTGGTCCATTGCAAGATGATATGCATAGTACATAATACAGTCACCTTCGAGTATTTTGGTGTAATGCTTTCATGCATGTACCGAAGGACGAGAGGTCCAAACTTAGGTCGAAGACGAGGTAGTGCATCTTTGCTGACTATAGTCGGGATAAGTTCAGATATATATCTACGACCTAGTGGAAGGAAAGCTTTACCGAAGTAGGGACGTAAAATTCATCGAGGATCAAACCATGACCAACACTCAAGATTTCAAGATATTTTTTGAGGCTGACAATTTGCCTAAGTTAGAGTTATCACCCTTCGAACTGTTTCCAGAGGACACTACAAAGAATCCAGTTATGGAGGAGTCAGTACATAAAATTGCTCCCAACCTTGGTTATTATTTTGTTCATGATGATTAAGGTGTACCTCAGGAGGATGAGCATGCCGAGGAGACAACTCCTGAAGGGCATGAGATTATTAGTACACAACTAGCACCAAAGGTTCTGTTGAGAAGGAGCACGAGAGAGCGTTGACCATTTACGAGGTACTCACCAGATGAGTATGTGTTATTAACTAATGGGGGAGAATCTGAAAGCTTTGTAGAGGTGATGAATGACAAATATTAGCAGAAGTGAATACAGACCATGTAGGAGGATATGAGTTCCTTACCAAAAAAACTCCACTTATAAGTTTGTGCAGTTGCCAAAGAGAAATAAGACTTTAAAGAAGCGATGGATATTCAGTGTGAAGCAGACAAAAGATCTGACTCACCCTCGATACAAAGCAAAATTGATAGTCAAAGACTACAATTAGCAAAAAGGTGTGGATTTCGATAAAATCTTCTCATTGGCCGTCAAGTTATCATCTACCAGGTAGTGCTAGCTTTAGCAACCAGTTTCAATTTAGATATTGAACAAATGGACGTGTAGATGGCATTGCTCCATGGTGATTTAGAGGAAAAACTATACATGGAGTAGCCAGAGGGAATATGTGAGGATAAGCCACATTTAGTCTGTTAGTTGAAGAGTATATAATCTGAAACAGGCTCCGCGATAGTTGTACAAAAAATTTGAGTCATTTATGGGGGAGCATGGTTATGCACGTACGATATCGAACCATTGTGTGTTTGTGAAATTTTTTGTCAAAGATGATTTCATCATTTTAGTTCTCTATGTCGACCATATGTTATTAGTGGGTCGAAATGCCACAAGGATAGCAGAGTTGAAGTGCCAACTGGACACAACATTCTCTATGAATGATTTGGACGCAGCGAAGACTATTCTTGGAATGGAGCTTAGCCGAGAGAGTCCAAGTTGTTGTGGTTGTCCCAAGAAAAGTACATTCACCGAGTACTTCAGTGTTTCAGGATGGACGCGTCAAAAAAATTTAACCACCCCCTTGCAGCTCACTTTAAGTTGACTGCAGAGTAGTTTCCATCAACCGAGGACGAAAAAAAAGATATAGAGCGAGTTCTGTATGCTTCGTAGTAGAAGTCTCATGTATGCCATGGTGTATGCAAGACCAGATAGGTATGGTTAGCAGGTATCTTTCCAATTGGAAAAGGTACATTGGAGTGCGGTCAAATGGATCATTTATTATCTTTAAGTCACTACTGATTGGAAACTTTCATTTGAAAGTGATGAGCCGAAGTTGGTTGGTATACCAACGTTGATATGGCTTGAGATGTGGATACTAAAAGATCAACTTCGGTCTATGTCATGATGTTTGCTAGTGGGATAGTCTCGTGACTGTCGCGGTTACAGAAGTGTGTTGCATTGTCTATGACAGAGGCAGAGCTCATTGCGGCGACGAAGGCTTGCAAGAAATTGTTATGGATGAAGAAGTTCCTTTGGAAAATGAGACTTAAACGAGAGCAATATATTTTACTTTGTGTTATTTACCTTGGAAAGAATCTGACATTTCATAGTCGGTCCAAGCATATTGCAATTTGGTATTACTGGATATGAGATGTGTTTGAGACGAAGAACACGACGCTTGAGAAGGTTCATACAGAAGACAGTGGAGCAGATATGCTCACGAAGGTTCTGTCGAAAAAAAAATTTGAATATTGCAGAAGGATCGTCAAAATGACGAGCTCCTACACCTAGTTTAGAAGAGAGAGATGTTGGTGTTTGATTTGGTTCCCAATCTATGTGAAGAATATCTCGAAATACGAAAAAAAAAGGAGAGGTGATGTCTTGGAATTAATTTTAGATTAAAGTTAGAATTAGAATAATTCTATTAGATTTTTTAATTAAATTAAAAAAATTAAATTTAGTTAGGATTTACAAGAATATTATGGTTTTTTTGGGTTACCATTAGACTGAGTGCAAAAATGATAATTTATGGTATTTGTGTATTAACTCCATGATAAAAATAATTTTTTGTATCATGTAGCAAAAACTGAGACCGTTGATGGTATTTAAATACAAATTAGCCTTCTGATAAACACCCTTACATACAATTACTCTCTCGACACATATATATATATATATCCCACATTAACATCTAAGTACCAAAATTGCACAATTGACAAAAATAAATATCTTATGCAATTTTTTAGATATGTACGACTTTAGGATGTTTTTTTAGGATTCTAATATAAATAATAAGACCATACCACTATACGAGGGAGGGACCTTAACAATTACAATTGTATATTTAATATACTTTTTCATTATTACTTTAGGATGCTTTTCTACAATACATTTAATAACTAAATTAAATTATTATAACTTGGACAAATAACAAATATATTTAAAAATTATATCTATCATCACAGAACAAAGAACTATAGCTGAAATGCCGTCAATTGTTGGCAAAATGTTGGAAATAACATACAGATGAGATGATTAATCAAACAAGCGTTATGATTACAAGCTACTTGAAATAGTACATAGACTAAGATAACTAATTAAAGTAACTGGCAATTCGATTTATTTTTTCCTCAATGTAGACTGCCCATTAAATAATTAATCAGCTAACGTTTTAAGTTATATCTACAACATGTTCGCGGATGTACAAGGCTACAAGGTAGTAGTAAACCTTTCTCAAATTACATTTTTGTATCATGGGGGCTGCTTAGGTGGAATTTCTGCAAAGTTGCTATTCGATATCTTTGACAGCATCCTGCATTGTAGAAGATGGAGAAGTGTGAGGACGCATGGTATATGTATTTTCTTATCCTATGATAGTTAGTCGACATAGGAGGTAAAAGACAACAACACTAAACCCTGCAAAATAACCAAGTTACTTGTTCTAAAGATGGAGATAGTTTCGGGGATTTTTTTTTTTTTTAATTAAACACCCCGTTCGAATCGGAATCTGCTCCAACTCCCTATAGTTTTTCAGCTCTACTATGATCTCCCTCAACACAAGTAAACGCAAGTAGGTTTTTTCTTATCAGCAACCTACTATTTGATCATAACCATAGTAGTCAAAGACGTGCCTCTGGCGCACCTCGCAGAAAGGTGCAGCAGTTGCGTCTCGCACCTCATTAGGCAAGGCGTATTTATCCAGGAGCATCCAATGGGCGCCTTTCTGCAAGGCGCAACCAAGAAAAGGCGCATCTTTTTTTTTTTTTTCTTATTTATACAAAACACTTTGAGGCAGCTCTTTCCTCGTACAAGTAGTTGGTTATAGTTGAACACGAAAAAATAAAATTTACTAAAAACATGGTAGAGATAATACAAACTCTTATTAGTTCTGTTGACTGCTACTTTTGCTTTACTAGTTCACTTGGTTATGTTTTAACATATTTTTGTTGGTTTTAATATAATTTATTTATTTATCTATGTATATTTTTAATATTTTTTATATTTGTATCTCGCTTCTCTCGAACGTGCGTCTTAAGCGTGCTTTGTGCCTCGAACGATGTAGACCTTTTGCGTCTTAATTGCGTCTTGCGCCTTTGACTATCTTGATTATAACTTACTGGTTTTTGCTAATAGGTTACTGCTTTTAACATAACGTAGTCTTTGTTGGTTCATACTAATTTTAGCAATAAGACTATTTGACGGAGGGTATAACAGAGTTGAAGGTTGGAATAAATCCAAATTCAAGTAAAGGGGCACTAAAATTTCCCTCCAAATATTTCTTCCTCCAGACATTACCTACGCCTCTAGATTTAAATTAGGCAGTATCCTGAAGAAGGTAACCTACTATCATATCATTTGCTGTGTTGACAGCTGATTGGCAATTTTGCCTTACATTTATTGGGCTAGACGTTACTCATGTTGTGCAGTATCCTCAACTAATTTGTTTCGGCTCCATGCAGCACTCAGTATGCAACCCTTCTCCGTCTTCATCACTATCTACAAGGCACCATCACCACATCCTCTTCTTCATCACTATCTACAAGGGACCATCACCACATCCTCTTCTTTGCATCTTCATCCTCCTAATACAAACGTTGCTTGGACCAATAATGTATTTGATCGAAAGTCTAGCACTTGTTTTTGCATCTTTCTTGGCGACTCCTGAATCTCGTGGAAGCCGACATAGTGTCCTAATCTAGTACTAAGGCCGAGTATTCCACTATGCTAGCCACAACTGCAGAGTTTACATGGCTAGTTCATCTTCTAACTGACATAGGCAACACGCTTTCCACCACTCATAAGCTCACAGAGCATACAAAGATTGACCGACACATTGTGCGACATCACTATCTTACTGGGAAGATTCTCCCTTCCCAAATTACTTACTTTTCACTAAGGTCCACACCCTCTAATTGCACAAGTATACGATTAGCAAACTCTTGTTGATTTGTAAGTTTGAGGGGTTATCAAGTATTGTATTAGTACCTTAGCCATTTCCTTGTATAGCTTCTGGTTCCTTTAGCTCTTCTCTTAGGCCTCTTTTAGTCTCCCCACATTGGCTAGTCTAGCTAGCCTCTCCATAATCTCTTCTACAAATAGCCTTGGGCTAAATTATGAAATGTCTTTTCGCATTTCCCCACAATCGTATTCTATTTCGTTGTGTTCGTGTAGTGTATTGGTAAATCTCCATCATGGACAAAATATGACACAACAAATCTTGGAGTACCTGCGCTTCCTAGTTTATCCAGAATGCTTAGTAAGATGCAAGTGCATGTTTCCCGGTGCCATGTTTCGGTGACATGTTTCCTCTTTGTAATCATGCCCATTGTCCAATCGGCAATAGCAAAATGTTGAAAAATATAAACATATAACTCTCATCCTTCACCAACAGAGTTTTTGGTTGGCATAGACTTTAGCAAATATCAGGCAACCGGGTTCAATATCTCCAGCATTCATTTGATGTAAATTTTGGAAAGAATTATACTCCTGGCTTTCAACCCATAAAATAGTTCTTCTAATTGCAAATTGTGGTGGCATATTGAATATATTATAAATACATAACCTCCATTCCACACCAATACTCTAGAGAGTTTGTCTAGTGGCAAGGACTCAATCTCTTAACCAATAAAATAGGTCTTCAACCTGTATAGGGACATGTTGAATATGAATATATAAACTTCATTATTCACCAACACTTTTAGAATTTTGGTGCAGTGCCATGGACTTTAACTTAATCCATGTTCAATCTTGTAAACCAACAAATAAACTAATGGGAATTTGCTCATGTATATTTTGCTGGATGCATATAAGAAGTTTATCATGTATGACTTCAATACAGAGCTTTTAATTTCTGACAAATAGGTTTCCTTGAGAGCTTAATGCTTTAATTAGTATTTGATCAGTATAACATAAATTTCAGAAAGCTATTTGCTATGGGCCATGGCAGACCTATAACTCAAAGCTATTTTAACAATGAAACACAACCCAACAAAATCATTGTACCAATTATAATATGGCTAACCTAATCTATAAATAAAGTAGTGGGCAACCAATCGTTACCTTGGCAAGCCGAGTTACATAAACTGCTGCAAGAGCTGTAGCTAAGAGGCCAAGGCCCAGGGTCAATAGTTGACCATTTCCTCCGGGTAAGCCCACCTCTGATTCTTCTTGCTACATTTGATCAGAGAAATCAAAATTAACTTTTGGTTCAAGTAAAACTATTTTGAACAATAGTCAGGAATATCCAAGAAAAGGGACAAAAATTTCAACATAATTACTTAAAAGAACATCAGTTTTAATATTAGTAAACTTCTATGTGAGCACGAACACAATTACCAGATAAAACTTATAGATGGGTACATGCTTTTATTTCTCTCCTACCATCACTGCATATGTTACAAAGCTGACCTTTGATAACTCTACATCTAAGAATGGTGATTGAACAATATGTACTAGGTTTGACTCTTCATTATTGCACTTAAAGCTAAAATCTCTCCCTCCTACAAAGAATACATCAAAAAGTTTGTAATTCATGAAACATGTGATTTTTGCCTCTGAAGCAAAAATACCCCAAAGCTCCTTGGGCATATACAAAGTTCAAAGTAGCATATATTTGCATGTTGTTGTAACTAGTATCTGATATTTCCACCTCATTCTCAAACATATCCTTGTACTTCTGCAAACAAAGTTTGCAATGATAAGCCAGATAAATTTGTCTTTCAATTAGTCTCAAGTCCTCTTCTATTTATGTCAGAACCAAGATTCAGAGTTTGATTTTTGACTCTCTACTAAATAAATCACTTTATGTCTGAGGTATATATAAGTCTTTACCATGCCTTTATAACAGGATTATCAAATAAAGCCAATTCCATCCATATCAGAGCCTGGGTAGTCTATTATAAGAAGCTCAATGTGAAAAATGATACCAACATAGAATATAGTGCTATATGACAAAGTGTTGCAGACAGAAATTCCTCCACTTAAGAGTTAAAATTAAACAAACTTGAACTAAGTTGCATACAGTTTATATAAAGGTAAAACCCACTTATCCAAATATCAAGCCAACAAAAGAAAAAAAACTTGGGTTAAGTTAGACTTCTTTTTCCATGAGAAGGGAGAATAATTTACAAGGCTATTCTTACTTTCCACCTTTCCATTGCTTTCGCTATGCAATATTTATTTAGTATAATTAGAGATTCTACAAACACCGAATATATGTTCTCAGTGTTTATATTTTTCACTGCCAGCCTCAGCTTGATAAGGAGGTAGGTCGTCTTAGGTAGTCAACATAACCTCGGTGCAATGTGAGGGTGGGCTACGGCGTCCTGGAAGCAATACACCAAATGCAATCCACACAAGGTGATGAATAAGCAACCGACTTGTAGGGTATAAGAAACCAAGAGCTATGATGCTCATGCAAAAAGGAATGATTACATTAGATGCTTGCACTATAAAACGCTTAAAAGGAAGGAAATAGAGTTGGTGGATACAACAATTAGGAGAAAGTGTAGTACACATCATCCGTAAGAACCTAAATAGTAGGTAATAAATCTTAGAAAATAAGAAAATGGTATATAGGGTTAAATAAAAACACAAGGCAAATATAATTATAGATAGAATATCATGGTGATTAAATCCGCAAGGTGCACTGCGGCAGAGGATGTTCATGACTGAAGCGCAAGACGTGAAGCGAAAGTGAGAACCGCGTGAAGGTAAAGCGCACACTTAATCAACATATTGTAAATTATATTTATAAATCATATATATGCAATAAAGATGTAAGAAATGAACACTAAATTATTAATGATATATCATTTTCTTCTATACACAATAGTATAACTAATTTATTTATTAATGGTTGTTCACGTGAACAACCATAAATAGCATACTAACACTCTAATAGTGAACCAAGAATCCAAATTAAAAGGAATATGGAATTTAAGTACTTATGCTAGTAGAAAATAGAATATATATATATATATATTGTTTATATATTCTTATAGAATTCAGATACATAGTTTAATGCTCCAAGAAATCGCTGTAACTACTTATTATTAGTTATTTCATCAGAGAATTTAGAAGCAAATTCAATACTTCTATCAATTGGAATTATTGTGTTATTTACAATATTATGTCCCAAAAATCTTATTTCTTGTTGAAAAAGTTTCATTTTTGGGGCCGAAATTACTAAGCCATTTTTTATAACTAAGTGTTTGAACACATTAAGGTGTTTAAAATGTTCTTCTATCGTATTAGAGAAAATCAGTATATCATCAATATACGATAGTATGAAACTAAAATGTTGAATGAATATTTTATTCATAATATTTTAAAATTCTGAAGGTGCATTCTTCATACCAAATGGCATAACATTCCATTCATAATGCCCAAAAGGAACAGTAAATGCAGTTTTATACCGATCATTTTTATTTATTTGTTTATATATATATATATATATATATATATATATATATATATATATATTGTTTATATATATATAAACAAAATATATAACATTCCATTCATAATGCCCAAAAGGAACAGTAAATGCAGTTTTGTACCGATCCTTTTCATTTATTTGTTTATATATATATATATATATATATATATGAGGCGTGTCTCAAATGAGCTTGAGTGTCACCAAGATGCGTTGTGAGGCGTGGGCATCACGAAGGAGCCTCGCTCCACGACATCGAGCATTAAGGGATGAGACTCATGAGACTCACTCATGGGGGACACTTTTCACAACTATTTATAATATTAAAAGTGAAAAACTAAACTGTAAAAAGAATTGGAGATAAAATGATATTAAGAGCTTGTATTAAGGAAATAAATAATTAATGGTATACCTTGCATAGGATTGCTTGAAAATATTAAAAGTGAGTTTGGGAAATATATTGACAGATTCGTTCAACAAATACCTAGGGAAGAAAATTTATAAAAGAAAAATAAATGGTCACGATAGAAAGAGAATTATGATTATCAGAGAGTTCGTGGAGGTCATGGACACGGACTAGAAGGCATGGGCAGTTATGATCCATAAATTTACATTGTCATGTGTCCTAATAATAGAAAATATTTGTTTTAAGAAAAGAGTGGGCATTAATTTCCTTTAAGATCTGATTCGATACCAAGCAAGTAGATTATTTTCCTTAATAGGAAGGCTGATAAGGTAGAGTGTAAATATTGCTAAGTTATACAAATAAAAACTTTGACCACATAACAAAGATTGATGGTGTTAGACATTAGTATTAAGACATGCGAGAGAAAAAGATAAGATACACACGAGATTGAGACAAAGAAGAAAATAATAAGCAAGATGGAAAATGTAATGTGGTATAATAAGTTGTATCCTATAAAGAAAGTAACAAAGTTAGACAATGGGTGGACATGGTAAGAGGCGGAAAGAGGAAAGTCCAAAATGTAGTCAAGGGAAAACATTGGGATAATTGTTAGTTCGTCTTGGGAACTCAACGCCTCCACCTCCTACCACTTGAGCAATATATATATATATATATATATATATATATATATATCCTCTTTCTCTTTTGCTGTTGCTACAATGTTTTCTTCTTTTTTCTGTCGAAACGAAGAGAGGTTGAGTCAGGTCCCGTTATGTTTAGGTATAAGTTAATCCAGATTTAAGAGTGAAACCAAGATGTGTCTAAATAGTACTTGGGTCGAATTCAGCCCTTTTTTATTGGGTGCACTGTTGAACCGGACGTAACCCGTGTCCAGAACGTATCCAGCTGTATACAGGCTGTATCCAGCCATATCTCAACAGCACCCTGGTCGTATCATGCCATATTCAGCCGTATTCGAACTATATCCAGCTGTTTCTGTACCCAGTACGTACTGGACAAGGGCACAGCCTCGCTGATTTGGCATGTCCATGCAACATAGTTGTTCATAGAACAGAACTAAAGCTTGATAAATAAAGAGGATGAGATCTTTTACAATCATTTTGTATTGTAGTATACCCTTGAAGTTGAAAGGAAACAACTAAAAATAGATTTGGATTACCTAATGTCTTTATATCGTAATACCAATGCAAATAAGGAAGTGTGTATAAGAATTTGTTAATAGCCCGTGCACACTGTCACATTCACATTGAGAATATGGATCATTACGAGATATAGGCATTAGGAAACCCAGGCTAAGCCATGTTTTAGGGAGTCAGAAGGTTAGGCAATTAAGATACATGTGAAAAATGTGTAGCTGAAATAAAAATAGTGAATGGATAAGAGAGAACACATTGAAAGAGAGGAATGAATTAGTATATTTGATGGTAGCTATAAATAGCGTCAATCAAGGATAAGATGAAAGAAAATCATTTAGTATGTTTTGGACATGCAATGAAGACCTAAATGCACAAGCTGGGATAACATGACCATAGTTAAAGAAACTTGAATTGAGATTTGAAACTGTGAATAAAGGCATGAAATTAGCTATTTGTTATTGTCACAGGACCTTTAACACAAAAAGGAAGGAAAAACATTCGTGTGGCCAACCTCCAAAATATGGGGAAAACATCATGTTGTCTTCCAAGGCCACCCTATCCTCTAAGGTGTCGGAGTTGTCAACTTCTCTAAATCAGAGTGATATTAGATTTTCCACCTTTTTAAAAAGCTTATATTATGTTAGGTTCTTAGTAGCAATCGGCACACCACACAGTCCTCTCTAACGCTCACCTCTTTGAGTCATTAGTGTTGTCACTCCTTTCTGAATGAGTCTTTCATTGTCTGATTTTTTTGGTTTGATGAATATGAATACACTTGATCTTATGTATCTACTTATTGCCTTTTTGCTTCTGCTCGGTAGTTTTGTAGCCAGATTTTTCGGACATTTTCTAGAATCAGAAGGAAGGAACTGCTATAATGACCACCATGTGCGTTTCATTTTCCTCTTTCTTGTTTTGTCAGGTTTGAACTTTGAAGGTTATATCGTCAAGGGGACCTTGCTTTCTATTTGATTTGAACTTCTCTAACGGTGTATAGAGTAATTTCACGACCTCTATTCTCTCTCTCTTTTACCTATACCACTACTTCGATGCCTCGTAGATAACAATGATATCCATTGCCTTCTAATAATCTTGGTTAACAATTTCCTCTACTTCTCGTCCTTCTTCAACACAGACATATGTGACTTACTAGCGTTGCATCATTGGCTTGGTACACGACCAGAATCCTTTTGCATCATATAAATCTCTTCCAAATCACCATAAAGGAAGTCAGTCTTCACGTCTAGTTGTTCGAGCTCCAAGTCCATGCAAGCAGCAAGTGACAACACGACCCAGATAAATGTCATCTTAACCCGCAGCAAAGAGCCTTCCCCTCCTCCTTTTGAGTTATCGTGGATGAGAAGACACTTTCAATATTCATGTGGAATGCAACTTGCTCGTTGAAGTAGGAAGATCGGATATTATGGTTGCCCCCACTATTGCAACATTCATAGAAGACATCCAAGAGAAATGAATTGGGCTGCTACTATTTAGCTCATACGTATAAATATACAAACAACAAATCTAGCCAGTTGCGGGAATATGTAGATGTAATTAACTATAAGCTACATACATACCCTTGTAGGTTCTCTAGTCAATTAGAAGTCGACCCTTCAGGATATTGTTGTGATGTCAACTACGGAGTCAAAATACATGACAGCAGTAGAGACATGAAAGGAAGTCATGTGGTTAAAAGTTTTTATTGCAGCAATTAAAGAAAGCAAGAAAGAGTTGAGAACCTTCCTCCCATTGGTCGCCTCACTTCGTAGCTCACTCCACTAGCTTTCCTTTAGCTTTTCTCCCCAATTACTAGGCGTCCGAGGAAGGAGAATGCACCTTCTGGGACGCAGGAATGACAATTGGAAAAGTTACTCCAGACTTTCCTTTTGCCATAGCCTTTGGAGTCTACTTCAGCTGAAAGCTTTGTAGTTGGATATGAGGAAGACAAAGACCACTCTACTTACACTCATTCCTTCCTATATTGATCATAGAAAATAATGTTTGAAGGCAATGTCTTCGGAGGTGACAGTAGGCCAAAATTTGATTATACTGGATGGGGCTTCCATGAGAAGGTTAACCACGAAGGCGGCTTATACCTTGTGTGACCACAATCAACTCTAACTAGAAGGATTAAGAGAAGGTACAGGTTCCATTGTCTTGTGACAGTCAAAGTGCGATTAATCTTGTTAAGAATCAGTTATATCATAGTCGGATGAAACACATTCACGTACGGTATCACAAGGGATTGGTACAATAAGAAGATTAGAATGATCCTATAAATATCAATTACTAAGGTGAATCCGGCGAATATGCAAACGAAGGTTATTCTTATGGAGAAGTTAAAATCAACCTCTCAGGTATTTAGATATGAGGGAGGCTCGCGACCTACGTAGGAGGTTCTTGCTAGTTCCGTAGTTCTAGACAAAGACTGTCAATGGGCAACATGGAGAATAAAGGAGAAATAGAGTTTAAAGGAGCAAGAAAACAATTTTAGAACGTGGCTTGTTAAACGCAAGTCAAGAAGAAAATTGTTGTGGTCTGGCTTGTGTTTAACAATGGAGTACGGAAGACGCCATTCGGTGATCGGAGAATCTATGGAGGAGTCGAAAACACCAAGCAGGGCTCAAAATAAGAATCAAATCTCTCAGTGCACTACAGTAATGGGTATACCTCTTTTCCACTGCGTAGTTAGTGCTCACTGGGACCGGAATTTCTGTTCGAACGGTTTGGGTCATATTTGGTAAGTCTACGGCAATTCTAATTGCCCCAAATTTTGAAAAGTCTAGTAGAGCTATATTAGGGGATTTCTAACCTTAATTTGGTGTAAACATAAGGAAAGCTAAGCGAATAGGGAGAGGAAGAAGGTGGAGAGCTCGTTGGGGATCTCGTAAAAAGAGTTCGTGCGGCCGGTTAATTTGTACGAAATCTTGTAAGGTGTTCTCTCTTTTATTCATTGAAGTAATTCTCTCTTGCCATGTGGGCATCATTATATCATGTGTTCTCCATTGTGTTATTGTTTTCGATAATTATTCTTTGTTTATTCGTTGTTGTAAAGGGAATTCTGATTTTTCTGCAGTTTTAATATTGTGGTCAAGGCAAATCCATTTTACAATTATATGTGAGTGTTTGCATGTTGGTGTGCTCGTGCGTACATGTCTGTTTTGGTGACTGAATGTATGTATGTGTGTGAACTCGAGTCAACTCTGCTCAATAAAAGCTTGACTAAACTCGGCACGTCTTCATTGACAAGCCAAGCTTGAACACTGAAATGAGCAAGAATACCTTAACAAGCCAAGCTTGAACTTGGGAAGCTCGGCTCAAAAGCTCGCGAACAAGCTTGATTTGCTTAACTTGACGAGCACAAGCCAATGCCCGAGTCTATTACTCGGTTAGACACTTAGTTGTCTTAAAAGAGATACCTACCCAATAGTTAGTCGTATTAAAAGAGTGAGCACTGGCCAAATCAGTAGTCCAAAATTGCTAGTGCTAGTTTTGATACAAAACAAGCTCATTCCACTACATCATGGGTTTTTCCCTCTATATTGTAATATCAAATGTATCGGCTTGACTCAAGCTCCAGTTGGAAAGCTTGTGAGCTGCTCTTAGATTGAGTATAGTTGCTCACAAGCCTAATCAAGTACAAGTTTGAACACAGTTTTCAAGCTCAAGTTAAAGCGCAAGCTCGGCTCAATAATTTCTAACGCAAGTTCGGCTCGATAATTTCTAACGCGAGCTCAGCTCGATAATTTAAATCTCAACTCGATAAATTTGGGCCATAAACGAGCTGAGCTTGAACATGCCAAGATCAACTCGGCTTGGCCCGACCGCAGCCCTACATATGGTTCTACACTGTTGTCACAGAACTCACCATTTACACTATATTTGGTCCATGAGCTAAGTTAAACAAGCCAACCCGTACAGCAGACAAAACAACAAAAAGAAATCCAATCAAATGCGCTCATAACTTATTTTCATATACTAATGCTGATGGCATTTATTTAATGTGTAATTGGCATCAGTCGTTATGAGGTGTTTGTAAGCAAGCCAACCAAGAACATATAGAAGGTGAAGAAAATTCAAGGTAGAAGTCTAAGGATGATGGCTGCTAAGTCAAATAACTAGTAGGTGTTGGCAACGGGCACACTTGATCAAAGGCCACGTTTGAAATTACAAAACAATACAAATGTCAACTGATCATAACCATCTAATCAATAATTGGGAGCAACTCACAATTATGGCCCGTCCAAATGCCCCTGCACTGACATATGCCCATGTTCCTGGAAGCATTCCTAACCAACTGCAAAAAAAATCACCATTAGTTCCTTGCTTTTGATGGAGAAATTGTAGTACAAAGAAAAAAAAAGGAATGAAGAAATAATGAACTTAAACGATATAAAGATATATCATTCTTAAAATTCATAAGCTTAATCAGTTGTAAACATATGCAATTAATTTAATTTTTCTTTTTTCAATCAATTTGATCTTTTTACAGTGCAAAAAGGAAATTCTAAGTTCATCGCCATGTATCATATAAAAAGGAACAATAGTTATATCATGAAGTTTGTATCACTTGGCCGCACAATCCACACAAAATTACACGAGCCCAAAGCCATACAAATATGTGTAGTATTTTCCAAGGTTTGAAGTATCGGCAGAAACTGATAATGAAAAAGATACTGAAACTCCCAAAAGCTTCGAAACTACCGAAAACCATGTTAGTACCGAGACTTAATCAAAAGATGGAGGAACAGAAGGTTAACGTAAACTTTACAATCTACCCTCTATTTGATCCTGAAGTTGTAGTCGAGATTTCAGAAGTTCACGCAAACAAGTTTGTCCTCTGAAGAACTCGATTCCAACAAAGAACTACTATATAAATCTATGATTACAACTTCTGAGGATTACAAAACAAAGTATCAAAACTCTCGTTCTTCGTTGCAAACACAGTTGTAAAAGGACAGAACAAATTACAACTATGCAGTAGAGAAGAGGAAGAAGAAGATCGAAATAACTGCTTGATAGGGTGATGAAGATCACCGTTGCTCAAAGCAAGATTCGTCCCACACGATCTGCTCCCAGGAACCAGCAAGTTCTGAGAAGAACTACTGGAACGCTCGTCACCTTTGTCATGAACTCGCACGAACTCCTGAACTCCAATGGCAGCGGCAGAACCTTCCTTACTCTCTGTGTCTCAATTTTCGAAGTATGTTCTCAATGGAGGCACGTAAAAAGTATTTATAGAGTAGGGTTGAAACCATAATCCTCATAATCCCACCCCACCCCACCCCCCCCCCCCCAATTACGGAAAGATATGAATGAATTAAATTCAAATCCCACAAAAATGGATCTGATTAATTGACCCAATCTTTCCATTTTTATGGCCTCCCACCAATTATGGTGGGATAATAATGAATTGAATGCACGTTCCAAAAGATTAGGAGAGATTTGAATTCAAATTATTCTACCATAACCGTCCAATAATTATGGTAGAATAATAATAAATTAAATGTGCATCACAAAAGATTAGAAGAGATTTGAATTCAAATTATCTTGCCATAACTGTCCAGATCCACAATCAGTGGAATTTGATCATTATGACGTGCTAAGTACAATGTACGCCAACAAAACTCCACGTTGCGTCCTTGAGTCCGATTCCGAGTCCAATTCGCTAAGCCTCTTCGGGGCTTATCTCCTAAGAGAATTTTTTCAAGAGAGTGACAAAAAGCATAAATACTTTCTTTGAGGAGTTTAGCCTTAATCCTACTAGAAAAATATTCCACATGTCACTCACCCTTGGGCTACCACCCCATGTGTATCTCTCAACACTCACATGGTATTATTTTGAGATATCCACTTGGAGTATTTTTCAATATGGGACTATCTTTCAAGCTTTGTGAGAGGAAACCTTACACAATCAAAGAAAAAACTCTAACAATCTCCCGCATATCTCAATATATGGGTTGAACGTTTTCCACAGTGACTGTCCATCATACATTATGATAGATATCGTTTACGACTTGAATCTTTCCGCATAGGTCAAATAACAGTATGATACAAGAATGTACTATGCCTTAAATTCTGCACCATAGCTGACATTCTTCTCACTCACACAATGATATCAGATGTGCATCTGGTCGCACGTTAAATGTCCTGTGCTGACCTGATTTCGGTGTATGTATCTTGGGTGTCTACAAGTTTACCCTCAAAAGACGGCCTACATCTCTTTCCATAGACTTAGGTGAGTTCTTTCAGAGAGTTTAAAATTCCTCAGCATGAAGCCTTGCGCTTCCTTGCGGTGTTACGCCGCTATGACATAGCCCAAAATTGAGGTCCGCAACCCCTTGGTGGTGTCATACCACAGTAACATGAGGTCCCAAGCCTCTTTGTAGTGTTGTACTACCCAGCATGGAGCCTTGCGCTCCTTTGCGATACTACGCCGCTATAACATAGCCCAAAGTCGAGGCCTGCAACCTCTTGGTGGTGTCGCGCCATTGTAGCATGAGTTCACCGCTCTTTTTAGTGCTACTACTCTCCACATATTCGGTATTAGGCTACATGTCTATATGCGGTGCTACTACCGCTATGACATGGCTCTAGGCCGAGGCTCTCATCTTATCATGGTATCATGTTACTGTAGCATGGGGGTACATCCCCTTTATAGTGTCGAGCTACCCGTGCTTCCTGTAAAGTACGTCGAAAATTCAAAACGTTCGAGAACTCATTAAGGCTCATGGCCATCCTCCCACATGATTTGTTCTATTCAAAGAACAAATAGTAGACAACAGTAGTTCTGGGTCCGTAACCCCTCAATGTCTCAAAGGACTACCTACTATTCCTGATATTCTCCCAGTCAATGATCATTCTTTGAACCAAAAGCTAAATGCCTAGTAGATTTTTCTTTGAATAATAGCATAAAACTTTATGGTAGAATTACAAAGACACAATATCAGAATGCCTTCAAGCACATTTTACTAGTTGTGTCCTCGACCAGCTGACTCTTGAGGTCTTTGGTGAACGGATTCGCCAGACTCTCCTGGCTCTGAACATCAATCACGGCAATGACTCCATTTTTGATAAGATCATTCACTGCACTGTGCCTAAGCCGCACTGTCATTTTCTTACCATTGAAAAGATCATTTGATGCCACTGTTGCAGTCGTCTAGTTGTCGCAGTAAATCGGTACCGCCGAAATCTGCACACCAACCAATGAAAGCTCATACATGAGCTGCCGAAGCCATTCTGTTTTATCCGCTGCAACCACCAATGAGTTGAACTCAGATTTCATGGAGGAATGAGAGAGCATTGTCTGCTTCTTTGACTTCTATGATATAGCAGCTCCACCCATGGAGAAGATAAATCCTCCAGTGGACCTTTCGCTCTCTACTTCTGAGCACAAGCTTGCATCACTGAAGCCTTCCACTACTGTCGGATAACCGTTGTAGTGCAGTGCATACTTCTGAGTCCTCTTTAGATATATCATCACTCTCTTCACAGCTTTTCAGTGCTCAATACCTGGATTGCTCGTGAACCGACTCAGCATCCCTACGACGAAAGCTATGTCAGGTCTTGTGGTAGTTGTTGCATACATCTAACTCCCAATGATGCTTGAGTACTCCAACTGTCTGACACTTTTTCTTGGATTTGGCTTCAGCTTCTTGTCACACATGTACGGAGTATCGATCCCTGGAAGATCCTGATATCCATAGCGTGTGAACATCTTCTCAATGTAATGAGATTGTGACAGTACCACTTCAGTCTCTGTCCGAATGATCTTTATCCCCAAGATAATATCAGCATCTCCCAAGTCCTTCATACTGAACTTGGACGATAGGAACTTCTGTCTCAGTGACACATGTTACATTCGTACCCAGGATCAACATATCGTCCACGTACAAACTATGACTCCTCTTCCACCAGCAAAATTTGTGTAAACACACTTATCCGTCTCGCTGACCTTGTACCCGTTTGATCTAATAACTTTATCAAACTTTTCATGCCACATCTTGGGAGCTTGCTTCAGACCGTACAGTAATTTCACCAACTTACAGACTTTGTCTTTAAGGTCCTTAACAACAAATCCTTCTGGCTATTGCATGTAAATCTCTTCGGTTAACTCCCTATTTAGAAATGTAACATCCTGATGTTTGTCATCCGCGCTACTGGATCATATGTGTCAAAGTAGTCGATCCCCTGGTTCTGAGAAAACCCCTTGGCTACCAGCCTTGCCTTAAACTTATCAATGGTTCAATCGGCCTTCATCTTCATCTTGAAGATAGATTTACATCTGATGGCCTTTGCTCCTTCAGGCACATCCACCAACACCCACGTATTGTTGGAGGTTATAGAGTCAAACTTGTCGTTGACAGCCTCCTTCCAGAAGACAGCATCTCTGGTTTTCATCGCCTCATCATTGGTAAGCGGATCTACTTCTACATGATAGGTGACGAAATCATCTCCAAAGTCCTTCTGCCTCCTCATTCGCTTGGTCGTCGGCTCTGCGAGTTATGGTTCGAACGTTGTTTCTTCAGTGACAACTTCTTGGACTACATTTTCTTTGGAACCATCAACCCCCTCAGCACCTACACTATTCTCCAGAAGGTCCGCGAGAACAATGTTCTTGTGCCTTGCAAATTTATCTTCAAAGAATTTTGCGTCGCGCGATTCGATGATATTATTTGATTCAATATCAAGAAACCTCTGACATTACTTTTCTCAGCATAACCCAGGAAGATAGTCTTTGTAGTCCTCGTTCCCAGCTTCTGAATCTTCAAGTCCGGAAGCTTCACATACGCCAGACACCCCTACACTCGAATGGCATTCAAGTTGGGCCTGACTTTGAACCAGAATTCATAAGGAGTGACATCGAAAGTTGCGTACGGCACTCTGTTTAGAATAAAAGTAGGCGTAAGCCCAACTTCTCCCCATAAACAGTTTGGAAGACCCGCAGTCAACAGCATTGAGTTCATCATCTTTGTCAACGTCATGTTCTTTCTTTCAGCAACTCCATTTGATTGAAGAGAATGCGGAACAATTGTCTTATTGATGATTACATGTTCTCTGCAGAACGATACGAATTCAAGAGACCTATACTCTCCCCCTCAATCACTTCTTAGTCTCTTGAGTTGTTGTCCAGTTTGGCGTTCAACTTAAGCCCTGAACTCCTTGAACTTCTCGAATGCTTCGTCCTTCGACTTGAGCAGATAGACGAGCGCATACTTCGAGAAATCATCGATAAAAGTAATGAAGTACTTCATCCGGTCTTTGTAGATAATTGTTTGAAGTCACAGATATCTGAGTGCATCAACTCCAGAAGATTTGTGCTTCGATTTACTTGTTTGAACGATTTTCCAGTAATCTTCGTCTACGCATCAACTTCACACTTCTCCACTTCCTTACCCTCACATTTGGAGATAAGCCCTAGACTAACATTTTGTTTATTCTTTTACAACGAACATGTCCTAGTCTATTATGCCAAAACTCAAAGGAATAACTAGAAGAAGAGACTGCATTGACATTTCCAGTCGGAGTTACAAGTTGAAGTTTAAACATCTCTTCGGTACAAAAAGCTTTTCCGAAGTATGTTCGTTTATATGACATCACCATATGTCCAGTATTGATGTCCATCCTCAAGCCTGTGTTACACAGCAGACTTCTTGAGATCAGGTTCTTGGCTATTACCGGTACATGCTTCACATCCTAAAGCGTCAGCGACTTCCCCGAAGTTAGTTTCAGTACCACCATCCCAATCCCAAGTACTTCAGCTTGTGCCTTGTTCGCCATCGAAACCTTCTCGGAAGTAAGTTTGTAAGTGGTGATCCACTCCTTAGAGAAAACATGGCAGGGTGTAACAGTATCCACCGACCAGTCAATGTCGACACTAGTTGAGTCAATCTACGCAATCATACCCTTTGCTTGTACCCTTCCCTATTCCCCTTCGTTGAACCCAATCCTCGCTATCCTTGCACCAACTCTCTATATGTATCTCTTACTTCTTCCTCCCCCCTTAAGTCTTTGCGCGCCTCTTCTCCTACCTCCAACCCTTAGAACTAGCTACTGGTGGTCAACTACTCGAAGCAATGGTGGAGAGGGGTAGTAAGTGATCGAGGAGAGAGGGAAGGTTATGAGAGAAGTCGACAAGGGAGTCGAGGGATCAGCATAGTAGATAAGAAACGAGGAAGAGAGTTAAGGACAGTGTCATCATGATTTGGTCTACCCTCAACAGTGAGGACATGTAAGAGAATAAAGGGATGGAAGAGGAGGGTATTAGAAGCCCCCCCCCCCCCCCCTTTTCTCCCCTCTCGTTTCCTTCATTTGCATATTCATGAAATTTCTTTATTTACTTTTGTCTTTTCGGCTTTCATGGGCATGTTGTTGACAGCACGAGGACAAATGTCTAAATTAAACGTTAGAAATTTTATTTATAGGAGTAAATTGTTGGATAGAAAGAGTTTCTCGTAATTAACACAAGCAAAGGCATTTACTTAGAGTTTACTTTTTTGGAATTTTTTATTTATTTTCTACTCAAGCAAAGGCATCTGCTTCTTTTCCCTTTAATGATCATGCTCATAGCATGACAAATGGTCCAAATTTACACATTAGGGGAATTCTAAGATGAAATGTAGGGGAGGTCTAGTAATTTATACATAAATATTCAAGCAATTGTTTCAAACTTTATCATCATCACAATCACCCAAGCATTCTTCCATGGGATCGGCTATGGAGCATAAGAAATCTCCATTTAAAACTTGACAAAAATTTATGACCGGCTGTCGACCTGATGTTAACTTTCTACATTGGTGCCAAATTTCTAGCCAAATGTAGCTATGCGCATGAGAATGTCATGCAATAAAACCTTGATGGCCAGTTGTGTAGCGCCCCGTTCTCCCGGTGCGGAGATCGCGGCTAAGAAACACAAGACGGTATCGTTCGATCGGGATAGATTGAATTAAGAACTCGTCCTCGTTATGGATTTGTTTCTTCGGAATCGATTCCCATATTCAGTAGACTGCGCCCCAAGGATCGGCTTAGCGGCAGAGTCAGGAGGGACCTCTCCACTGCTATCTTTTATTGCCTCGGTTTTCGATGTCGCTTGTTGCTTTCGTGCTTTTAGTTGGTTTTGGGATTTGCTTGTTTTTCTTGAACGGTTTCGATGGTTTTCATTGTTTTCGTTCATTGAACTGCACTTCTATTCCGAGATTGGAAAGAGAGGAAGAGGTATTAATCGAGTTGTTCGTGTGCAGGTGAACGAGCAGTAGGCGGCTTACGAGCGGAGTCGTGAATCGCCTCTTTCCTTCTCCCTTCCAACAATCCAAGTGAGTGGCTACCAACCCGATTAGCTAGCCCTGCTTCCAAGCTTCACTCCTTTGCCCCGATCAAACGATACCAAGTAATAATAAAAGAAACCAAGATAAAAGAAAATAGACTTGGTTCATATGCTTGTCAATAATTTCATGAACGAATACTTAACTGCATGCTTGTTCGTTTGGGAATGGATCATGAATTGCTTGTCTTGTACAATCGCTTGTCTTGTACTCTTGTTGCCTCAACTACAGATTGTTACTTGTATATCATGGACAACTTGTGCACAGGGTAACGGTCTTGCGGACGATGCTGGGGCACTGGCATCGATCCGGTCCGGGCGAGACCTATTGTTTAGTCTCTTGTTCTTGGCAGAATGGCTTGCAAAGCCCCTTGTACTTTCGTTGCACGCCATTCTCGTCAAAGACTATCGTCCATTATGGCAACCAAGCCAGTGATCATCTTGTATATTTAAACCTGTTGCATACTAACTTGTGTCTTCGTGGCAGGGAAGGCATGGTAAGTATTGTACAGGTAATTCAGACGGGCAGGTAAAATCCACCGAACGGTGGCACGTTCATTTCAGTAAATTCAATATGCTGCTTACTTGTAAATGAACTAAAGCAAGATAGAAACCCACAAATATGCATGCTTCACTAAACAACGTGTTGATTGGTATAGTTCGGCTAGCTCGCCTTCACCAGCATGTTTCGATATGCTGACCCTCGTTGAAACAGGTTCTCCGCACCAAGGCGAATCGAGCGAGGAGCCGAAGTCGTCTTCCCGATCCAATCCAGCTGTTGGCGCACCTTCACCGCGCCCTTGAAGCATTTTGAAGTCCGAAGCTGCAACTCTTCATACACAAATGCAGCTCCGTGGCAAAGCTATCCTCCAGCCAGGAGGTCTATATCTTTTGAAGTTTAGTAAAGGGATATAATGTACAGGACTGCTATCTCATTTTGAGTCATCTCTTTTGTAAGCCGTTCGGCATATTAGCTAACTCGTTCAAGAGTTTGTAATAGATGTTCATTATCAATAAAGAGAACTTTTCCATGTTTTAAATCTGTGTTTCAATTTATCTGCGTACTCTGAATATGTGCTTGCTATGCAAATCATTAAAGCCTTGTGCGGGCGCAACTCCAGGCCCGCACGACGGTCACGATTCGGGGGACGCCTCAAACGATTCTACGAAATCGGGTCGTGACATAGTGGTATCAGAGCACAGATTCAAAGTTCCTTAGACTTCGTGCTGGAAAAGTTCCTTTAACGATCAAATTCCTGTGCGAACTCTTGAACTCGCTAGGCCAAAATGAGATACGTTCATGCAATAAGTCCATAATACATTATGATCCTAATGTAATTTACCTTCTTTTGAAGGAGTGGCTCCAGCGCAATCTGCAGCGCAAACTCCGGACGAAACGCAAGGCCAGGAAAGTAGTTCGGATACTTCGGGAAATTCAAAGAGTCAGCGAGCCGTGCCAAGCATCGATCCCGTCCAACGAATGTTGCAGATGTTGGAGGCAAACCAACAAAGGGACGAGGCTCGCTATGAACGGGCCGAGAAGCGGGCGGAAGAGAGTCAGCTCAAGTTTCAAGACAATATAGAAGCACGATTCTCAGTCCAACAAAAGCAGGTAGATACCCTGCAGCAGATCGTTCAGACTTTGGCATCCAACCAGTCCGCGGCAACGCCAGCGACTCCGGTGGAACAGCCCGTGCTTGAAGTAGAGACGCCGCAAATTCCAAGGGCGAGGGACGTGACTGCCTTCGACTTTGGCCACTTAAAGAAAGTCTGCAACACCCCATTCAACGGGACTGAGGACCCAGTCGTAGCTCTAGATTGGTTGGCCGAACTTGAAGATCACTTCGCTCTGCTAGAGGTCCCCGAAGAGAAGCGCGTCGCCTGCGCGCAACTACAGCTCCGCCTCAACGCGCACGATTGGTGGGACGTGCATCGACGATCTCTCCAATTTGATCACGGAGAGGAGGCGATCTCGTGGACGACTTTTCGTGCTGCGTTCGAAGAGGAGTTCGTACCCCCTCCAGTACAACGTCAAATGGAAAACGAGTTCGTGCAACTGAGGCAAGGCGGTATGACAGTTAAAGAGTACTCCGCCGAATTCAACCGACTCTCCAAATTCGCTAGGGCCTATTTACCTGATGCAGCGAGTCGAGCTAGAAGGTTTGAAGGTGGACTACGCCCTGCCATCCATTCGCACGTAGCCGTTCCTCAGTATCGTACGATGCGTGAAGTCATGAATCACGCCCTGTCGCTCGAACCACTCTATCCTCACGTTTCTACCGGCGCTGTGCATACATCCAGTCACAAACGCCAAAGCGACGAGAGAGGAAACAACGCTACAAAACGTCACAATGATGGAAGAAAGCAGAAAGCAAACAAGCCTTGTAGTTTCTGCAAAAAGACGGGGCATGCAATCGACAAATGTCGCCTGAAACTTGGATTATGCCTAGCCTGTGGCGGATCAGATCATTTTGTCCGTGATTGTTCCTTGAGTCATGACCGCCATCCCGTATGCAATAATCCCTAACGGTAGGTCCTATTCTTAAGTTTCGGGGCGAAACTTCCAATTAGTTGGGTAGGATGTAGCGCCTCGTTCTCCCGGTGCGGAGATCGCGGCTAAGAAACACAAGACGGTATCGTTCGATCGGGATAGATTGAATTAAGAACTCGTCCTCGTTATGGATTTGTTTCTTCGGAATCGATTCCCATATTCAGTGGACTGCGCCCCAAGGATCGGCTTAGCCGCAGAGTCAGGAGAGACCTCTCCGCTGCTATCTTTTATTGCCTCGGTTTTCGATGTCGCTTGTTGCTTTCGTGCTTTGAGTTGGTTTTGGGATTTGCTTGTTTTCCTTGAACGGTTTCGATGGTTTTCATTGTTTTCGTTCATTGAACTGCACTTCTATTCCGAGATTGGAAAGAGAGGAAGAGGTATTAATCGAGCTGTTCGTGTGCAGGTGAACAAGCAGTAGGCGGCTTACGAGCGGAGTCGTGAAGCGCCTCTTTCCTTCTCCCTTCCAACAATCCAAGTGAGTGGCTACCAACCCGATTAGCTAGCCCTGCTTCCAAGCTTCACTCCTTTGCCCCGATCAAACGATACCAAGTAATAATAAAAGAAACCAAGATAAAAGAAAATAGACTTGGTTCATATGCTTGTCAATAATTTCATGAACGGATACTTAACTGCATGCTTGTTCGTTTGGGAATGGATCATGAATTGCTTGTCTTGTACAATCGCTTGTCTTGTACTCTTGTTGCCTCAACTACAGATTGTTACTTGTATATTGTTCGATCATGGACAACTTGTGCACAGGGTAACGGTCTTGCGGACGATGCTGGGGCACTGGCATCGATCCGGTCCGGACGAGACCTATTGTTTAGTCTCTTGTTCTTGGCGGAATGGCTTGCAACGCCCCTTGTACTTTCGTTGCACGCCATTCTCGTCAAAGACTATCGTCCATTATGGCAACCAAGCCAGTGATCATCTTGTATATTTAAACCTGTTGCATACTAACTTGTGTCTTCGTGGCAGGGAAGGCATGGTAAGTATTGTACAGGTAATTCAGACGGGCAGGTAAAATCCACCGAACGGTGGCACGTTCATTTCAGTAAATTCAATATGCTGCTTACTTGTAAATGAACTAAGGCAAGATAGAAACCCACAAATATGCATGCTTCACTAAACAACGTGTTGATTGGTGTAGTTCGGCTAGCTCGCCTTCACCAGCATGTTTCGATATGCTGACCCTCGTTGAAACAGGTTCTCCGCACCAAGGCGAACCGAGCGAGGAGCCGAAGTCGTCTTCCCGATCAAATCCAGCTGTTGGCGCACCTTCACCGCGCCCTTGAAACATTTTGAAGTCCGAAGCTGCAACTCTTCATACACAAATGCAGCTTCGTGGCAAAGCTATCCTCCAGCCAGGAGGTCTATATCTTTTGAAGTTTAGTAAAGGGATATAATGTACAGGACTGCTGTCTCATTTTGAGTCATCTCTTTTGTAAGCCGTTCGGCATATTAGCTAACTCGTTCAAGAGTTTGTAATAGATGTTCATTATCAATAAAGAGAACTTTTTCATGTTTTAAATCTGTGTTTCAATTTATCTGCGTACTCTGAATATGTGATTGCTACGCAAATCATTAAAGCCTTGTGCGGGCGCAACTCCAGGCCCGCACAGCGGTCACGATTCGGGGGACGCCTCAAACGATTCTACGGAATCGGGTCGTGACAAGTTGGCAGATAGAAAAGGTAGTCAAAGGTGCAAACCGTACTCGATGTACAAAGGGCCCATATCGTCCAAGACGCAAGGCGCGTCTGCGAGCAAAACGAGTCGTAAAAATAAAATATAATAAAATATACACAAAAATATGTCAAAACAAATAAGCAGTAGCAGTCAACATAACTAACAAAATTTTGTGTTCTTTAATAAGAAGTAACAAAATTAAAAAAACACAAATAGTAAAATAAAAACAAACCAATAGAACAATCATTCATCTTCACCAAACATCATCAAATTATCATCACCACCAACTCTTCCATCACTATCATTTTCTACCAGGTGAGACAATATAGTCAAAATAAAGAGCAAATATATAAGGCACGCCTTTACTTGTTGGCATCTTGCTGTGAGGCGTGCCTAGTGAGGTGCGAGGGACAGTTGGTGCGCCTTGTTGACATGCCTTGGGCGCGCCCTTGACTACATTGCAGGTAAGTAGACCTACCTTTTGAATTTGCAGCTTAAGCTTATGCAACCAAATGAGCACCCTCCATGTTCCCCTAGACTATAAAGAGTCTCCATGTTCCCCTAGACTATAAAGAGTCTAGACAAAAAGGTAAGATTATACAATTTGCTATTGGAAATTACATTCATCTTTATGAAACATTAAGCCAAAGAGTGAAGGAATCACAATGGTTTCAAACTTTATATATATGTAATAATCAGCGGTTACATTAATATAATAGAAGAATGAGAAACTAACCTGCCTAACACATAAGGTGCTAACTTCACTGATGTCAATCCATATAGATAATTTCCAAGAGAAAAGGGTAGTAGAGGGCTCAAGCGTAGGAGAGTAACAACTCTAAAACCATTCTCTCCAATGGCTTTATCAATAGCCAAAAACTTTTTATTCCCTTCAACCAACTTAAGAATTCGTTCACGAGCAAAATATCTAGCAATAAGGAAGGCCACAGTTGCAGCTACCTAGAAAAAATAGTAACATAGTAGTAAGAGTCAGCAGCTAAGACAATTCTCACCCAACTAATCCTGAAGAAAATCACAACTCAAAGGCTACTTACTGTTCCGCTGATTGATACTATTATGGTGCCCGTAAAACTACCAAATAGAAGACCAGCTGACATGGTCAGTGGTACAGCAGGAATTGCAAGAATCTACAAGAATGAGCAATTCACGATTAGTACAATCAGGCATGATATTTAAGATTTTTTTGAGAAAATCTGCAGAAAAAATTGCTCCTGGTATTATAATTTAACAATCAGTGACCTAGGATTATGAGTGTCATTTACATGTAAACAAATTATATAGTAGTCAGTAAAATATCATCCAACTAGCATCATTAAGTACTGTCTTCTATAAGTTAAAATCAGTCAAAATATTTTATGGAGGTTGTAAGTTTTTGTGCAGCTAAAGTAACAATAGAGATGACTCTCATCTCTATTTGCCAGTCATCAGAAATCTAGTGGAGAGTTCTTATCAGAGAGATCACTGTTCACTTACTCTTTATTAATGTGTAAACTTGTTCGCTAAGTGTTAGTTCATTACTTAGTATCACATGGCTTTCATAAACTATTAATGTTCATTTTAAAATTACTGTTCCACTCACTTTATGAATGTAATTTGTTTGTTGCAGTTCCTTTCTCTAATCAAGTTATTGTTAAGTTACAATGTATTGTTGGTGACTGATCATTTCCAAAAAAGAATTTATTGATTCTTTCCAAATTGGTTGAGTGGTTATATTGTAAGTGTGATAATTTGGCACATGGATCTTTTTGTTGGACAATGTTTTGTGTTAAGAAAATGTATCAATATCATAAAAGGTTGAGAGGAAGTTTTTATTTCTTAACCTTCTTTAGATATTTTCTGATTCTTCAGTAACTTCTAATGTATATTTTGATGTACAGTTTGTTTCTAACATGATATTGTATAGTGCTACTAAAAACTGTATAGTGTTTGCACTGGAGTTGTATTCTTCTGAAAAAGGAAATTTAGATTTTACCTCCAGTCCAGCATAAACAGCAACAAACAGAGCATATCCAGCAGGTCCATAACCTAATTTATTTTCAGAAATGTCTTAATATTAGATTTAAAATATTGCATCACAACAATCAACAGTGCAATATTAAAGGAAAAAAAGTTGATCTAGAATGAGGAAGGTGGTGAATATATATATATATATATATATATATAAATATATATATATATATATATTAGTTTATAGCTAAAATGATGCAGGAACCACTTGGTTCTACAAAATTGATCTATAAACATCCAAAGGAAAAGAGAGGAAATTTGGCTCGTAGCTAGGTGAAAACAGGTTCTACTTCTACCATCAATGACATATTTTGGAAAAGAAAGCTACTCAAAGGACGGCAGTAACAGACTTACAGACTTGACATTCATACGACATAATTGCATGACATGCTAATTTGCGAGGATACAAGCATGGGGATATGGTAATTGAGGACATGGGATGTGGCAATTTTATGAAAATGAAGCATAAATACAGCCAAGATAAATCAATAAATTGCACCATGGTTCAAATGCAGAACCTGAATGATATAAATTACAAATTTCTTCGCTAGATAAATTAAACAATCGTTCAAAATTTTGGGATAAAGGCTTCATTAGTGTGGTTGCTTTTACAAATGCAATTGGGGGAGAAACAATCACATTTTCCATCATCATAGGCTTACAAGTTTGTTAAGCCAGTCCGAGGATGCGAAGCGGCAGTGACCAAAAGGTCTAAGTAGGGGCCTCAAGACTAAAATTAGGTGTGTATTGTAGGTAAGTTAACCTCAAGACTAAAATTAGGTGTGCATTGTAGGTAAGTTAAACAAGGTTGTGTTTTATAATTTATGACCGACAATTTGTGTTGTGGTTTGGGACTAAAATCCTAGGCAGCATATAATTGCAGATGATTCGTTCAATCAAAATATAAATAAGGAACATTAGTATAGATCTTTCCAACCATACATCATTCAATACGTTATAATTGAAGTTTTATAATATAAAAATAAGGAAAAATAGCTGAAAACTTTTACAGGTGCGAGGAACCAAGGGAACACCCTCGTTGAAATAAAAAAGGCTTTATACTAAATTTTTGGGGTCGGTTGTTTGATCTTGTTCTAATATTAACCTCGGTTACGTGTCATGTCCTCTATAACACTAACAAAAACCATATATTTCGTTAGAACTTTGATCAATGTCCGTTTAAGATCATCATGACAAGAGAAAAAAATATGTCCAAACAAAAAAGGGAATAGAGAGAGGAAGTGAGATCATCAATCTTCGCCTATAAGAAGTCAACCCCCAACTTCGGAATCCTTAGGCCTAATGAGAAAAACAAAAAGAGAGGCACTTGGTAAGAGAGAGAGAGAGAGAGAGAGAGAGAGAGAGAGAGATTTACATGGTGACACTAGATGAGCACATCGGAGTCAGAGATGAGATTAGGTGGGCTAGAAGAGACCCATAGGGTAATTAGGAGAAAGACTATTGTTCATTTCCTATTCTTTAATATCTATATTAAATTTAATAATATTTATAACTTTTGAGTTATTGGTGAGCAAGATTCTAAATTCAAAATCAAATTAGCTTATGTCGGGTCACATTTAATTTAAGGCGAGTTAAGGTGCTTGAGGTGGCCTTAGCTACATAGCGTGCCAAGGCGGTACCTCAGTACCTCGAAGCATAAATACTAGACGTTAGAGCATTTGAAACGCCTAGGATTCAGAGCATCAATGCCTTGGCGGCTATCTTTAAAAAAGTTGTAGCATTATTCCAAAAATTAGCATTAAATCCTTACCCTTTGAGCGAGCAATAAAGAACCCATTCAAGATGAGGTTCCATGGTGCAATTTGTTAGCCCGTGATATTCTTTAATTTAATGAATTTAGAAAAAGTCATCTTTTAAAATATTCCTGCGGAGGAAATTTTAGAATTTAACTGTTTTTACATTAGTAGGGCAAAAGCATATGAAATGTTGTTTTAGCAAAAATATAAGAAGAAATGAAGGAAGAGTTCACAACAATAGCCAAATAGTAACTAATACTGATAGTTTTTTGTCATTTAAGATCAATGCCATAATGGAGAGAACTGAGAATGATGTCATCCATAGATATAGAATGATAGATTAAAGCAAAGTAGTTGAAGCAGGCAAGTATTTCTAGAGTGCTTTGTGATTTTAGGGTAACCTTGAAATTGAAAGGAAAACATATATGGGCTTGTGTAGTGGAGACCAATAGATGCACTAGTTAGGAATTGTAGCTAGATAGAATATTAGTTACGGCAGCAAGTAGACCTAGGGGTAGGCCTAACCATAGGCGAACCCACCGTAGGCTGAGGGAGGCACTCTGCACCCTCCCCTACCGTTTTCGGCATCCTCCTATATAGTCTTGTTAGTCCAATTATACTTAATTCTCTTTCGAACTTAACTAATTGGTAGTTCAGTTGGTAAAATGATTGGATTTTAATTTGGAGGTTCTTGAGTTTGATTCTCTTTAGCCACATTTGTCTATTTTTTAACTTTTCTTTCTAAATTCTATTTAATTCCCCTTAAATTCTAAGTTACGGTACCCACATCCCCTAAAACTATTTATGGATCAGCCCCTGGGCCTAATGAGCTGGATTAAAACCTGTAAAAATGACATGATATTACTGAAATTAGAGAAGAAATAACCTCCAATAAAGCAAAATGGGAGAAAACGATTCAAATAGCCAACTCAAAACTTTGCGTGAAAGGCTTTTTCATTGATATTGTATCTACAAATCATTGTTGGTTTTGTAAAAAAAAAAAAAAAAAACATTATTTGAGCACATTTCTTCTCTCTATCAAATGACAATGGTATATGTAGAATATTTTTGGAGTTCTTATTCATAATCTCTTGGCTATATATATATATATATATATATATATATCCTTACAACCCTCCATCTTACATAAAATCTTCCAATACATTCTAATATATCAACACTCCCTCTCAAGATGGACGAAAGATATTCACTAAGCCCATCTTGTCACATCCTCTAATCATATCTACAGAGCTAAGTCCCTTGGTCAGACTGTTTGCTACCTGATCCTTGGTTGGAACGTGGCCTAGCTCCAGTAGTCCACTGTCCAACTTATCCTTGATGAAGAACATATCGATCTCGATGTGTTTGGTCATGTCATGATGCACTGGATTGTTGGCGATACTGATGGCTGACTGGTTGTCACACCACAACTTCATCTTGGCTCCTTGATCCAGCTTTAGCTCCACCAGCATACTCTTCAGCCATAGCAGCTCTGCAACTCCCAAGGCCATAGCTCTGTACTCCGCTTCAGCTGTCGATCTGGCCATCACTGACTGCTTCTTACTCCTCCACGAGACCAAGTTGCCTCCTGCAAATATGCAATAGCCCGAGGTAGACCTCTTGTTATCAGCACAGCTAGTCCAGTCAGAGTCACAGTAGCCATCGATGCTCATGTGATCATTCTTCCTGAATATCAGCCCATTTCCGGGGGCACCCTTCAGGTATCTCAGAATCTGGTACACTGCGTCCATATGACCCTTCCTTGGGTCATGCATGTTGCGGCTCACCACACTCACTATAAAGCAGATATCAGGACGTGTGTGGCTCAAATAGATCAGCTTGCCCACCAGTCTTTGGTATCTGTCCCGGTCAACTGGTTCTCCAGCCTCAGCATCCAGCTTGAACCTCTGATTGATCGGCGTCGCTGCAGGTTTGCATCCCAACATCCCTGTCTCTGTGAGAAGGTCTAGCACATACTTCCTCTGAGAAAAAATAATCTCCTCTGCTTCTCGAGCAATCCCAATCCCAAAGAAGTACCGAAGAAGACCAAGGTCCTTCACTTCGAACTCTTTGCCAAGCTTCCCCTTGAGTCGGACAATCTTCTGCTCATCATCTCCTGTGATAATTATATCGTCCAGATACACCGCAAACATGGTGATGTGGCATCCACTCCGACGGAAAAACACAGTGTGATCAACGTTGATCTGCTTATATCTCATCCCTATCATCGCCCTCCTGAATCTGTCAAACCACGCTCGAGGAGACTGCTTCAGTCCATAAAGGGACTTCTTCAACCTGCAGACCTTGCCCACTGTCTTATCAGTGCAGAATCCATGTTGTATCTCCATGTATACCTCCTCCACTAGATCCCCATGAAGAAACACATTTTTCACATCCAGTTGGTGTAGCTTCCATCCACCATTCGCTGCCAAAGGAATCAGGGACTTAACGGTGCTCATCTTCACTACTGGTGCAAAAGTCTCGTCGTAGTCAATGTCGTACTCCTGACTATATCATTTTGCCACCAGTCGATCCTTGTAGCGCTCAACCTGTCAATTTGTGTTCTGTTTCACAGTAAATACCCACTTGTATCCGACTGCCCTCTTCCCCTCTGGCAGTCTTACCAGTTCCCAAGTGTGATTCTTCTCAAGAGCCCCTAACTTCTCGTGCATCACCGCTTTCAACTTTGGATCGTTCTTGGCAACTTGTCAATGTTAGGTACAATAATACTATCCAAAAATGCAATGAATGCTCCATGAGAAGAAGAGATTATATATGAAACAAACTGAGCAAGGTCCCAACCATATCTATCAGGAGGATTTTCCACATTGCTGCGAGTGGTCCTCCGTACTGATAATGGTGTGGGAGGGGTAGGAAGAATGATATCACCTGATGAAAAATCTGGTGGTGGTGGTATAGGTGTCTCAGGAGTCGAGACGAATACAGGCAAGGGACTTGGCACTGGCACTATAGGTATTGGTCCTGCAGTTTGCTTCTCTTTCCTGTTGTAGGTAAGTAACTCCTCATGTGTCGTGGGCCTAACATCTCTCATCTTCTCTCCCTTGTTCCTCTTTACTCTCCTCCTCAACCGCTCCTCCATTCCATACTCCTAAATCGGTCACCAAACTCTCACCAATCTCCCTCTCTCGCCTCATACTCTCATTGTTAGGTGAGTTGCCCATGGCTGAGGTTCCCTCCTGACGGTAGTATGGCTCAAGCTCCCTTACGTGAACATTCATGCTCACAAACCTCTTCTTCTCTACTGGGCTCCAGCACACGTACCCCTTATGAGTCGCCGAATAGCCTACGAAGGCACGCTTGACTGCTCTAGGGTCAAGTTTTCCAACAGACGGTATGTTATCCTTCACAAAACATACGCAGCCAAACACCTTCAGCGGGAGTATCCCACTATTATTTCCTTGCAATATCTCACATGGAGACTTCCATCCCAGTACTTTCGAGGGCATCATGTTGATCAGTTGAGCTATGTCAATACTGCATGCCCCCATAGACTCTGTGGGACATTCATGGCGATCATTATGCTCCTTGCCACCTCCAGAAGGTGTCTGTTCTTCCTTTCTGCCACTCCATTCTGTGCTGGTGTGTATGCGCAGGTGGTCTGATGCTGTATCCCTTGGGCTGACAAGTATTCCTCAAGTGTTTTGTTGGTATACTATGTCCCATTGTCAGACCTCAGTACTTTCACCACTGCTCTATACTGAGTCTGGACATGTTTATGAAAGTCCCGGAAACAGGCAAAGACATCACTCTTATTCTTCATCAAATACAGCCAGGTGACACAAGAGGAACAATCAATAAAAGAAACGAAATACTTGTAACCATTCATAGTAGTTGTGGCGCGTGGCCCTAAACATCAAAATGTATAATATCAAAAACAGAAGAGCTCATATGGCCCGTACTAACATATGAGCTCCTAGTAAGTTTGCCTAAATCACATGTATTACATACTAGTTTCTCCTTATTTGCTTTCTCATAAATAGATGGATACAACCTACTCAAATACCAAAAGATGAGTGTCCCAACCGCCTGTAGTGGAGTATCAATGTATCATCGGCACTCATCTTCGGTCCTCCTCTCATTCTTGTCCTCTGCCACAGACACCAATGCCGAATATAGCCCTTCCCGATCCAGGTACCATAGTCCATCATGCTAAGTGCCAGTCCCAAAGTCTTCGTCATATCTCTTTCTCCTGGAAGATCACCTTAGGAATATCAAAGAGAAATGCATTTTAGTTGGAGGACTATAGAACTAATGGACAAAAGACTGACTTGAAAAGAAAGAACATGCAAAACATTGGATAATTTTACTGAACAAGTACAATCGTCAGTACCCTTACCGACCACTACCTGGAAAGTACCATCAGCTGTTTGAATGTTGTTCGCCGATGCTAGGTGAGTATAGGAAGATAACTCACTAGCATTCACTGGCACATGTCGACGCATCCGAATTGACAATCCAGTCCGACGATCTAAGGAAAAATATAGATGCAAAGGCGAGTGAGTTGTCAGTATCTTCTGATGGATGGGCATACATGGCAGCGTTGCCTCTGGCGAAGACTGAGGTGGACACCTCCTCAGTCCCACTCCTCATGTCTCCATTGCTTGACGCTCTCTGCTTTCTCCTGAGTAGCTCCAGCATGCCCAGTAGTGCCTCATCCTCCTAAGTATAGGCACCATCAGTTTCCTCCTCGCCTTCTGCTACCAACAGGTTCGTCCGATAACCTCCTCGACCACCCCGTCGACCCCCACGACCAAGACTACGTCCTCCAAACTGTCCACGTCCACCACCTGAGTCTTCCTCCTTGGGTGGTTTGGTGCAAACATACCTCAGATGGCCCACCTCTCCGCAATTGTAGCACTGTCGGGAGTCTCCCTTAGGTCCTGTGCCGCCTGAATTGACAACCGTCAGTGCTGACTTCACTTCAGGAGGACCACATGTCCCTGCCTGCAGCTTGATGCGAGTCTCCTCCTGGATCATGGCCGAGATAGCCTCAAGTGTAGGGATCTTCGGTTGGGCTAGAAGTAGTATTGTCCTCCGAGCAAACACTGCGGCCAGTCCCTTAAAAAACTTCATCGTTCTCTCCTGTGGACATACATGTCTCTCCTTATACTTCGGGTCCTCGCAGCTCGTCCGATCTGAGAAGTGATCGTAATCCAACCACAGATGCTCCAACTTCGTAGCATACTCCTTCACCTTCTCTCCCTGTACGGTGTCGTCAATCTCTCCCTTGATCTGAAAAACCCTCAAGTTATTTCCCACACCATCGTAGGTCCTCCTCAACTTCTCCCACACGTCCTTTACCATCTCAAGGCCATCCACTATGGCGACGATCGACTGAACTAAAGAATTGAGGAGCCAAATGTATATATGAGTGGACTTTCACTCGTCGCGTCCTACCGAGCCCTCATCCGGCTTTGTCTTCTCTCCTGACAAGAAACCCTCCAGGTTCTTCCCTACGAGAGTTCTCCTCACCCGTCGTGACCAACTCAGGTAGGTGGCCGGTCCATCAAGCTTCGGATCGATAAAGAGAAGCTCCAACTTCGCCGGTGTTCGTGTCGCACTCTCACCAGCCGACAGTTTCATCAGCTTCATCAATGTTGCGACCTCCGCAGGGTCCAACTTCTTGATGATCTCCTCCATCAATCATCTTCTTCTTTGATCACCTCACACCCGTCCTACGATTCATGTTCGTCCTCTTCGTCCTCTCCTAGAACCGATCATGCCTCTCCTCCATCGGATCTAGGCCTTCGATGTCAACGTTCGGAACGACCCGCGGGAGCCGCCGGGAACCGCGGAGAAGGCTCCTGCAGGCTCCGCAAGAGTCGCGGCTTCGCAGTGGTGGCGGAAGTGTGGTGGCGGCGGCGGCGACGGTGGTGGTGGCACGGCAACGGTGGTGGCGGCTAGGATTTGTGCTCTGATACCATGTAGAATATTTTTGGAGTTCTTATTCATAATCTTTTGGATATATATATATATATATATATAGCCTTACAACCCTCCATCTTACATAAAATTCCCTAATACATTCTAATATACCAACAGTATATAATATAAGGTTTCGGTAGTAGCAACCAACAATCATCCAAATATCCTACTTAATTGATTCACGAACAGCAATATGATGTTAGGAGGCATCTACAAGTCATAATTGGTCTTGAATCCCGTCCTTTGAGCACATTTGTCTTCTTTATAAAACGAGAATGGTATATAAGTACATGAGAAAGTTTTACTTTGCGTCTTCTCTGCCATAGGAAATATCCTTTTATTATTAAGGATACATGAGAAAGTTTTCAGCATGTCTCAGATCACTTGAGAAGCAGTAAGAAAAAGTCAAATATCAAAACTGATATAGAGCAATATGGAGTAACTATAAATTTACACTAAAATATATTTATGGGAAATGGACGTAATAAGTAGAGGACAAGATACATCCAAAAGTGGAGAAGTGATATAAATTGCCAAAAGGTCTTACTAGACCAAGGGTAAGATAGACAATCATGTACTCAGGACCTGAAATAACATACGTCAATTTAAAGTAGATGGCACATGATAGAGAGTAGAAAAAACAGGATAGATGTAGCTAATATGCCCAGAGAACTATCTATTGTTTTTCTCAATGTTGTACTAGAGAAACCTTGTGAATCAAATCTCATAATGTTCGAGATTTTTAATGCCACAACCAGAAATTATTTTTTCAATATAGTTTCAACTGACAGACTTCAGCTTGATATTAATGTTCAGAAGGGAATAACATCTCTGGATAAAGAATTAAGCTGCCTCCCTTAGGCTACATCAAGAAAGTTTGTTATGTAAAGTTTGTTATGTACAGGCTACGAAACACGGAGACTTCAAAAATATGAGTCGTATCCATGTCCCATCGTGTTGGACACATATAGAGACAACACAGATGTATTAAAGTCTGGCAGAGGGAGATGGGGTGAGAGGAGAAAAGAATTAATTACCGTCAAAGAAACCGTAGAAGTGCGTGAGGAAGGCATTAACCTGGTCCTTGTCGACGTACCCTGCGAAACCGAACCCACCGACAACGCCGAGGAGGAGCAGGACGGAAAGAATGGTCCCCTTGAGGGAAGCATCTCCCCCAGCTCCCCTTCCTTTTCTCCATCGCCATCAGATCCTCCTCCTCCACCATCTTTCCCCTTCAAACTTGAGGTTATGGGACACTTTGGAGGTTTTCCCAAAGTGGGATGCTTCTTGGTCTCCCTGAGGGATGAGACCCCCCTCAGCGCATGTAGGCAGCATCTCGACTTGCTAAGAAGTGCTAGGAAGGAGAGGAGGAATAATGTTGATAGTCTCTTTGAGTGATGGGGTTAAGCAGTAGGGAGGGAGATGTGGAGTTGGGAAGGGAGAGTGTGATGTAGCATAAGGGTCAGTTGAAGAAGAGGGAGAGGGGAAGAAGGGGGGGAATGAATATGTGGCTTTGGGGGTTTGGATACTTTTGTATGTCTGGGATTGATAAGAATGAGAGTGTGGCTAAAGATGGGTGTGGGAGGCTTATGGTCACTAGAGTGGGTGGATGGATGGTGATATTTTTTCCTCTTCGCCTTTGGGGTAATGGTGGAAGATCAAATTTATTGCAACTCCTATATTTTAGTTTAATTGTGTTTAAATTATTTGGACAACTACAAGTATTACTTACTTGTAGCAGACTTGCAGGCGAACTCAGATTCTCTCCTTTAATAGCCCTTGGATTAATAGGGGCGGTTTTGATTTTATTACATGTTTGAAAGGATTCTTTAGTGGCAATTTTAGTTTCTTGACCATATAAATCTCAATTTACTGCATTTCTGCATATCTCAACAACTAAGATTAATGCAGAGTTTGTTGGATTTTTTTCATTACAAAGTTAAATTTCAATAATTTCACTTTTTTTGTCCGTTAGGAATCAAGACTGATTCATGGCCGGTTACTTTCATTTAATAGCAATCAAGACTGATTCATGGCCGGTTACTTTCATTTAATTTAAGTTCCATTCGGCTTTTGGGCACATGTGAGATTGGATTCTACTACATGTTTATTGGCTGGTTTATTTGGGTTGTTAATGATCATACTAAATTGGTTTTATGAGGCACATATGGGTCTAAATTATATGTTGCACTCTTTTTAGGAGAAAAATTATTCTCTCCTCTACATTTTCCTAAGTCTTGTGTGCTTCTGAGATTTTCATTTTTGTCCTGGTATTTCGATGGTTCCAAAGCTCTTGTTTCGAGGTCTGTCACCCAAGAAGACAATGCCCCGACAAGTATCTACGAGAAGGGATTGTACTGCTTGGGGATAGACAGTCTGTAAGTGACACCACGAGAGACAATGGTCTATTCATAGAGATGGGTGTGGGAGGCTTATGGCCACTAGAGAGGGTGGATGGAGGATGGTCTTTTTTCCTCTTCACTTTTGGGGTAATGGTGCAATATCAAATGCAGGGGCGGCTCTAGGCCAAGGCAGCCTGGGCGACGACCTAAGACACCAAAGAATATAGGGGCCCAATTTTTTTTAATTAGTTGATAGTTAGACTTTGGGCCCAGTTTTGCTAATAGTTAGTCCATGCCTAAAGATCAAAGCTCATTCATTTTCTATTTTGGTATTGCTATAGGCATATTACTCTTCTTCTCCCATCTCAACTTCTCCACTTCTCAGAAAAATTATGAAGAGAATAGCCAGAGGTAACGTCTCTCTCTCTCTCTCTCTCTCTCTCTCTCTCTCTCTCTCTAAAATCAGATCCCACAAATTTTTCTCTATTTATTGATTGCTCAATCCATTGACATCTCATATCTTTTTCTCCTCCAATCTATAGTACTACTTGTTTGCAGGGGGCTGCCGGAGGTACTTGTTTGCAGGGCAGGGGCAGGACGACTCCTTTTCCAATTTTTCCGTTTGAGATTCCTAGGTCTAATTTTTCTCTACTTAAATACAATAAAATTTAAAAGTCAGTGACTCGGTAGTTCTATTGGTCTCTTAGAAACAAATTTGCTAATATTGAAGTATCAAGTATGCCTAGAGATAGAGTCCGGGAATAAAAGTCATCAGCCTGTGAAATTTAAAACATTTCATGGATCGCTTAAATTTTAGTAATGAATCAAAAGCAATAGCAATTTGTAGGTTCGGTTTTAGATGAATTATTTCTTGAGTCTAGCTCTCTCTATTGCTTCTGTTGGTTGACCTTTTAGTTTATGAGGCATTTTAATCATGTTTCAAACTTTAGTCCTCTTTGATTCCAGCCAGATGCTTCTTCTCGTATGGATTTCAAACTTTAGTCCTGTTTGATTTCATTATATTGTTCTTCATTAGCTACTACGCCAATCACTACATTTATCGATATCCAGATGCTTCTTCTCGTATGGATTAAGAATATGTACCAACTCAACTGTGAAAGATTTTTAATACACAATTGGTCATTTTCAGTGATGCAAGCTTGGAATTGTTTTTAATATATCATATAGCTCCAGATATGCATTATCTTCAGTTTTTTTAGATGTAACCAATAGTGAAGTCCTATTCATTCCATAGAACAATTTAAGCAACAATTTAAGATAAACTACAAATGTAAATAATGAACATAAATGTTTTTTTATGGTGCTCAATTCTCTATTTTGATCAGTTGCTCCTAAATGGCCGGGTTCTGATCTTTTCAGCTTTGAATTTTGTATCTAGTTGATATATGGTTCATACGTGTTACCAATATTACTGAATGTATCGATTTCTTGAGAAAATACTCCAAAATAATAATTATTATTATTATATATGGTTGTGGTGTCAGGTGTCTCTCTGTGTGTGGAGAAAATTAGGTAATCTAACATCTATAAGTAGATTTTTTTTTTTCCTCCAATTTCTTAAGGGCGCCTCTGAGCCTCTCATTTTAATTTTTAACATCCTGAAGAATCACAATTTGGGCTTTAACTAAATAGGATTATAATATTATTCAGAAAACATGACAAACTTGTTTGATTAACTTAGGAATAGAGATAAATGCAACTTTCTTATCTAAATAAGTTGGCTAACATCTCCTTGATCCTATTCTTTCAATATATATATGAATTTTATTTTGAAATTTCAGTTTTTTTTTTGTTTGAGAGAAAGTTCAATGCTCTCTTCTCAACTTTGTAGTTCTTTCAAATTATTGAAGACATGGTTTCACTTGATTATGGTATTCGATTATTTTAGTTGCTTTGTTGTGAATTTTTTTAATTTTTCGTGACAAGTTTTTAGGAAGGGCCTTTTTTTTTTAACTTTTGTCCCGGACACAGAGAAGATCAGGGCCGCCCCAGATCAAATGCATTGCAACTCCTATATTTTAGTTTGATTGTGTTTTAATTATTTGGACAACTACAAGTGTTACTTACTTCTTGCAGACTTGCACGCGAATTCACATCCTCTCCTTTAATGGCCCATGGATTAATAGGAGCGGTTTCGATTTTATTACATGTTTGAAAGGGTTCTTAAGTGACAAGTTTAGTTTCTTGACCATATAAATCTCAATCTACCGCATTTCTGCGTATCTCAACAACAAAGATTATTTTTTTTCATTACAAAAGTTAAATTCCAATAACTTCACTTTTTTGTCCGTTAGGAATCAAGACTGATTCGCGAATCTAGACTGATTCGTGACTACTTTGATTTAATTTAATTTCCGTTCGGCTTTTGGGCAAATGTGAGATTCGTGACAACACAACACAAACTGCAGGTATTTTAGTATGGCAGAGGGAGAGGAGAAGAATTGATTACCGTCAATGAAAACGGAGAAGTTGGTGAGGAAGGCGTTAACCTGGTCCCTGTAGACGTAGCCAGCGAAACCGAACCCGCCGACGACGCCGAGGAGGAGCAGGCCGGCAAGAATGGTCCCTTTGAGGGCAGCATCACCTCCCAACTGCTCCCCCTCCTCCTCCTCCTCCTTCCCTCCACCTCTTCCTCCTCCGCTATCTTTCCCCTTTATGTTCTCCGACTTGAGGTACCTCTGGGGCACATTGGAGGCCTTTCTCAAGGTGGGCTTCTTCTTGGTCTCCCCGAGGGAAGAGAGCGGCCTCAGAGAATGGAGGCAGCGCCTAGACTTGCTAACAAATACTGGGGAGAAGGGGAAGGTGGTAGTGGAGAGGAGGCATGATGATGCTGATGATGGACTCATTGGTGGCCGATGATGGGGTTTAGCAGTAGGGAGGGAGATGTGGTGGACTTGGGGATAGGGAGTGCCATGTAGCATTAGGAAAGGTCAGTTGGAGTGGAAGAGGAAAGGGGAATGAATGAATGTGTGGATTTCATAGGAAATAAAGTGTGTGGCTAGAGATGGTGGTAGGGGTCTAGAGTGTGCTGGATGGATGGATGGATGGATGGATGGTGATTTTTCTTTTCCGGGCAAGGTTGGAAAAAAAGATGACATGCATTGCTAACTCCTACATTTTAGTTTGGTTTGTACAGCTAAAATAAAATAATAATAATAAAATAGTTTAATTTTTCTTTTATTTTTTTTTGGAAAACTACTAGTGTTACTTAATTGATAGGGATTGTTTGGATGCTTGTATCTCCTCGAAAATATAAGATGACATTTGGTACGCGGAATACTATAAATTCAAAAAATTTATTTTTTCTAGAAATTTTATTCCAACGCATCATTTCCTAGGACATTCTTTATTACCACATTTGGTACATAATAAAATATTTTCGGGTACATATAATTTATTTTTGAGTATATATAATACATGTGTTTGGTACCATAAATAAATTTCTAGGAATATAATATGCCTCAAACTCGGATTAAGAGATGTTTGAGTATAAGTAATGGAATAAATTTTGTTGCCCTCTTTTTTTATTAACATGTTAGAAAAATAAGGAAAAGATAATGTTTATGGTTGCAAAATATCACATTGACCTTGAGATAGTTGCAAAATATACCAAAATACAACAATATAAAAATGTTTATGCTTGTCAAGTGAACAAGAACAAGAATGTAAAGTTTGACACCAGTTTGATACAAACTCAGAAATTCCACATCAAGCCTATGTAATATGAATGAAAAGTTAACCATCACACATGGAGTCAGAGAATGTTTCTGTAAAACTATATAATCCATTCGTAGTCTGATTTCTAAACCAAAATATTGATTCGTAGAACAACAAACCAAAACAACATGAGACAATGCATACAATAACAACAAATAAGTAGCATAGATATCCGTACATAGCTAACCAAGAGTAGTGAATAAAGTAATGTGTGAAACCCAAAATCAAAGGAACTACATTCAATTATTACTACGAAGTAAACCCTGGAGGTAGAGCTTCCTCAGTCTCTCAGGCAATGTGAAGAAGTAATTGGCCCTAGCTGCATCTCTGCTCAATATCTCTCCCGCCCTTAGCATGTTGCATCGCTAAACCCCTTCACCTTGGATACTTCCTCAAAGACATTGAGTCTCTGTCACGCCCCAGTCCCAAAATATATGGAACCAGGCCACGTGGCATTGGCCAGCTGACACGGCTCCGAGGATATCCCAATTTAATGGATCCTGACGAAGCGTGCTACGCTGTCCTAAATCTAACAAGTCTATATCATAACAGGCAATAACTAATCTCATCCACAGATAACAAGTAAATACTGAAAGGAAAGACTGGAATATAAGGACATAGTCAACTGACATAGTACAACTGAAATAAGTCTGGTGGGAACAAACCCACTACAATGTACTGATAGACTGAAATAAAGTACTGAATGTCTGATATGAAAGTACTGATAAAGAGAGACTAGAACAACATCTAACTAGGTAAGGAGCTCCAGTCATAGGCGGAAGGCCTACCAAATCTGATCAGGGGTACTCTGATGGAAGTACCTCAAGCTCCTCGTCCAGGGCAAACCTGGTCTCCACACCTGGCCCGTAGACTGTGGGATAAAAGGCCTCGTCCAGATCTGGAAGATAACCAGGTCCTCAGAGGGACGTAACAAGATACAAAATGCATGCTAGATAGTACTGAATAAAATAAAATGTAAGGGTGTGCTAACCATCTAAGTGAATGCAATGTAAGGACAACCTAGGAACGTATAAGTAGGTGTAGGCATAACGTCCAACGTCCTCTAGAGTGTGGTATCTGTAACGTCCATCATTCCGAAGAATGAGGTATCTGTATAATATAACGTCCACACTCTAAGGGGCGTGGTATCTGCAATGTACATATATACGTCCGTAACACTCCGTAGAGCGCGGTGTCTGAATATAGGAAGTCACCGGGTCTGTGGTTCCTCTGGATACCACGGAGTCCGATGGGGGTATCCCATACGTTTGTCAGTTGTCCTTCCCGCCCAATGTAGATACGCAAGTCGAATACACGACCTGGGTGTACCGTATCTAGATGCCAAGTCTCAACTAAACTATATTATTTCTAGACTACATGCTAGTCCGTGATGCTAGTCGTACGTACCGATAGCGAATCGGGTACGCGGACCCGCATCCCAATATGAAAGTACCATGGTGATACGTGTAGGTGTCACGGTCTAAGAGAATATCAAAATATCCTCACAGATAGGTGAGTCAGCTAGCATCTAGGTCTAGTATACTACTTATCGATAAGATGTCAACTGCATCCGAGGCAATCTCGGACGCACACAGTTTTATACATAATTGAAACATTTATCATTTAATTTTAAGCAGTAAATCAGCAAGGTATACTTGCCTGCCCCGGGTAGCTGCGAAATCCAAAACCCTGCTCCTGATGCCTCTGCAGTAGTGTCCAGCAATCCTATATAGTATATAGTAATGTCCACGTTAGTCGCTACGATAGCACGACTGGGACACTGTTCGTATCTACAACTGACACAGGGTCGGGGCTATGTGTATATATAGCTAACACTAGTATTTATATACACATTAATACATATTAAAATATATTAAATAGAATATTTGTTTATTAGCACAAAATAGTACTTATGTATAAATTTGTATATCCACATATTAAAATATATGTACAACTGGGTAATATCATAAATACATATACATATAAATACATATATATATTCAGAAATAAATTTTGTATAGGTACAAAGATACTTGTACTTATTTTAAATATAATATCATACAAAAATACACACTACTACAATATTTATTTATATATCAAAATACACATATATTATATATACACATTTATTATATATACACATATGTATATCTATATATATTTATATACATGTATATATTTATATACATATAGAGACTTAATACTTATAAGCATTTATATATAAAATATATTATATATATTTTTAAATTCCAGAAATGTATTTAGACATAATTTGTATTTATAAAATTAATAATTTATATACAAAAAAAATACACATTCATACATACATACATACATACATACATACATACATAAATAAATACATACTTACACACATACATATTTAATATGAAAAATATATAGTATTATTTCTATACTAAATCACAGTATTTTTATATTTAAAATATGGTTTTAAATACTGTACAATATACATACATACGTACATATACTCATATATACATATATATATATACGTATATACATACATACGTACATACATACATACATACACATTCATATATATTATAAATACATTAAAGGATTATGTAAATATATATTATAAAAATTTACAGGGAATATATAATTATATATACAGTTAAATAAATAATATACAATATATATATTAGCATACGTATTTAAATACGAAACAATACGAAACTATACGACGTTTGTATATCTAAACTTGCAGCTGATATTTCATGTACAAAATGCAATAAATTTACATAAAATAATATACCTAGACGTTCGTCGGATCGAGGGGGACGAGCGGGTCAGTCGTCGCCGGCGGGGGTGGCCGGGCGGCGCTCCGGCGAGGCTCAGGGACGTCGCGGTCAACAGCAGCCGGTCTGGAACAGTTGACGCTGCGGCCTCGATTACTCCCTGGTGCGTCGACGGCGGCGGTTGAAATTTGGTGGGGTGGTGGAGGACAGGCTGGGGGAGGTGTCAGCCAAATTTGGTGGCCGGAGACGCGTCGGTGGCGGAGCACTCGGCTGCGGGGTGGTCGGCTCGAGGGAGTTGGCTGTGCGGGTGATGAACGGTGCGGGCGGTCGTGCGGGCTACTCCGGCGACGTGGGGGCCGGAGCTTCTGGTGGGAGGTCGAGTGGGGACTGGCGACGGTGGTCGTCGGGTATGGCGGTGGTTGGTGGCCGCTGGTGGTGGTGGTGGAGCTCGGGGTGAGGGAGTTGGGGTCGGGCTGGTGTGAGGTTGGGTTGGGATTTAGATATTTCAGTTTAGGTTTTTGATTCATTTAATGAGTGAAAACCAACTATATGTAGGAGAGAGAGTGTGGGGAGGCTGCCTAGGGATTAGGGCCGGCTGGGTGAATTTTTTTGGGGAGTGGGGTGGCTCATCAAGATGTGTGGAGGGCTAGGAATAGGCTAATTTGAATGTAGGGCCAAGATTGGTTCCCAAAAAGGGGGTGCAAGTACATATAAAATGGGGGGAAAAACCAATGCCTACGGTTTGTCATTTCATGCTTTTCTCCATGATGGTTTGGGCCAATGAGAGGGGGACACCACATTGCCATTTTGCAATTTAGCCCCTGAATAAATTGGTATTTGCACAATAACTAGGATTGGGGATTTAATGCAAACAAACACCATGTTTGGTGTTCCTCATTGGTCGATGAGGGTGTTTGGTGTTTTGTATGAGGCTAGTGGGTATGGATGTGGGTTTAGGTTGGATTTGGGTCCAATACAAATTAGGTTGGGTAGCCACATTAATTAATTCATAATTAATGTAACGGCGTTTTCTAATTTAATTTAATTAAAAACTGGGAGTCTAAATTTAGTTGGACAAGGGTCCTTGGTGTAGTAGGCTCAGTGTACAATGTCATCGCGGTCTGGTTTGGTCAAAACTGGTTGAGGTTGGGTCTCAATTCCGATTGGAACGGACAACGAACGTAATTACGCAAATTTAATAATTCGCGCGCGGACGTTTGTAACGACTTTTGTGCGCCTAAAATCTGGCACAAAAATCGATATCCGGGGTTTGTTCCTGATTCGATATGATGGGTTTACGTGTCTAGGTCAAATATGTGGATTTCGGTTTAGGGCAACAGCTAAGGTAGTGTCCTAAATATCGGGACAACGGTAAGGTGTCCTAAGCGATAAAACACTGCACAAATAAATAATAAATAATAAATAAACTAAATAGGACCACAAATAACCCTAATCTCGTTATCTAAATTAATAAATATAAATTTTTGGTCTAGGGGGTTTACAGTCTCGTTGAACCTCATTCCGCTTCTATCTCAAAATATTTTGCAATCTTCGCCACATTTGTAGATGTTTCTTCATACAACTTACATATGTTCTTCATTACGCTGACAAGACTTTCAAGAGAACTAGTTTCGGTTGTCCTAGTCATTTTCCTCGTCCTCCTACCACTACTAGAAGCATCTTCAGTAGGTGTATATGAATGACACATTCTCATCGACATCCATATTTTTATGTATGTCATCCAAACCATGAGCTTGCACCTCATTTGTTGTCTCCTCCTCCATTGCTTCAACACCGTCAGCTGGTGCCTCAATTGCTTCACCCCTTGCCCTGTCCTTACCAAATATAGCACCTTGTTCCTCAAACGTGGAAAAACCTTGTTCCTCAAACCCTTCACAGTATGATGGCTCTGTAAAACATCAAAAAATACTATCTTCATCACTACTTGTTATTTTTATTGCACGTTGCTGTAATATATACAAATATAAATATCCAAAAATATTATACATGATAATATTTGTGTTTTTTTTCACCTACTTGCAAATATCCAAAGACAGGGAGAAGCAGTGTCACTACCCCATTTCCAGGGCATAATTTTTTTATATTTTAATTTGGTAAATTGTATATTGATCATAAATATTTGTATTAATATTTAATTAGATGCATGTATTTATTTTTATTGGTTATTTTAGGGTTTTGGCTAGCCTGGACTCATGTCAGACCCTGGTGGACCCTTGCCAGACCCAACCAACACCCTTGTCAGACTTATTTATTGGTTTAGAATAGTTATTTATATTTCAATTAGTTAGTTGGAGTGATTAGGAATTAATTAGAGTGCATTTGGAACCCCAAACCCAAACCCTAATGTGGATGACTTAATTTAAGGGCACTTTGGTCTTTGTACCTAAATGCAAAACCCTAACCCTATTTTTATACATGGCCGGCCCCCTCCCCCTTCCTTTCCATTCCTTCTTCTTTATTTCCTTGCTCTCCATTCTCTTTCTTTACTCTCCATTCTTCATTTTTTCTATTTCTAAGTAAGTTTTTCACTTTTCCTTCTTCCTTTACTTACTTCCTTCTTTAATGTTAACCGTAACCTCTCATTTTCCCCTAACCTAGGTGTGTAGAGCTTATACTTGGTGTAGAAGCTTGGGTTGGAGGCTTGGTGTGGTAGATTTTAGGAATTTTGGAGACTTTGGCCTTGGGATTTTAACTCCTAAGAGGTAAACCCTAACTTTCCTCTTAGTGATTGCTCTAATATAGTGTAATTAGTAGTTTAGAACCTTTCTAGACCTTAGGGCTACCCATGGAAGAAAGTTGGAGCGTGTTTGGATAGGTTTGGAGACTTTGACTGTCACGACCCGATTTCGTAGAATCGTTTGAGGCGTCCCCCGAATCGTGACCGCCGTACGGGCCTGGAGTTGCGCCCGCACAAGGCTTTAATGATTTGCATAGCAATCACATATTCAGAGTACGCAGATAAATTGAAACACAGATTGAAACATGAAAAAGTTCTCTTTATTGATAATGAACATCTATTACAAACTCCTGAACGAGTCAGCTAATATGCCGCACGGGCTTACAAAAGTGTTGACTCAAAATGAGATAGCAATCATGTACATTACATCCCTTTATAAACTTCAAAATGATAAAGACCTCCGGGCTGGAGGACGGCTTTGCCACGAAGCTGCATTTGTGTATGAAGAGTTGCAAGCTTCTGACTCCAAAATGCTTCAAGGGGCGCAGTGAAGATGCGCCAACAGCTGGACTGGATTGGGAAGACGACTTCGGCTTCTCGCTCGGTTCGCCTTGGTGCGGAGAACCTGTTTCAACGAGGGTCAGCATGTCGAAACATACTGGTGAAGGAAAGCTAACCGAACTATACCAATCAACACGTTGTTTTAATGAAGTATGCATGTTTTGGTGGGTTTCTATCTTGCCTTAGTTCATTTACAAGCAACAGTATATAAGTATGATACTGAAATAAACTAGCCACCGTTCGGTGGATTTTACTTGCCCGTCTGAATTACCTGCACAACACTTACCTTGCCTTCCCTGCCACGAAGACACAAGTTAGTTTGCAACAGGTTTAAATATACACGATAAGCACACGATGCATTATAAGCCATATTCACACGATAAACACACGGGGCATTGCAAGCATATACACATGAGGATCACTGACTTGTTGCCATAATGGACATAGTCAAGGACTAGGATACCATGCAACGAGAATACGAGGAGCTCATAAAACACGATGCGTTGCAAGCCATCCAGTCCGTATACGATTGACTATAAACACGAAGTTTGCCCGGATCGGATCGGTGCCAGTGCCCCAGCGACCGTCCAAAGAACTTATATCCTTATGCACAAGTTGTCCGTGATCGAACACACGATGTTTAGTTAAATTATCACTTCACGCAGTTGAGGCAACACGAGTAATGCATGATTCATTTTGCATAGCCTCTAGGAACAATAATGCGCATACAAGATATGATTCATGAATAGAACAATTTATAGAAGAAGATATATTCTAACTACAATTGATGCATATGATGAACATTCCGAACGAACAAGCATGCAAGTAAGTAACCGTTCACGAGTTTAATTGACAAGCAGTATTAACCAAGTCTATTCTCTTTTATCTTGATTTCTTTTATTATTACTTGGTATCGTCTGATCGGGACTAAGAAGAGTGCACGATTTTAGGGTGTGAAGCTTGGAAGTAGGGCTAGCTAATCGGGATGGTAGCCACTCACTTAGATTGTTGGAAGAGGGAAGGAAAGAGGTGCTTCACGACTCCGCTCGCAAGCCGCCTACTGCTCGTTTACCTGCATTACGAACAGCTCGATCAATACCTCTTCCACTTTTTCAATCTCGAAATTGAAGTGCAGTTCAGTGAACGAAAACAATAAAAACCATCAAAACCGTTCAAGGAAAACAAGCAAATCCCAAAACTAACTTAAAGCACGAAAGCAACAAGCGACATCGAAAACTGGGGCAATAAAAGATAGCAGCGGAGAGGTCCCTCCTGACTTTGCCGCTAAGTCGATCCCGGAGCACGGTCCACTGAATATGGGAATCGATTCCGAAGAACAAATCCATAACGAGGACGAGTTCTTAATTCAATCTATCCCGATCAAACGATACCATCTTGTGTTTCTTAGCCGCGCTCTCCGCACCGGGAGAACGGGGCGCTATATCCTACCCAACCAATTGGAAGTTTTGTCCCGAAACTTAAGAATAATGCTTACCGTTAGGGGTTATTATGTTGCGGGCGATGATCAGGAAGGTTCGAAAAAGAACTAATTGTAACGCCCCGCTCCGCGCCGGCGTTATATATTAAGGTGAGTGGGCAGAACTTCGTTCTCTGATTCTTGCACGCCTTAATAATAACCTGAGTTTTTGCTTGCAATGTTTTCTTAAGAGAATGATAGAACCTGCCTTGCATGTTAATGAACGAACTCACCTAGCTTGTCTTTGAATTAATGCCTGCTTAACGAGAATCCTGAATCGCCTGCTTAGAGTGTATGAACATGTTCACTATCGTCTATGCTTCGAGAGAACCATACTGTGCCCGAACGTATTCAAGTGATAAGTCGGATTGCCCCGCAACAACGAGTGTATTCTGATGGTTCGTCTCGTCTGCATACTACAGTTTATTTGATAGTGTTCCATGCATTCGCACGCGGTCGGACAATGGCTTTTGGTGGAGAGCTGAACTGCATGCGTCATAGCCACCATGGGTCACAGCTGCCATTAGCATCAGAGAATGAGTCATTGGTACGCTGTTCCACCAGCTGCCGATCTTGAGATACTCGGGGACCGCCCTGCATATAGCTAAGTCATTGTGTTGGCTTGGATAGTGACTGCCCCTAAGAATGTGCATTGTGTGTCTAGCTTTGCATCTGACCCTGGAGTCGCACAAGACACGCTGCGCACACCCTGAAACATGAACGGTTTGCTTGCTTGCATATTCAATATGAAACTCTGTTTCCAAACATGTTTCCAAACAATGTAATATGACTCTGCTAGCGAACAGCATGAAACGAACCTAGGTAAAACTAGAAAGATCACTAGTAATGTAATATTTTATAACATGATTACTTAGTGCCTGTTTGAGTGAATGCTTGTTTCTGTTCAGTTGATTTATCTCACCAGTACTTGTATAAAGTGCTGACCCACCAACAGTTTACTTGCTTGCAGGTACTGGATCGTCCGAGAAAGCGATAGGCATGCCACAGTCCCCAAGACCCGGAATCCTGGTTTCGATTGTTGCCCCGAGAATGCTATCGTATAAGGGGGCATAATGTATGGAACGAACGTGTGCCTTTGCTAAAGGAAACCCAAGTTGCCTCGATTGTCCCGAACACTCAGTTGGCTAATGCATTGCATTGCAACAAGTCCCTTTTCGCTGCTTACTCGATTGATGCGATGATAGCCAACTATCAACTTAAACGATTGGCCTTGCACGGGCGCAACCCCAGGCCCGTGCGGCATCACGTCCCCCGAAAGCTCGAACGGGCCATTCGCTTGGCTCCCTTCCTCCCTCGCACCCGCGGGACGGGCGCGGTGATTCGCGTCCGGCGCTCCGAGGCACGATGATTCGTGCCCGGTTCGTTAATCCCGGCTGCACGGGGCGGGGCAGGGCGGAGCGGCGGCCCGGGCGGGTCCGGGGCATGACAGAAATTCTCGGGGCAACAATCGAAACCAGGATTCCGGGTCTTGGGGACTGTGGCACGCCTATCGCTTCCTCGGACGATCCAGTACCTGCAAGCAAGTAAACTGTTGGTGGGTCAGCACTTTATACAAGTACTGGTGAGATAAATCAACTGAACAGAAACAAGCATTCACTCAAACAGGCACTAAGTAATCATGTTATAAAACATTACATTACTAGTGATCTTTCTAGTTTTACCTAGGTTCGTTTCATGCAGTTCGCTAGCAGAGTCATATTACATTGTTTGGAAATAGAGTTTCATATTGAATATGCAAGCAAGCAAACCGTTCATGTTTCAGGGTGTGCGCAGCGTGTCTCATGCGACTCCAGGGTCAGATACAAAGCTAGACACACAATGCACATTCTTAGGGGCAGTCACTATCCAAGCCAACACAATGACTTAGCTATATGCAGGGCGGTCCCCGAGTATCTCAGGATCGGCAGCTGGTGGAACAGCGTACCAATGACTCATTCTCTGATGCTAATGGCAGCTGTGACCCATGGTGGCTATGACGCATGTAGTTCAGCTCTCCACCAAAAGCCATTGTCCGACCGCATGCGAATGCATGGAACACTATCAAATAAACTCTAGTATGCAGACGAGACGAACCATCAGAATACACTCGTTGTTGTGGGGCAATCCGACTTATCACTTGAACACGTTCGGGCACAGTATGGTTCTCTCGAAGCATAGACGATAGTGAACATGTTCATGCACTCTAAGCAGGCGATTCAGGATTCTCGTTAAGCAGGCATTAATTCAAAGACAAGCTAGGTGAGTTCGTTCATTAACATGCAAGGCAGGTTCTATCATTCTCTTAAGAAAATATTGCAAGCAAAAACTCAGGTTATTATTAAGGCGTGCAAGAATCAGAGAACGAAGTTCTGCCCACTCACCTTGATATATAACGCCGGCTCGGAGTGGGACGTTACACTAATGGCATGGCCTGGATTGCCACAAGCAAGACATAACCCAAGTCTCTTACGACATTGATTGAAGGCATGCCCACGTTTGTTGCAGTATTGACATACTTGGTTGGGATTTGCCCTGTGCTGACCACCATTGTTTCGGCGCTTTATGGCGGTGTTTTCTCTCTCGTTGCTATAGCGTTTGTGATTGTAGCTATGCACAGCGCCGGTAGAAACGTGAGGATACTATGGTTCAAGTGATAGGGCGTGATTCATGACTTTACGCATTGTCCCGTACTGATTATTGACCACGTATGCATGGATGGCAGGGTGCAAACCGCCTTCAAACCTTCTAGCTTGACTCGCTGCATCAGGTAAATAGGCCCTAGCGAATTTGGAGAGTCGGTTGAATTTGGCGGAGTACTGTTTAACTGTCATGCTGCCCTGCCTCAGTTGCACGAACTCGTTTTCCATTTGACGTTGTACTGGAGGGGGTATAAACTCCTTTTCAAACGCGGCACAAAAGGTCGTCCACGAGATCGCCTCCTCTCCGTGATCAAATTGGAGAGATCGTCGATGCACGTTCCACCAATCGTGTGCGTTAAGACGGAGCTGTAATTGCGCACAGGCGACACGCTTCTCTTCGAGGACCTCTAGCAGAGCGAAGTGATCTTCAAGTTCGGCCAACCAATCTAGAGCTACGACTGCGTCCTCAGTCCCGTTGAATGGGGTATTACAGACTTTCTTGAAGTGGCCAAAGTCGAAGGCAGTCACGTCCCTCGTCCTTGGAATTTTCGGCGTCTCTACTTCAAGCACGGATTGTTCCACCGGAGTCGCTGGCGTTGCCGCGGACTGGTTGGATGCCAAAGTCTGAACGATCTATTGTAGGGCATCTACCTGCTTCTGTTGGACTGAGAATCATGCTTCTATATTATCTTGAAACTTGAGCCGACTCTCTTCCGCCCGCTTCTTGGCCCGTTCATAGCGAGCCTCGTCCCTTTGTTGGTTTGCCTCCAACATCTGTAACATTCGTTTGATGGGATCGATGCTTGGCATGGCTCGCTGGCTCTCTGAACTTCCTAAAGTGCCCGAACTACTTCCTTGGCCTTGCATTTCGTCCGGTGCTTGCGCTGCAGATTGCGCTGGAGACATTCCTTCAAAAGAAGGTAAATTACATTAGGATCATAATGTATTATGGACTTATTGCCTGAACGTATCTTATTTTGGCCTAGCGAGTTCAAGAGTTCGCACAGGAATTTGACGTTAAAGGAACTTTTTCAGTACGAGAGTCTAAGGAACTTGAATCTGGGTTCTGATACCACTATGTCACAACCCGATTCCGTAGAATCGTTTGAGGCGTCCCCTGAATCGTGACCGTCGTGCGGGCCTGGAGTTGCGCCCGCACAAGGCTTTAATGATTTGCATAGCAAGAACATATTCAGAGTACGCAGATAAATTGAAACATAGATTGAAACACGGAAAAGTTCTCTTTATTGATAATGAACATCTATTACAAACTCCTGAACGAGTCAGCTAATATGTCGCACGGGCTTACAAAAGTGTTGACTCAAAATGAGATAGCAGTCCTGTACATTACATCCCTTTATAAACTTCAAAATGATAAAGACCTCCGGGCTGGAGGACGGCTTTGCCATGAAGCTGCATTTGTGTATGAAGAGTTGCAAGCTTCTGACTCCAAAATGCTTCAAGGGGCACGGTGAAGATGCGCCAACAGCTGGACTGGATTGGGAAGACGACTTCGGCTCCTCGCTCGGTTCGCCTTGGTATGGAGAACCTGTTTCAACGAGGGTCAGCATGTCAAAACATACTGGTAAAGGCGAGCTAACCGAACTATACAAATCAACACGTTGTTTTAATGAAGCATGCATGTTTTGGTGGGTTTCTATCTTGCCTTAGTTCATTTATAAGCAACAGTATATAAGTATGATACTGAAATGAACTAGCCACCGTTCGGTGGATTTTACCTGCCCGTCTGAATTACCTGCACAATACTTACCTTGCCTTCCCTGCCACGAAGACACAAGTTAGTTTGCAACAGGTTTAAATATACACGATAAGCACACGATGCATTGCAAGCCATATTCACACGATAAACACACGGGGCATTGCAAGCATATACACACGAGGATCACTGGCTTGTTGTCATAATGGACATAGTCAAGGACTAGGATACCATGCAACGAGAACACGAGGAGCTCATAAAACACGATGCGTTGCAAGCCATCCAGTCCCCACACGATTGACTATAAACACGAAGTCTGCCCAGATCGGATCGGTGCCAGTGTCCCAGCGACCATCCGCAGAACTTATATCCTTGTGCACAAGTTGTCCGTGATCGAACACACGATGTTTAGTTAAATTATCACTTCACACAGTTGAGGCAACACGAGTAATGCATGATTCATTTTGCATAGCCTCTAGGAACAATAATGCGCATACAAGATATGATTCATGAATAGCATAATTTATAGAAGAAGATATATTCTAACTACAATTGATGCATATGATGAACATTCCGAACGAACAAGCATGCAAGTAAGTAACCGTTCACGAGTTTAATTGACAAGCAGTATTAACCAAGTCTATTCTCTTTTATCTTAGTTTTTTTATTATTACTTGGTATCGTCTGATCGGGACTAAGAAGAGTGCACAATTTTAGGGTGTGAAGCTTGCAAGCAGGGCTAGCTAATCGGGATGGTAGCCACTCACTTAGATTGTTGGAAGGGGGAAGAAAAGAGGCACTTTACGACTCCGCTCGCAAGCCGCCTACTGCTCGTTCACCTGTATTACGAACAGCTCGATCAATACCTCTTCCACTTTTCCAATCTTGAAATTGAAGTACAGTTCAATGAACGAAAATAATGAAAACCATCGAAACCATTCAAGAAAAACAAGCAAATTCCAAAACTAACTCAAAGCACGAAAGCAACAAGTAATATCGAAAACCGAGGCAATAAAAGATAGCAGCGGAGAGGTCCCTCCTGACTCTGCCGCTAAGTCGATCCCGGGGCACGGTCCACTGATATATGGGAATCGATTCCAAAAAAACAAATCCATAACGAGGACGAGTTCTTAATTCAATCTATCCCGATCGAACGATACCGTCTTGTGTTTCTTAGCCGCGCTCTCCGCACCGGGAGAACGGGGCGCTACATCGACATAGGGTTTTGTGTCAATTTCGAATGAAATCCGAGATTGACCCAATTTTGGGTGTTACCCTAGGTTAGACGGACCTAGGCAGACGTGCTTGGGTGTCTTGAGGATAAGTACGTGTCCCCGTTCGGACACGTGAGGTCGTGTCACAGAGTTTTGGGCATTTTGGGCGATTTGTGGGGTTTTCCTTCGTCGTGGGTCCCACATACATGTGAAATTTTGTTACGGGCCTAAAATCGAAGAGAGAGCATTTTTGTGAGGTAGTAGACATCGATTAGAACTCGTGGATAAATTTTGGATCGATTTCGAGTAGGTTTGGTGTACGTTTTATGAGGTATCGCGAACCGCACTCCACGTGTTCGTCGAAATGACCAAATGACCATTTCAACTTGGGTTCAAGGTTTCAGGCTTGTGTGCAGGTTGGTTTAGCCTTGAGAAGTGTGTATTAGGGTTTTCGGATTTATATTTATATATATAGATATATAGATATTTATATGCATATGGGTGAGTGTGCGTGTAGGTGGTTGTGTGTGTGTTTGAGTATGGTTTGTGGTTGTGTGTTGGTGTGTGTGTTGGTGTTTGTGTTAGTGTGTGTGAGAGTGTGTGAGTGTGAGTGTGTGTTTGTGTAGTGTGAGTGTATATATATATATATATATATATATATATATATATATATATATATATATATATGTAGCGCCCCGTTCTCCCGATGCGGAGAGCGCGGCTAAGAAACACAAGACGGTATCGTTCGATCGGGATAGATTGAATTAAGAACTCGTCCTCGTTATGGATTTGTTTCTTCGGAATCGATTCCCATATTCAGTGGACTGCGCCCCAAGGATCGGCTTAGCGGCAGAGTCAGGAGGGACCTCTCCGCTGCTATCTTTTATTGCCTCGGTTTTCGATGTCGCTTGTTGCTTTCGTGCTTTGAGTTGGTTTTGGGACTTACTTATTTTCCTTGAACGGTTTTGATGGTTTTCATTGTTTTCGTTCATTGACTTGCACTTCTATTCCGAGATCGGAAAGAGAGGAAGAAGTATTAATCGAGCTGTTCGTGTGCAGGTGAACGAGCAGTAGGCGGCTTGCGAGCGGAGTCGTGAAGCGCCTCTTTCCTTCTTTTTTCCAAAAATCTAAGTGAGTGGCTACTAACCCGATTAGCTAGCCCTGCTTCCAAGCTTCACAGCTAAAACACTTGCATTCTCTTCGCCCCGATCAAACGATACCAAGTAATAATAAAAGAAACCAAGATAAAAGAGAATAGACTTGGTTATTCCTGCTTGTCAATCAAACTCGTGAACGGTTACTTACTTGCATGCTTGTTCGTTCGGAATGTTCATCATATGCATAAATTATAGTTAGAATATAACTTCTTCTATAAATTGTGCTATTTATGAATCATATCGTGTATGCGCATAACTGTTCCTAGAGGCTATGCAAAAGAAACATGCATTACTCGTGTTGCCTCAACTGTGTGAAATGATAACTTAACTAAACATCGTGTGCTCGATCATGGACAACTTGTGCACAAGGATATAAGTTCTGCGGACGGTCGCTGGGGCACTGGCACCGATCCGATCCGGGCAGACTTCGTATTTATAGTCAATCGTGTGCGGACGGGATAACTTGCAACGCATCGTATTTTCTGAGCTCCTCGTGTTTTTTCGTTGCATGCTATCCTTGTCCTTGACTAGTCCATTATGGCATCAAGCCAGTGATCCTCGTGTGTATATGCTTGCAACGCCTCGTGTGTTTATCGTGTGAATATGGCTTGCAATGCATCGTGTGTTCAACGTGTATATTTAAACCTGTTGCAACTAACTTGTGTCTTCATGGCAGGGAAGGCAAGGTAAGTATTGTGCAGGTCATTCAGACGGGCAGGTAAAATCTACCGAACGGTGGCTAGTTCATTTCAGTAAATTATATATGCTGCTTACTTGTAAATGAACTAAGGCAAGATAGAAACCCACAAAAATATGCATGCTTCACTAAACAACGTGTTGATTGGTATAGTTCGGCTAGCTCGCCTTCACCAGCATATTTCGATATGCTGACCCTCGTTGAAACAGGTTCTCCGCACCAAGGCGAACCGAGCGAGGAGCCGAAGTCGTCTTCCCGATCCAGTCCAGCTGTTGGCGCATCTTTACCGCGCCCCTGAAGCCTTTTGAAGTCCGAAGCTGCAACTCTTCATACACAAATGCAGCTCCGTGGCAAAGCCGTCCTCCAGCCTGGAGGTCTTTATCGTTTTGAGTTTATAAAAGGATGTAATGTACAGGACTGCTATCTCATTTTGAGTCATCTCTTTTGTAAGCCGTTCGGTATATTAGCTAACTCGTTCAGGAGTTTGTAATAGATGTTCATTATCAATAAAGAGAACTTTTTCATGTTTCAAATCTGTGTTTCAATTTATCTGCGTACTCTGAATATGTGCTTGCTATGAAAATCATTAGAGCCTTGTGCGGGCGCAAATCCAGGCCCGCACGGCGGTCACGATTCGGGGGACGCCTCAAGTGATTCTACGGAATTGGGTCATGACTTAGTGGTATCAGAGCACATATTCAAGTTCCTTAGACTTCGTGCTGAAAAAGTTCCTTTAAACGATCAAATTCCTGTGCGAACTCTTGAACTCGCTAGGCCAAAATGAGATACGTTCATGCAGTAAGTCCATAATACATTATGATCCTAATGTAATTTACCTTCTTTTGAAGGAATGGATCCAGCGCAATCTGCAGCGCAACCACTGAACGAAACACAAGAAAGCAGTTCTGGCACTTCGGGAAGCTCTCGGAGCCAACGAGGCATGTCTCAAGTCGACCCGCTTGAGCGGGTAATGCAAATGTTAGAATCGTAACGACAACGAGACGATGCTCGCCAAGCCAAGCTCGAGAGTAATCTAGAGACCCGATTCTCAGTCCAAAAAAAGCAGGTAGATGCCCTGCAACAGATCGTTCAGACTTTGGCTGCCAACCATTCCGCCGCAACAGCAACGACTCTGGTGGGACAGCCCGTGCTTGAAGTGGAGACGCCTCAAATCCCAAGGCCGAGGGACGTGACTGCCTTCAACTTGGGCCATTTCAAGAAAGTCTGCAACACCCCGTTCAACGGGACTGAGGACCCAGTGGTAGCTCTAGATTGGCTAGCAGAACTAGAAGATCACTTCGCTCTGCTAGAGGTCCCCGAAGAGAAGCGCGTCTCCTGCGCGCAACTACAGCTCCGCCTCAACGCACACGATTGGTGGGACGTGCATCGACGATCTCTCCCATTTGATCACGGAGAGGAGGCGATCTCGTGGACGACCTTTCGTGCCGCGTTCGAAGAGGAGTTTATACCCCCTCCAGTGCAACGTCAAATGGAAAATGACTTCGTGCAGCTGCGACAAGGCAGCATGACAGTTAAGGAGTACTCCGCCGAATTCAACCGACTCTCCAAATTCGCTAAGGCCTATTTACCTGATGCAGCGAGTCGAGCCAGAAGGTTTGAAGGTAGACTACGCCCTGCCATCCATTCGCACGTGGTCAATAATCAGTATGGAACGATGCGTGAAGTCATGAATCACGCCTTATCGCTAGAACCACAGTATCCTCACGTTTCCATCGGCGCTGTGCATACCTACAATCACAAACGCCAAGGCAACGATGGAGGAAACACTGCTGCAAAGCGCCGAAACAACGGTGGTCAGCACAGGGCAAATCCCAACCAAGTATGTCGATACTGCAACAAACGTGGGCACTCCTTCAATCAGTGTCGTAAGAGACTTGGGTTATGTCTCGCTTGTGGCAATCTAGGCCATGCCATTAATTCCTGCCCGAACCTTCCTGTTCATCGCCCGCAACGTAATAACCCCTAACGGTAAGCATTATTCCTAAGTTTTGGGACAAAACTTCCAATTGGTTGGGTAGGATGTAGCGCCCCGTTCTCCCGATGCGGAGAGCGCGGCTAAGAAACACAAGACGGTATCGTTCGATCGGGATAGATTGAATTAAGAACTCATCCTCGTTATGGATTTGTTTCTTCGGAATCGATTCCCATATTCAGTGGACTGCGCCCCAAGGATCGGCTTAGCGGCAGAGTCAGGAGGGACCTCTCCGCTGCTATCTTTTATTGCCTCGGTTTTCGATGTCGCTTGTTGCTTTCGTGCTTTGAGTTGGTTTTGGGACTTGCTTGTTTTCCTTGAACGGTTTTGATAGTTTTTATTGTTTTCGTTCATTGACTTGCACTTCTATTCCGAGATCGGAGAGAGAGGAAGAAGTATTAATCGAGCTGTTCGTGTGGAGGTGAACGAGCAGTAGGCGGCTTGCGAGCGGAGTCGTGAAGCGCCTCTTTCCTTCTTTTTTCCAAAAATCTAAGTGAGTGGCTACTAACCCGATTAGCTAGCCCTGCTTCCAAGCTTCACAGCTAAAATACTTGTATTCTCTTCGCCCCGATCAAACGATACCAAGTAATAATAAAAGAAACCAAGATAAAAGAGAATATACTTGGTTATTACTGCTTGTCAATCAAACTCGTGAACGGTTACTTACTTGCATGCTTGTTCGTTCGGAATGTTCATCATATGCATAAATTGTAGTTAGAATATAACTTCTTCTATAAATTGTGCTATTTATGAATCATATCGTGTATGCGCATAACTGTTCCTAGAGGCTATGCAAAAGAAACATGCATTACTCGTGTTGCCTCAATTGCGTGAAATGATAACTTAACTAAACATCGTGTGTTCGATCATGGACAACTTGTGAACAAGGATATAAGTTCTGCGGACGGTCGCTGGGGCACTGGCACCGATCCGATCCGGGCAGACTTCGTGTTTATAGTCAATCGTGTGCGGACGGGATAACTTGCAACGCATCGTGTTTTCTGAGCTCCTCGTATTTTTTCGTTGCATGCTATCCTTGTCCTTGACTAGTCCATTATGGCATCAAGCCAGTCATCCTCGTGTGTATATGCTTGCAATGCCTCGTGTGTTTATCGTGTGAATATGGCTTGCAATACATCGTGTGTTCAACGTGTATATTTAAACCTGTTGCAACTAACTTGTGTCTTCGTGGCAGGGAAGGCAAGGTAAGTATTGTGCAGGTCATTCAGACGGGCAGGTAAAATCCACCGAACGGTGGCTAGTTTATTTCAGTAAATTCTATATGCTGCTTACTTGTAAATGAACTAAGGCAAGATAGAAACCCACAAAAATATGCATGCTTCACTAAACAACGTATTGATTGGTATAGTTCGGCTAGCTCGCCTTCACCAGCATGTTTCGATATGCTGGCCCTCGTTGAAACAGGTTCTCCGCACCAAGGCGAACCGAGCGAGGAGCCGAAGTCGTCTTCCCGATCCAGTCCAGCTGTTGGCGCATCTTCACCGTGCCCCTGAAGCCTTTTGAAGTCCGAAGCTGCAACTCTTCATACACAAATGCAGCTCCGTGGCAAAGCCGTCCTCCAGCCTGGAGGTCTTTATCGTTTTGAGTTTATAAAAGGATGTAATGTACAGGACTGCTATCTCATTTTGAGTCATCTCTTTTGTAAGCCGTTCGGCATATTAGCTAACTCGTTCAGGAGTTTGTAATAGATGTTCATTATCAATAAAAAGAACTTTTTCATGTTTCAAATCTGTGTTTCAATTTATCTGCGTACTCTGAATATGTGCTTGCTATGAAAATCATTAGAGCCTTGTGCGGGCGCAAATCCAGGCCCGCACGGCGGTCATGATTCGGGGGACGCCTCAAGTGATTCTACGGAATTGGGTCGTGACAATATATATATATATGTATATATATATATATATATATATATAGTGTGTAGTGTGTGTGTGTGAGTCTGTAGTGTGTGTGTGTGTTAGTGTGTGTTGAGTGTGTTTGTGTGAGTGTGTGTGTATATATATATATATATATATATATATGTCCCCCCCTATTAGCTATTAGTTAGTAAGTTAAGAGAGAGAGAGGTATATATATATATATATATATATATATATATATATATATATATATATATATATATATATATAGTAGCATATGGTAGTATATATATATAGATAGTTAGTTAGAGTAGAGAGGGGTAAGGCAAGGTATCTCAATACCTTGAGATACTCAAGGTATTGGGTATCGGGGCGAGGTATTGGATTTTTTCCTAGGAATGAGGTTAGAGTTGCTTATATATATATATATATATATATATATATATATATATATATATATATATATATATATATATAATAGAGGGTATAGGCGTGTTATATCACGTAGGTTGAGATATCGGATACCGAGGGTATCCCGGTATCTCGAAGAGGCGAGTTTGTGGGTTTACTGGCTTAATGAGCTAGTTTTGACCTAGAATTTTAGGGGCATCCTAGTTTGGCCTAGAGTTGACCATAGTTGACCCGGTTGATCGCCAAAGTCAACATTTGACCTAATTTTGACCTAAAGTTGACTTTTTGGACCCTGGGTTGACTTTTTGACCCAGATTTCACCGGTTTGATCTGTTTGACCTAGAACAACCCTAGAAGCTTATTTTTAGTTATTTTATATCTGTATAACTCTTTAGAACTCTGTTTAACCTTGCTTTTCGCAATAGGTCCTTGCGATGCCAGTTCGAACCTCGATCCTCGCCAGTTGCTCAGGACGTCAGGCGAGTATATTCTTTGATAGTTTTTATTATCTGATAATTATTATAATTCAGCTTCTAGTAGAGTATTATCTAATTTTCTGGCATGACACTGACTAGTATTTCTAGATTTATTTACTTACGACACGTATATTTCATGTTTTTGGCCTCTATTTCTGGAATCACTTACTGGCATCACATCAGGACTCACTACAGACATCACTCATATTTCTGGCTGGACTCATATTTATATTACGTGTCGGGCCTTGGATTCACTTGTACTAGTCGGGGCGAGAAAATACTCGAGTAGACATGTAAACATTTTCAAATCTGAAATCACTCCCTCTGGTCTAATCTGGAATGATAGCTGCCGCGCACCCAGTGTACGGTGAGCCGTACTTACCCCTAGCCGTTTACATGTCGAAACAGGTATTTCAGAGATACGAGTTCATTCTTTCTAGTATGGACACTCTTGTATTTCTTGACTGGTCTCACTTATACTTTCTGGACTGGACTCATTATATTTATTCTTGCCGGACTCACTTCACATTATTGTGCACACACTTGATCTTAGTTTAGATTTCTTGTATCCTGCAGTCATTACTATCTTGCTTCTAATTTTTATACATCTTTACCTTTATGCACTAGTTGATATATATATATATATATATATATATATATATATATATATATATATATATATATATATATATATATATTCTTGTTCATACTTTATTTTCTTCACCTTGTGCTACTTGCTACAACTACTTTATAGTTTTTATCATTTAATTGAAACTGCTGTTAGAGGTGTACTTGCTCCAATCCTGACTGGATATATTTTTTAGAGGATCCGAAAGATTGGTGTTCGACGTTTTATGGACCTCAGCCTGTCGATGGTGCAGACAGGGACCCCCTAGTTCAGGAGTGATTTTCGGGTTGGTAGCCGGGATCACTAGGACCTCAGTTGTATTTATTAGCTTTTGGTACCAGATTTGTCTCCGGCTTTTGGTTTGGACTTGTATTGTATTTGATTCTCGATATTTTTGTATTATTATTATTGTTGTTGTCTTTAGTAGTAGTTATTGTTTAGACTTTGTAGTTGTTAGACTTCCTTATTATCTTATCGTGCGTAGATCGTGATTGAGTACTTGTGTTATCTTTATCATATTGTTCCTCCGTTTGGAGTTGAGATCTTTATACTAAAGTGTAGCTTTTGAAATTAAATTAGATGTATTTGATTCATTGGATTGTCAGTGTTAATTGAACAAGTGAGTACAACCTATAGATAAGCTAGTATCTGTGATAAAGCAAATAGGTTGAAGGATGCGAGTTTTATGTTATAGTCTTGAGTTAGATATAGTGAATTGCTATAATAGATGACAAGCTATAACAAGATAGTAACCATGTAGTTTGGATTAAGGGTATACATGGAATGAATAAGGAGAAAATCTTAGGTTCAAGGTGAAGAAGGTAGAATGGTAACAAAAAGAGTCACGAAGAGTACATGATCTTGAGCATTTTAAATTAAGAGAAAGATCTAGGAAGGACTGAAGATTTATCACTCGGTAGTTGCCTAGAATATCTATACTATAAAGCAAAAAGTACTGGGTCATGATTGATGAAGCTTATAATTGAAAACATGATTGATGAAGCTTATAATTGAAAACAAGATTAACATACTAAAAATATATGAAGGTAAGTAGGAAACAAATGATAAGGGAAAGATATTATGGTCGCATAATCCAAAGAGAAGGGATTGTAGTATGGACTTGAGGAATAATAATTTTAGCATTTATGAATCGTAATACTTTTAGAATTTTGAAAATTTAGTATGAGTAAAAATTGTTGATCAGTCTCGAAGTGATACGAATTTTAAGGAATTAAACACAGGTTCAGAATCATATACTGACTTATTGGTCATTCTGTAGAGGATTGTCACAAGGCCCTTAGATTATAGATTTATATATGGTAGAAAAGTGTAAATGGAAGATAAAAGTCATATAGGAATGATAGCTGAATATTGTGGGTTTACAAATAAATTTATTAGGTCCAGGGATTTAGATTTTTGACTAATAGGGTATGAGCTTGCTGGACCAATCCTCAGTAGTAGGTGATGAGAACCTATTTCCAATTTACCAAAGCCGATGGATTTTTGGATTTTAGAAATCTTATTCTTTTAATTGTATTAATTATATTTTTATCTAGGATATTTAGAATGATTGAATAGTTATTTATTACATAATATATATATATATATATTACGTATTTGAATAGGGGCTTATGTCGTATTTTATTATATGTATATCTCCTAGGAATCGTTGAGTTGAGCTTCTAGATTATGTATGACTGACTGACTGACTAGATTAGACTTATTACTGCTAAGTTCAATTATAAGAAGTTAGGTTTAGAGGATTTCATTAAGGATATTATAGGTTGATGATGTTGTACCAAGGAAATAATAAAGAAATAATAACAGTCTTAGCTGTAGAATAAAGAATTTAGATACTACATAGGTAGCCTTGAAGATTTTGTGCTTGTAAGATTTTAGTGCCTAACCCATGCACTCCTTTAAGAGTTAAGGTATGACATCATTTTTCTCGTAGATATTGAAAGATTCAAACTGAGTTTGTGTTACAGCATCCTCTTGTAACCTAGGCCTATAGGTGGTAAATTTTTCTAGATGACGATTAGCATGATAACAATAATAAGATAGTATATGGTGGTGAGAATATGTTTTAAGGACCAACAGCCTTAGACTAATAAAATGTACGTATATGGAAGTTTAAGGTTTTTAGAATGGGTATGAGTAAGTACCAATATGTGTTTATATATTTAGAGATATGATGAGTTGTGGTTGGAGAGATTAATTTTGAATTTCGAGGACAAATTTTTTCTAAGGTGGATAGATTGTAAACCCCCTTACCCAGAGATTTAGTTATTTTATTTTAATATAATATTTAGAATTATTATTTTTATTATTAATTAGGATTAAGTAAACCAAAGTATCCTTTAAAAATATTTTTCGTAGCTTTAATATTTAGGAGCACAACATTAGCCATTATCTCCAATCAAATTTTATATGCATGATCTAGACGAGCCCACCTTAATTTATGATTATCATATCCCACTCAAACACATCTTCTTGTGCTCTATTTTTAATATAAAATATTCGGGTCAAAAACTCAATTTCTAGCACCTACAGTGCAACCGTTGACCATTTTAATTTAAATTGGAGATCCAATTTCGACCAATTCTTTCCACCTAATGCATAATCATGATCTAAACTAGGTCTAAGATACACATGATATATGTGTCACACTATATTGAACCTCTATGTGCTACCTACCCTCAATAGTCACAAATGATCAATTTTCTAGTGAATCGTACCAACCTAGTCAAACTAAACTGCAACTACCCGAACCTGACCCAACTAGAAGTAGTTGGACTTAACCTAGGTTGACTAAGCTAGGTTTGATCATCCATATTAAATATTATTTTAGTTTTGGACATCCATGGGTTTATTAAATCATTAGGGTGGAATGTGAAAGGGAATGGATTATAACTTGTGACCTTTCCTTACCCCATTGGTAACTCCAAACCCTTTCCCTCCCCACTAGGCTGTCCATAAACCCCCTCTCTTCACCTCCCTCAATCAAAACACCTGAAGCAAACTTCTTCATAACTCTCTTTCTCATTTTTTTTTCACAAACCATCTCCAAAATCCTTCTCTATCTCCCTCCACACCTCCATCTATCCAACCCTACCAAGGCTGAATCTGAATTCAGCAACACCCCCACCAATCTGGCCCTATCTCCCTCCATAATAAATATATTTCTCTTAAATTTTGTATGCTTCTTTATCTCCCTATCCTTATAACTTTCTTTTCACAAAAAATTTATCAAAATTCATTCTAAGTTCCTCAAAACACCCTCTATCAGAGGTACCCAGGCTGAATCCAAATTTAGTGTATCCTCTACTCAAGCCACTCCACCACCTCTATAGCCTCCAAACCACTACCAAAGAATCTAAATATCCTTCCCCTACCTCTTCTTAACAAGTTTTATTTATAACTAAATACCTAAATCATCCACAACTCCCCCAAATACCCCCTACAAAACGAAGACACCTGCTGAACCCACCAGCAATAGTACCACTTTAACACCTTGTTGCCACCACTTATAGCACCAAAAATCCTTCAAAAACTACCATATCTTCATCCTCTACCTCTTTTCTAATCTCTCTAAGCCCAAAGTACTTGGAGAAATGTTTTGAAGCCCCAGACAACAGTTACGAGACGAAGTGTCCAAATCTGGACAAATTTGTGCAAGCAGTGCACAACCCTCTTTTGCCTTCCCATTTTACTTTGGTAAGAGCTCCAAATCCTCCTACTCAACCCTTTCTACATGTACTTTATATTCATATTAAATTTTACCAACTTTGTATTCATATTTTTATGATATTACACCAAGAACACTTATTACTTCTCATGTCTAGACTTGAATGTTATTTTTGCACTTGTTGTCCTATTCACTTTGCCATGATCTAAAACCCAAGAAACCTCTTGAAAAATATAATTTTTAGTCTAATTTTCACTAAATTTCAGAATATATAAGTTTTTCTTAGGGTATTATATATAAATAAATGCATGGTTGAGACATGATTAAATGTTGTGCAACTAGTAGTGCACTTTGCCTAGGTTTTGTGATAACTAGTTTTATTGTTTATAAATACTATGTTAGAATGTAGAAGATGCCATGATAGGGTTGTTTAATAGTTATAGTAGTGTTTGCATATATGTTTCATGACAGATACAAGTTAGAAATGAGGTATATGCCATGATCTTATTATTAATTCAGATTTGACTTGTCTATGTATACTTGATATTTTGTAGTAGAACGAGAGTTGTATATAATTGGATGAATGAATATACCTGAGAAATAAAGTATGTGATTGTTTGTGATGACCCTAACTTGACCTATTGTTAATGCTCATATGCATATTTTAATAGACAAAACTCACCCTAGGTTGGTTAACATAGTTTGACACTTAGTGAATACCAAGGTTGATGATATATTATATATGGAAATCTAGTATGAGAACACCTAGTACCTATATGAACCTTCATTATAACCATGTTTATGAGGCTTGATGATGGTATGTTACTAGTAGGCTTGGTGTTTACACACTTTCTTGGTCCTTGACTAGTGAACCTTAGCCAACCTACTTTGTTAGAACCCCTAATTATTTTAGACTCTAAATAACTGATAGAAGTGTATAAGTTATATCCTTGATTAACTTAGACCCTAATTATCTAGTAATTAATGATGTAGAGTAGTTATACTCTTATGCATGCTTAGTGAACCGTGTCATAGTGACTGATTTTTTGATATTATATATTTAGGCTCTTGGGATCGCATGAGCATGGATTTGAGAGCAGGTTCTTTGTATTATCAGCTTGGAGTTCCAGGCAAGTGTACCTCACCAACTTGTAGTAAATCATGTTATATTATCGACTTATGTTTTATTTTATATATTCTTGTGATGTTCCTGCTCAACCTAATACCGTGAGATGTTGCTTAGCGTCTGAACAAGATTCAGGTGTCGACGCCGTACGCAGAGTCGTATAACGTCACTTAGAGAGTTGATACCACAATCCTATATATTTTTGTGCTTGCTTTACCAAGTACTTCATACCATATGACACTTGACAATTCATATGACAGAATCTTTCTTAAGTTATTTATGGTGATTCTATATAGGCTTACAGGATTCGTGACATGAGACTCACATATACATAGATATCATTATGACACGTTGTACTAGTTAGAGGTCATGATCTTGCGTGTTATGGACATGAAATATTATGAACATGAGACGTGTGATTATATTGCGTGGGGAGAGACACACAGGCTACAGGCTGATTACATATATATATACTTTATTATTGAGGTTTTTTAGTCTCTATATCAGAGCTTGGCCCATTACGTGATATTTTTGCTGCTATGGGCTCCCTGACACAGAGCTTGTAGTGGTTTCAGCCTGAGTACTAATGATGCTCTCACTTGCATTTCACTTAGATGGTTGTATTAGTTTACCCTTTAGTATGTGGCATTATACTGTTTTACTTTGGCATGCTGTTTTTTGTACCTTGTTACGTCTCTCTAATGACCTGGTATCTTGCTAGTTTTGCAGCATAGACCATTGTGGAGCTTGCATGGAGTTGCTGATGTGTGTTGCTTTCTCTTACAGGCATTGGTGCCAGGTACTTATATCATTTCTACCGGAGTTATGGTTATTTATTCTTATTGTCTATTCATCTGCTGATGTAGCCTAGTTTTATAGACATATTCCTCGAGTCTATTCGAGCTTATGTGTTACTGGAGACCGACTTTAGCATATGTAGTTCATTATTGATATTATGTTCTTTATGTGGATTGTGACATAAAGATTTTAATATTTATTTACCTTTATTATACAGCTTTTACATATTCGAGTCAGACCAGAGTCTGGTCGAATGCGTAGCTGGCATGTTACGTATTCCTAGTCCTACGTATTTTGGGACTGGGATGTTACATCAACTTCTGTCCTTGTTTGGTTGGGGAGTTGAGTCATGATGCTATGATAGAATATGTACCGAACTACGACACATAATCCTAGCTTGACCCTAATCATGGGACGTACCTTATCTTGGGTGGCATGGTATTTTCTGTTCTTATTTGAAAAAGGAGTGTCATATTATCCCAAAGATGGGGCACACGTCAATGATTCTTGGCTCGTGCACTATATGCTTGATCTGGTTTTTGTTTCTTCATTCGTGCTTTCTTGTGGTACTTGCTATTTGGGGTCTAAACCCACTAGTTTTGTATGGCCAGGTTTAGAGCTAGCACCAGAGGATACAACTTATCCACCTTACGATGACGTGCACCAGACAGATGGTAGATGAAGGGCATGAGTGGGTTTCTTGATCACTGATCATCTTGTACATTCTACTCTTTTAGGCATTTAGCCACCGACACTTGTTAGCCGGCTTGTTTGGACATCAGTTCTTTTTTAAATAACTGTACTATAATCAGACTGCAGCTGATCTCGGTTGTGTAAATATTAATATTCTGCTAGCCTAATATTTTGATAGCTAGATCTCTAGAACATTCCGATAGAGGATTTTGGATGCCTTACGGCTTTATCTTACATATTCTATGTTATTGTTACTTGCTTGAATAATTGAGACATAGTTGTTCTGAGACCCTGGGACACTTGATTGTAGCATGCACCCCCTTGTCTTTCTACAGCCATGACCACCGTATAACGTTCTATACCTTGTACGGGGGAGTTGGCCATGTCCGTCTCCGTATTCCGGTACTGGGTCATGACAAGATTTTATTGGTGGCTCATGCATGTCTAATTTTTTAGGCTTGTGGAGTTTTATGATCATAGGTGTCTTAGTCAAACATGTTCCTCCTTGAATTCTTGAATCCGTTTTTCTGGATACTTAGCTTGAGCCATCTGACTGATTGTTTCTCTGTTCCTTCCCGTCCTGTTCCTGATGTCTTTGTCCCTTTCTTCTAGGGCTTTTCCATCTTTGGTTACCGGAGTATCAGGGGCATCGAGGCGACCAGTAGGTCCGGAGGAGATGGGACAGCAGCGTGAGGCATTGTTTCTCCAGGATCCAGTTCGGATCGAGCCAGTGGTTGAGCCCCCAGGTGAGACAGTAGCAGAAAATATTGAGCAACCTACTCTAGAGGTTTTAACTCTCCCAGTAGTGCTAGCAACACTTGATACCCAAGCTTTATTAGAGATCATCAGGGGGATGATGGCCGCAAAACATCATCAGATGGCGGTACAGCAACATCAGTAACTCCAGCAGCAGAAACAAAATATATTATTGAACCAGGGGTTGCAAACAACTCTAGAAAGAGGCAAAAGGATAGATTCGGAGGCATCGGTTAGATTTTGTCGACTTAACCCCCGGTACTTTGATGGTACGAAGGATGCCATCACGACAGACGATTGGCTATAGGATATTAAGGGTATTCTGGCGGCGGCCAAGGTTCCAGCTGAGGAACAGGTTGACCAAGTTCAGTTGCAACTTCAGGATCTCGCCAGGGATTAGTGGGCAGCAGAGAAGGTTAGGTCGAGGCAGCCTATTCCTTGGAATAATTTTAGGATTCGATTCAGAATAAAGTATTTTGGAGTCGTGGCCTAGTTTGAATTACAGCAAAGGTTTATTAACCTCAAGCAGTCTGGTAGAACAGTAGACGGCTCATAGCGGAGTTTAGCCATCTTAGTAGATTTCTACCAATAATGGTGGCAACAGTGCTAGTTCATATTAACAAGCTATACGTATTATGGCAAGAGAGGCCATATTAGGAGTGATTGTAGGACAACAAATAGTTTATGCCTGAGGTGTGGTAGCCCCGATCATAGGATTGCTGTATACCCATTAATGCAGAGGTTAGGGGGACCAGTACCCTAGTTTCCTGCATTACCAGTACCAAAAGCAATATAGCACGGGAAGCCAACATTGGCCGTGAGTCCATTAGCTCAGCGACCGTTACCGACACAGGCTCAAATGTATAGGCAGCATCAACATTAACACCAGCACCAACAACAGCAAGGACAGCAGAGACCACAACACCACCAGAGAAGGAAACAACAAGGAGCTCAACAAGGCCAAGGGCATACATTCACCTTGTCTTTGGAGAAGGCTTTGGCATCAGGTGATGTGGTAGCAGGTAATATTTCTGTCGTATCTTTTTTTGCTACATCATTAATTAATTCAGGAGCCTCACACTCATTTGTATCTACATAATTTATGACACATGTTGGATTGGAGTTCGAGACGTTGCTAGAGAGGCTAAATATACTCACTGGTAGTGGGCTTGTAGAAGTTAGTAGGGTGTGCTTAGACTGTCCAGTCATAGTGTGTGACCACCTATTACCTGCGAAGTTGATTGAGTTCTCTATGGGTAACTTTGACGTTATCTTGGGCATGGATTGACAGGGAGACAGTCATTCTATGATAGATTGTCATAGGGGTAGAGTGTTATTTCATATCCCTAGTTTGGAAGAGTTTATATTCGTAAAGTCTATGAAAGGCTAGCAAGAAGAAGGAGTTATAGTACCAACGGAAGGAGAACTGATACCCAAGATAGTTGACAAATTCATGAATGTCTTTCCTAAAGAATATCTAGGATTGCGTCCTGTTCGAGAGGTCGAGTTCAGTATAGAGTTGATGCCAGGTACGAAGCCTATATCTCATAAAGTTTACCAGATGTCACCTTCTGAACTTGACCAGTTGTATCAATATGTTGAAGAGTTGAAGGCGAAGAGATTTATTCATATAAGCGGGTCACCATGGGGATCCCGAGTAGTGTTAGTAAAAAAGAAGGATGGATCGATCTGACTATGTATAGACTATAGGCAGTTAAATGTAGTGGTAGTAAAGAACAAGTATCCCTTGCCTATGATTGATGACATGTTTGATTAGTTGAGTGAAACTAGAGTATTCTTTAAGATTGATCTGCGATCTGGATATCATCAGGTGCGAGTACGGAAAAAAGACATACTGAAGACAATATTCAGGTCACGATTGACCAATTCACCAGTAGTGTTTAGGGATTTGATGAACCGTATCTTCATGCCCTATTTAGATCAGTTTGTGGTAGTGTTTATCGAAGACATCCTGATGTACTCCCATAATAAAGGAGAACATGAAGAGCATCTCAGGAAGGTATTATAGACTTTGAGGGAGCACTAGTTGTATACAAAACTTAGCAAGTGTGAGTTCTGGTTAGATCATATTTTATTCTTGGGACACATTATCTTGGGAGCAAAAGTATCAGTAGATCCCAAGAAAGTTGAAGTGGTAGAGAATTTGCCAGTTCTGAAGATTATGGCAGATGTGCACAGTTTTCTTGGATTAGCAGGGTACTACAGGAGATTCGTGTCAGATTTTGCAAGGATCTCTGTGCCGATGACCTGGTTGACTCGAAAGGACGTTAAGTTTGTATGGTCAGTGGAATATCAGGCAGTTTTTGAAGAACTGAAGAAAAGGTTGATCTCGGCACTGATCCTAACACTTCCAGTAGGATCAGGAGGGTTCATAATATATTATGATGCATCAGGAAGGGTCTTGGATGTGTTTTGATGCAGCACGTGAGAGTTATTGCATCACGACAACTTCAGGATCAAGAGAAGAATTACCTAACTCGCGACTTGGAGTTGGCAGCAGTGGTGTTTGCGCTCAAGTTGTGAAGGCATTACTTGTACGGTGATCGGGTAAAAATATTTACAAACCATAAGAGTTTAAAATATGTATTCACCTAGAAGAATTTGAACATGAGGTAGAGGAGATGGTTTGAATTGTTATAGGATTATGACATGGAACTTCAATACCATCATGACAAAGCTAATGTAGTAGAAGATGCTTTTAACAGGAGGGGTGGTACATTTTTTCTGACAATGTAGAAGCATATCCTAGAAGATCTTTGAGAGATGGGCATTGAGATAGTATTTCTACAAGATGAGGAGTCCTGGCCAGTTTACAGATATAGTCTACTTTGGTAGACATGATCAATGAAGCCCAGGCAGTAGATTCACGGATCCAGGAGTTACGAGCAGAATGCGAGTCGGGACTCAGGAAAGAGTTGACTATTCACAGCGATGGGACTTGAGATTTGGAACTCGTCTCTATGTGCCGAGTGGGGATATACGATAAGAGATCAAGACTGAGACCTATAATTCCCAATATTCTATCCATCCCGGCGGCATGAAGATATACCAAGATATTAAGCAACACTTCTGGTAGAATGGGATAAAGCGAGAGATAGCACATTTTGTATCCCGATGCATGATATGTCACACATTTTGTATCCCGATGCATGATATATCAACAAGTGAAGGTAGAGAAGCAGAGGCCGGCAAGATTGTTGTACCCTATCCCCATTCTGGAATAGAAATGGGAGCATGTTACTATAGACTTTGTGATCGATTTATCTAGATCCCTGACTGGACGAGTTACAGTTTGGGTGATAGTGGATCGTCTCAGTAAAATAACATATTTCCTTCCTTTCAGAATTAGACAGTATACGAAACAATTGGCAGATATGTATATGCGGGAGATTGTGAGGTAACATGGTGTACCAGTGATCATAGTATCAGACCAAGATTCAAGGTTTATTTCTTATTTTTGGAAGAGCTTGCATGAGAGATTGGATGCTAAGTTAAAATTTACCATGTCGTACCACCCTCAGACAGATAGGCAGTCTGAGAGAACTATCCAGATCTCGAAGGATATGTTACGAGCCTGTACCCTAGACTTTGGTGGATCATGGAAGAAACACCTGCACTTGGTAGAATTTTTGTACAAATAGTTATCAGGCCAGCATCCAAAGCACATTTTGAGGCATTATATAGAAGAAAGTATAGGTCACTGTTAGCTTGGGATAACATTAGTAAAAGAAAGATGTTGGGTCCAGAATTGATCACTCAGACTATAGAAGTTGTCAAGCATATTAGAGAGCAACTGCGAGTTGCGCAGGATCGACTTCGCCATTGGGTAGATCAATATCGTAGGCCTCTAGAGTTTTGTGTCGGCGATCATATTTTTTTGTGAATTTTGTCCACTCATGTAGTCATTAGATTCGGGGTTCGCGTGTCACCCTCACATTTCTAATTAAGGGTAGTTTGGTAATTGACACGGGTATTTTAATTTTAGAATGTATTATATTTAAATATTGTGCATGCATGATTAATTATTTATTGTATTATTTATTGATTATTAGTTATAGCTTTATTTTAGACTTATGTAATGGACCTAACCTATTTTAGACTTGTGTAGATGCATGAACCAATATTTTAGATTGGCTTAGTTTGAGCCCATGAATTAGGCCTATGGATTAGGAGGTTGTATTAATTAGTGAAACCAATAGACTAGAACCTTCCATCCTTAATTAATTCTTTCATGAGAGGCCCCAAGGGTTGTTTTAGATATTTTACATTGCTTGGAGAGGGGTATATGATAGCCATAATTAGGAGGAGAGAGAGTGTCTCTCTCATTTTATTTTACATTCCAAATAGATCTATATTTTTCTCCCTTTCCAATTCCTTCATTCTCTTACCATTCCTCACCAAATTTCTATCCAAGTTCCTTCCCTATTCTTTATTTAAGGCTAATACATCAAGGATCTATAAGAAGTAAGCAAGAAGCAAGGATGAGGAGGCCAAGATCTACAAGGAGAGGAGCTACTTTGCATTTAAGGACTTTTTATTGGAAATTCGTCTCCCAATAGGTATATTTCAGTTTTGTCCTTCTAATAGACTCTAGATTTAATATTTAACCATGAGAAATCAACCCACATGCATAGGCTACCCATAGGAATTGGTTTTAGGTTTATCGGAGACCTACGGTGGAAGTTACGTATATTTTGGTGCCAATTTTGGGAGAGTTCCGAGATTGGCACATGTGGTGTTTGTCATTTGGTTAATTAGATCATTATGACATATGATTACTTGTTTGTGACTAGTGTCATATCCATAATTGGGTACGTGTAGGCCGTATCTCGTCAATTTGACAAAACGGATGATTTTGGGGATTTTCCTCCGACACGGGGCCTTGTGCATATCAATCCTTGACACAGACACGTAGTTGTTATTATTACTATACGTATTATTTATAATTAGTATATTAGACTTGTTCGTGTCCTCCGGGATGCGTTTGGTTGTGTGTTGGAGCTGTATCGCAAGCGTATCATAGAGTTAATGTGATACGGGTGCGGTGCACTCCACGTGTTTGTTGTTTTATCCTCTTTTCTATATGTACATGTGTATTTATATATCTATGTGCTATTTATGTGATAAAATATTGTATATAATAGAGTATATGAGTTTATGTATATGTGTGTATCTATATATGTGTATATATTAGAGTATATATATATATATATATATATATATATATATATATATATATATATATATATATATATGTGTGTGTGTGTGTGTGTGTGTGTGTGTGTGTGTGTGTGTGTAATAGTGTATATGGTTATATATATATATATATATATATATATATATATATGTATTGGTATATAATATATGATTGTATATATATATATATATATATATATATATATATATATATATATATATATATATATATATATATATATATATATATATATATATATATATATATATATATATATATATATTGATGAGTTTATATATATACTTAGATGTGTTTAAGTGTATGTCCACTTGTGTTAAGTGATTGTGTTTGTGTGTTTGAGTGTTGTATGTGTACTATGTGGTATAGATGTGAGTGTATGTGAGGATCTACTCGAGCAACTGAGGCTCAACAGGATTTAGCAAGGCCAGCAGTGTTCAACACAGTTTCAACAAGCCACAACATTTAGAGGCCAATGTAGTTGTGTACAACAAACAGTGCAGTAGTTTTAGCACTGCAACTGTACAGGCATTTAGCATTTCCAGCATTTCAGCATTAACTCTGTGCAGTGACAACAAGGTCAAGATGTAGTAGCAGATTGCATCTGCAGTAGCAGTTACAGCAGGGGGTGCAACCTCGTGCAGTCTCAGTCAACTGGAGGAAAAGAGTAGCCAGGTGTGTAGTAGTGTCAGCAGAGGAGACTGTGCAGTATCTGAAGGTATCACAGTGTATCAGTCACTGTGCACTGTTTAGTTTCAGGGGGTGAGGCACTCGGACAGATCAGCAAATAGAGGAGAGGTGAGCAGCACCTTGTGCACAACAGCATTCATAAGAGGGTGCAACTGCACTTGGGATGCACAGTCAACTGCATAAGTTCAGCAAGTATCGGGTTCAGGTAGTCCCTGTGCCCGAGCACAGCAGAGAGTATCAGACCATCAGCAGTCTTCACAATGAGAGTGAGCAGTATCAGCAGCCTAGAGCACTATACTGTTCTCGTGCAGCCAATACAGGGAACTCGGGTTTACAAGTAGCATTTTACAAGTGCAGGCATTCGTGCACAGTTGTGCAGCAATCGTGCACATCAAGTTCAGTCGAGACACCGAAGAGAGGAGGCTTACAGTATAGTTGGTTATGCGCATCAATATTAGGTCATGCACAGCATGAAGGGATACTCGGGCAGGATTAAAGAGAGTGAGTGATGAGTAGTTCATGAGCAGTCAGTGCTTGGCAAGAGTGAAGGGAGACTAGCACCCATCAAGTGTAGTCTGCAGTCTTATATCAGCCAAGGGGGAGGGTACCAACACAGTATACAACCAACTGCGGGTAGCAAGGTACAGAGCTTGTGCACACATGATAGCAGCAACAGCTTCAACATCGACCTTCAGCAGCCCAGCAGCTCGTGCAGTTCAGTATGGAGCAACTGCTCAGAGCAGTAGAGGTGTGCAACTAACCATAGGGAGCACTGTGCAGTGACCACTGCACAGCAAAGCCTTCACCAAAAGTGAGTTGACACAGTAGCAGATACCACAACAGCAGTTTCAGTATGAAGGAGGCTCGGTGTCAGTACCATATTTTCTAGGAAAAGGTATTTTAGTAATTTTATATTTAATTAATTTTGTGCATGATAAATAATTAATTGTTGTATTATTTAATTATTGTTAGATATTTGTTATTTATTTTGGACTTGTGTTAGTGGACCTAACTAGTTAGTTTAGACTCATGGACCAACATGAATTAATTGTTAGAATTTAGCCCATTTAGAAAGCCCATTGTTAAGGAGATGGATTAAATTAATTAAACTATTAGACTATAAGCTTTTCTCCTTAATTATTTCTTCATGATAGGCCCCAAGGAGTATATTAGACAATTCATAGTAGCTTGAGGAGGGGAAAAGAGGGGCCGACCTATATAGAGAGGGGGAATTAATTTCTCTCTCCTCTTTTTATTTGGAAACTAGATCTAAAATTTCCCTCAATCAAATTTCTTCATTCCTACTTTATTTTTCTACCAAATTTTATTCCAATTCCTTTCTAAATCACCATTGAAGACTAGTAGAGTAAGAATCTAGAAGGAGGAAGCAAGGATCTACAAAGAGGAGCAAAGATCTACAAGTTGGAGGCCAATTTCCTCATATTTGGAGGTTTCATTAGGAATCCATCTCCCAATAGGTACAATTCAGTTTTTTTCTTAAATTAGGTTCTAAATTTGAGATTTAACTATGAGAAATTAACCCATATGTATAGGCTACCCACATGATTTGGTTTTGTGTTCATAGGAGGCAAATTGTGAAAGTTATGGTACTTTTTATGTTAATTTTGTGGGAATTCCAAGATTGACATTTATTGTGTGTGTCGATTGGTCCTATTGATCAATTTAGCATATGCTTACGTATTTGGGGCTAGTATCATATCCATAATTGGGCACGTGTAGGTCGTATCCCAACAATTTGGTGATACGTATTGATTTAGAGATTTTTCTTCCGATACGGGACTTTGTACATGTCACATTTTGACACGGAGACGTAGATTTATTTTTGACTCTTCGTATTGTTCATAAATAATATATGTGACTTGTTCGTGTCCTTCGGGGTACGTTTGGATGTGTGATGGACTCGTGTCACATGCGTATCCTATATCTTGTGGGATACGGTTTGATACTCTCCATGTGTTTGTGCAAATTATATGTAGATCTATTTCTTGTGTTCTTGGAGAATATATATATATATATATATATATATATATATATATATATATATATATATATATATATATATATATATATATATATATAAGGTGGTGTATATATATTTATGTAATTTTGTGTCTTAGATCTATGTATCTATGTATATATTTTATGTGTATATATTGTATGTAGCTATTCTTATATATTTATATATAATTGTATATGGTAGCATGTATAAATATGCATGTGTAAATAGATATTTATGGGTTGTTATAATTATAATTATATAATGTGTGTTATATATGGTGAATGATTATATATATATATATGTATAGTTATATTTACATATTACTATGTATGTGTGTGTATGTTACTATGTGTATTATGTACATAATATTATGTGAGGGTGTTATGTATAGTTATTAGTAGTAATTATGCATATGGTATATATATATATATATATATATATATACAATATATATATACAATATATATAATAACGTATATATATATATATATATATATATATATATATATATATATATATATATATATATATATATATATATATATTAGTGACAGCGGGCAAGGGCGTCGCAACAGCAGCAGCAGCAGCAAGAGCAACAACGACAGCAAGCATCGCTGAAAGGCACTAATAACAGCAGTAGCAGCCCTATTTCAACCTCAGTTAGCAACAACTGCAGGCATTTATCGCTAAATCAGCAGGGTATCAGCAGCCGTATCAGAGGCTTTAGCGATAGTTTTCAGCGACAGCAGTCTAGGCAGTAGCGCCAGTTTGCCAGTTTTATATATATATATATATATATATATATATATATATATATATATATATATATATGTTCCTATTTGCTACTTGTATTATAGTATGCTATATGTATAATAATTAGTGTAATATATGTTATTTAAGGGTGGTTAGCATATGTAAAGTAGGGGGTATTACCTTGAGAAACCAAGGTAAGTACTAAGGTAATTGGGGATGGCCAAGGTATTGGGTTTGGGTATAAATATTATAGTTTAGTACTGAGACACCAAGTTGGTTCAAAACCAAGGTATCTATTTAATGTTTGTAATTAAGATTTATATAAATTATTTTGATATTAATACGTGATGTGTTCTTATTGATTTACGTATCCAGAGATACGGTATCCTAGTATTCTAAGATATGGGTTTTGTGACCTACACTTTAGTATTTGAATCCAATATCTTTGTGTTAGACTTGTGCAACCTAAAAATAGGTAGTTTGACTATAGTTGATTATAGTTGACCATAGTTTGACCTTTGACTTAGAATTGACTTGTTGACCTAGAAGTTGACTAGTTTAACTTATTTTCTTTTCGGAACCTTGTATTGATGTTGTATTCCATATCTAGGTCTTCGAGGCACCGTATCAGACATCTGTAAAACTATTCACTGTATTTCAGGTAAGTACATTCTCTGATAGTTTCTCATTTATGATATCCTCTATGTTCATTGTAACTAGTGTAGATATCCTTGTTCTCTTGATACGATGGTTACACGGATTGGTATATCCGGATCTCGTCATGAGATGTTATTCCTTGGTATATGGTGTATCTTGTGCAAGCCTCGTTTCATTGATTATCTTATACATGTACAGACACTAATTCTCGGGAAGACTAGCTATCTTCTTGGAGAATCTCGTGCCATAGCGTACTATGGTTGGATCTATTATACCAGTCGAGGGCAGAGAGTATTTTAGTGTAGATATGTGATCATACCCTCCTTGTATCAAGTCTTGCATTGAATAGTATTAATTATACACCGTACGTATGATTAGCCAGTCCATATTTCTTGTATCATGTTCCCAAGCCGATCACATATTAAAGCTAGTAATCACACACTTAGACATTAGTATTTTTGTTCATTGATATATTGTTTATTATTGTATTCATTCAAGTATTTCCTTATTGTATATCTCTCGTATCTATTGTGTATCTTATATATTCACATCTATTTACTGTTACATAGTTTTTATCATTGATTAGAACTGCTGTTAGAGATATACTCTGCTCCTTTTCTGACTGGATATATTTTTTCCAGATGACACTGAGGACTGGTACCCTACACATTATGGACCTTAGGATGTTGTGGGCTTAGAGTTAGAGACCCTGGCTCAGGAGGGATTTATTCTGACTGAGACAGATGACCCGGGATTAGTACTTTCTTAGTATTTCTTGTACTGGATTTGTCTCCAGCTTATTTGTTAGTATTCTTTCAGACTCATTGATGTATTAATTCAGACACATGAGTTGTATGTGACTATTCTATTTCTTTATCATATTCATGATCATTCCATCTTAGATCTGTGATTGAGTATATTGCTATTATTGGTGGTTCTTTATATTGCTAGATAGATTACCCAGACAACGTTCTACCGCCGATTTTGCGGCGTAGGCTGGGTGTTGTTTCTGACTTGTACCCTTATACCGGGTGTGGGTCGTGACACATTTTTAGTGGTGGCCCATGTAGGTCTAGCTTCACAAGTTATGCGATATCGTGGTAGTGCGATGACTTCGTTGTACAACTACGAGCCTGCGATAGGATATAGGATATAGGCTGAGATACTCAATCACATCTAGAAAAATTCTTTTGATTCAACTATTCTCCTTTGATATTGATACTTGATCTCTTAATCTGTCCTTTTCTTGAGTGTCTTACATCATATGCCATATTGATTCTTTCTTCGCTTTGTCTGAGGATGCCTGTAACACCCTGTTCCGCTCAAGCGGACTGCCGTTTCAAATGGCAATCGTGCAGCTGTCCCGACCCGCTTTGCCTCAAAACAAGAAGCAAATGATATCCAGACTTGTCCCTACAGGAATCCCGGCTTAGGCTTTCAGAGGCTCTCTCAGGCGTATCGCTCTACCGAGGCGAATCATCGCTAAGGTGGGTGGCTACGGTGAACTTGTCTTTGCTTAGCCAGCACACATAAAATCTGGAATATTTATGCTAGTCGCTAGGTGAATCACCCCCTGCATGCTAATAAATCTAACGCACCTAGCTAAGGAAATAATCCCAACTTGTATTGCTTGCTAGAACATGGAAATAAAATACTTCTTATATTCAGACCCTCGCATGCTAAGTCCCTTAACGGTTTTATGTCTCGGTTTACCTTCGGGTCCGAGCAAACGTGCCTATTATGTTCCTTAGAAACGCATGCTTGTCTGCTTAAATATTACCGTGTTTTCATCTAAACCCTGGGAGACTACTACGTAGTCGTTTCGTGCCTGAATAAACCTGCAAGTATCCGGGACCGTTAGGTCACCAAGGCAATTCCCGAACCAGGGAATTTGCACCCTGACTGAATAAATCACTGAATCACAGCTCATGGAGCAAACTACTGAATCAACTGGCCTGGCAAGCACTACTGAATCACTAAAATCCTGCCTCAATAAGTTCTGTATATATACTGTATCGAACTCGTTCCATACCGGACTTGTTCAATATATACACATACTGCATCAAACTTGTTCCTGTACCAGACCGCGACCCTGACCTGCATGTCGCGGACAACTCTGAAACGAGGCATAGTTCCACGGGCGGTCACCGGGGCACTGGGACCGTTCTGATCCGGATGGAACTGCACGATAGTCTACTGCATCTGGACAGGATGGTCTGCAACCACCACTGCATCTTTGTTGCTTTCCATCCTCGTTCAAGACTATAACAAACTGCATGATAGTATACTGCATCTGGACAGGATGGTCTGCAACCACCACTGCATCTTTGTTGCTTCCATCCTTGTTCAAGACTATAACTGGTCCTCTATGGCTATGCCAACGACTCATGTTCATATAGATAAGTCATCCTCGCTTAGGGGCTATCCGCGTGCGAGTTACTGCATCACATCAATGAACAACTGAATACCTGAACGATCATGTTAAAACGACCCTCGTGTTTGCATATGCTATGCCTCCTGAATGCTTATACTAGCCCGTGCTTGAATTAACACTGTTTGCCTCAATGTTTGCCTTGGACAGGGAAGGGGATGGTAAGTTGGTAAGTCTCGCCGTGTTTCCTCTCATGTCGCACGGCGCACTGCCACACGGATTAGGCTATTCAATATTTGTATGAAACTGATCCTAAGGCAACTAGAAAGATAACTTAATAGTTGTGCACGAAACCTGTATTACGTGTTTGGATTTGTCGAGCGGGCGAGTAGCTTCGCCACCAGTGCATTCAATGTACTGATAATCCACCAGTTTGTATGCAGGGTACGGGAGAACCTCGTTTGGTACGGATGCCTCCAACGTGCGTGCTAAGGCCAGGAGTTTCCTCTGAAGCCTTGCAACGGTGCGTCCGGGACTGAAGCACATATACAAGACATAATGTTGGAGCATCGCCTGACCATCGCCTGTACATTTATTCTACAGTTGTAGCCACTTGGCACGCTTTTACTGTTTCAGAGAGAGAGGCTTGAGCGACTTGTAATCTCGGCTATACGCCGCCTGTAACACTTGTTCATATCAATAAATAGATTACTTTACTTTGTTTCAATGCTTCCGCTATATTGTCGACTCAGTGAACCTGTTACCAAATCGCTATGCGTTTATGACTCCGCTGTACTCGGACAATCTGTGCGACTCTGTGGCTTAGAACTCTTGCCGCCAGCCAATGAACCATGGCCTTGCACGGGCGTGGATCACGCTCGTGCGGCATCACGCCCGGATGGGTTAAGCGATCATTCCGCGGGAGCGCTGGCGAGGGTGATTCCTGCCTAGCGGGAACGGCCGATTGCCTGCGGGAGATCGGGGTGTGACATGTTGGTATCAGAGTCTGGCTTCTACGCCTTTGGACTTCGATTCGATATCTCTATTTCGAAAGCTCGTTCATGGTTTATGTGCACGCTCTCTCTCAATGCCTCGATGGGATGTTCCAACAATAAGTCTAAATACTTTCAAAATGCGTTTTGAATGATATGATTGCTTGTCTGATTGTATGCTGCGAGTGGCCTTTGTGCCAACCTGTGCGAACCCTTGAGAGTATCGCTAGTAGCTTGTCCGATTTTCACTAACCCTAAGTTTGGTTGAATGCATCTATTCGAGGGACGCCTTGAACTAGTGCACCATCCAAGACTTAAGAAAAGGTGAAACTCGAGTGCTAAGACTTTGCTATCACTAAGCTGGTTGGCATGTTCACGCTAGAAGTGCACTTCGAAAGTGCGCACGATCCAGTCTAAGCGATATGCTGATTTCGATGCTTGTGCAAGTGAATATCCAAATGAACAAGTACAACGACTTGTCTAGGATTGTCTTAACCCTAGATTACTGCTTGTCCTTAGTAAGTCTCGAGGACGAGACTTTTTCTAAGTTGGGTAGGATATAACACCCCGTTCCGCTCAAGCGGACTGCCGTTTCAAACGGCAATCGTGCAGCTGTCCCGACCCGCTTTGCCTCAAAACAAGAAGCAAATGATATCCAGACTTGTCCCTACAGGAATCCCGGCTTAGGCTTTCAGAAGCTCGCTCAGGCGTATCGCTCTACCGAGGCGAATCATCGCTAAGGTGGGTGGCTACGGTGAACTTGTCTTTGCTTAGCCAGCACACATAAAATCTGGAATATTTATGCTAGTCGCTAGGTGAATCACCCCCTGCATGCTAATAAATCTAATGCACCTAGCTAAGGGAATTATCCCAACTTGTATTGCTTGCTAGAACATGGAAATGAAATGCTTCTTATATTCAGACCCTCGCATGCTAAGTCCCTTAACGGTTTCATCTCTCGGCTTACCTTCGGGTCCGAGCAAATGTGCCTATTATGTTCCTTAGAAACGCATGCTTGTCTGCTTAAATGTTACCGTGTTTTCATCTAAACCCCGGGAGACTACTACGTAGTCGTTCCGTGCCTGAATAAACCTGCAAGTATCCGGGACCGTTAGGTCACCAAGGCAATTCCTGAACAAGGGAATTTATACCCTGACTGAATAAATCACTGAATCACAGCTCATGGAGCAAACTAATGAATCAACTAGCCTGGCAAGCACTACTGAATCACTGAATCCTGCCTCAAAAAGTTCTGTATATATACTGTATCGAACTCGTTCTATACCAGACTTGTTCAATATATACACATACTGCATCGAACTTGTTCCTGTACCAGACCGCAACCCTGACCTGCATGTCGCGGACAACTCTGAAATGAGGCAAAGTTCCACGGGCGGTCACTGGGGCACTGGGACCGTTCCGATCTGGATGGAACTGCACGATAGTCTACTGCATCTGGACAGAATGGTCTGCAACCACCACTGCATCTTTGTTGCTTTCTATCCTCGTTCAAGACTATAACGAACTGCACGATAGTCTACTGCATCTGGACAGGATGGTCTGCAACCACCACTGCATCTTTGTTGCTTCCATCCTTGTTCAAGACTATAACTGGTCCTCTATGGCTATGCCAGCGACTCATGTTCATATAGATAAGTCATCCTCGCTTAGCGGCTATCCGCGTACGAGTTACTGTATCGCATCAATGAACAACTGAATACCTGAACGATCATGTTAAAACGACCCTCGTGTTTGCATATGCTATGCCTCCTGAATGCTTATACTTGCCCGTGCTTGAATTAACACTGTTTGCCTCAATGTTTGCCTTGGGCAGGGAAGGGGATGGTAAGTTGGTAAGTCTCACCGTGTTTTCTCTCATGTCGTACGGCGCACTGCCACACGGATTAGGCTATTCAATATTTGCATGAAACTGATCCTAAGGCAACTAGAAAGACAACTTAATAGTTGTGCACGGAACCTGTATTACGTGTTTGGATTTGTCGAGCGGGCGAGTAGCTTCCCCACCAGTGCATTCAATGTACCGATAATCCACCAGTTTGTATGCAGGGTGCGGGAGAACCTCGTTCGGTGCGGATGCCTCCAACGTGCGTGCTAAGGCCAGGAGTTTCCTCTGAAGCCTTGCAACGGTGTGTCCGGGACTGAAGCACATATACAAGACATAATGTTGGAGCGTCGCCTGACCATCGCCTGTACATTCATTCTACAGTTGTAGCCACTTGGCACGCTTTTACTGTTTCAGAGAGAGAGGCTTGAGCGACATGTAATCTCGGCTATACGCCGCCTGTAACACTTGTTCATATCAATAAAAAGATTTCTTTACTTTGTTTCAATGCTTCCGCTATATTGTCGTCTCAGTGAACCTGTTACCAAATCGCTATGCGTTTATGACTCCACTGCACTCGGACAATCTGTGCGACTCTGTGGCTTAGAACTCTTGCCGCCAACCAATGAACCATGGCCTTGTACGGGCGTGGATCACGCTCGTGCGGCATCACGCCCGGATGGGTTAAGCGATCGTTCCGCGGGAGCGCTGGCGAGGGTGATTCCCGCCTAGCGGGAACGGTCGATTGCCTGCGGGAGATCGGGGCGTGACAATGCCTCCTAAGACTATATCACAGCAGGGGAGAGCAACTTCTGAGAGGTCTACGACATTCCGAGGGCCTGCACTAGTCACTTCTCCAGTGATTGAAGTGTCAGCTGCTTTAGGAGGTCCACCACCTACTCAGAGGACTGTGCCAACTGTATCTGAGGGGCTTTCACCTCCACCTCATGTGCCAACAGAGGCGACACAGATGTTTACACTATTTGGTGAAATGCTCAAGGCACAGAGGGCTCAGTCTGAGGCACATCAGAGGCAGACCGATATTCTACGGCAGGGCATCGAGAGTGCTTATCAGCTTGCTCATGCCATAGTCGAGAGAGGAGTTCCGGTCCAGTAGTAAGTTGCTCCTCAAGTTGCTCAGCTTTGGCCAGGCAACATTCAGGACTTCAAGAAGCTGGAGCCTAGGGTCTTTAAGGGGATAGAGGCATCATCTATGCTGATGATTGGCTCGAGAACATTGAGTGTCTTATGAGGGTGTCCCGTATTTTTGAGGATCTGAAGGTTGAGGCGGTAGGACTTCAACTGTTTGACGTCGCTCGTACTTGGTTCAGGAATGAGCCGATTCTTGTTGACGCGGGACAGTCTTGGGAGGTATTCAAGGACCTCTTCAAGAAGAAATTTTTTTCTCGGGCAGACAGGCTAGACTTGGGGAGACAGTTTGAGAGTCTCATTCAGGGAAGCATGTTCGTGGAGGAGTACGCTGCAGAGTTTGGCAGGTTGATCCGATTTGCAGAGTATTTAGTGAGAGAGCCGGAGGTTCAGGCTATTCATTTCTGTGAGGGTCTAAACTGGGAAGTGAAGATCCTTATTCCATCTTTTTATGAGACATACTTGGAGATACTCGTGGAGGTACGCAAGGTTGAGCAGGAGTTGAGTTTGAAGCCCAAATGAGACCGTAATTCTTTCCTGGGGGCAAAAGCAGTATAGTATCTACCAAACGTTCTCATTTCCAGTCCAGACCTTTCCAGCAGCCACAGCAGCACCAGACTCCAGCTAGGGCGCCTTTTCACTAGGTACCACAGCAGCATAGACAGTTACAGCAAACTTCCCGCTACTACTGCAAGAAGCCTGGCCTCATCTGGGAAGTTTACAGGAGAAGGCTAGGAGTATGTTTGTATTGTGGTACTGAAGGACATCAGCTGAGGGAGTGTCCTTCCAATCCTAGTCATGTAGTTCAGGGAGCAGCTTCAGCTTCGAGGGCACAGACGAGACTACCTACAGTACAGCCGAGGGGACCACTTCTGACACAGCAGCAGCGTTATGTCCAGCATCAGCAGCAGGAAGGTGCACATCAGGGATGAGCGTTTGCTATGACCGTCGAGCAGGATGAACCCACCGAAGATGTCATCGCAGGTTCTATTCTTCTTGATTCTATTCCAACTTTAGTTTTGTTTGATAGTGGTGCTTTCCATAATTTTGTATCTATTTTTTTTTTGCTCTGAAGCATGGTTTGGTAGCTGAGTCTTTGCTTGGGACTTGCAAGATCATGACCAGGGGAGGCATTATCCTGGTTAATGATATTTGCAAGGATAGAAGAGTTACTCTAGGAGGCCGGGAGTTGAGTGCGTGTCTACTTATAATGCCACTTCTGAGCTACGATATTATACTCGGGATGGATTGGTTGAGTAGGCACTGTGCTAGCATAGATTGTAGATGAGGTAGAGTTTTGTTTGGTCCACCTGGATAGCCATTGTTCGAGTTTGCTAGAGGAGCTGCAGAGCAGGGAGAAAGCATTATTTATGGAGCTATGGTGGAAGACAAGGAGTTACCACATCCGTTGATAACAGAATTCTTGGATATGTTTCCTGAGGAATTACCAGGGTTGCCGCCAGATCGAGATGTTAAATTTTTTATAGAATTGGTGCCAGGTGCAGAACCAATTTCATAATATGTTTATAGAGTAAACAACAGCGAGCTAGTCGAGCTAAAGAAGCAGGTGGACGAATTATAGGATAAGGGATTTATCAGATCAAGTTCTTTACCATGGGGAGCCCCGGTATTATTTGTATCGAAGAAGGATAGATCGATGCGCATGTGCATTGATTACAGGGCCTTGAATAATCTCACTATCAAGAATAAGTATCCTTTGCCATGGATTGATGATCTGTTCGATCAATTGAGTGGTGCCAAGGTATTCTCTAAGATAGATTTAAGATCAGGCTACCATCAGGTGAAGGTAAAGCCGGTGGACATACCAAAGACTGCTTTTAGAACTCAGTATGGTCAGTAAGAGTTTATGGTGATGCCATTTGGGTTGACTAATGCACCAACGATATTTATGAACTTGATGAACAAGGTGTTCCACCAGTACCTTAATAAGTTCGTGGTGGTATTCATCGACGACATACTCAAATACTCGAAGACATTGGAGGAGCATGAGAAGCATTTGAGTATTGTGTTGGATGTGTTGAGGAAGGAGAAGTTGTATGAGAAATTGTCCAAGTGTGAGTTTTTCCTGGACAAGGTAGAATTCTTAGGGCATATTATGACTGGTGATGGTATTTCAGTGGATCCAAAGAAGATCGCAACAGTGGAATCTTGGAAGACCCCGAGTTCGGTAGCAGAGATCAGGAGTTTCTTGGGATTGGCAGGCTACTACAGAAAGTTTGTGTAAAAATTTTCGAGGATTGCCGAGCCAATAACCAGACACACCAGGAAGGATGTAGAGTTTGTTTGGAGAGAGGATTTCTAGATTACTTTTGAGGATTTGAAGAAGAGGTTGATGTCTGCTCCTATTTTGATGTTGCCATCAGGGTCTGGAGGTTTCACTATTAATAGTGATGCATCATGAAAAGGTTTATGTTGTGTTCTTTAGCAGAATGGGAAAGTGATTGCTTATGCATCCAGGTAGTTGTGACCTCATGAAAAGAACTATCCTACCCATGATTTGGAGTTGGTAGCAGTCATCTTCGCCCTGAAGTTGTGGAAATATTATTTGTATGGAGAGCGTATGGAGATCTTCACAGACCACAAAAGCTTAAAGTACGTTTTCACGTAGAAGGAGTTAAACATGAGGCAGCCTCGGTGATTGGAACTGATGAAGGATTTTGATATATCTTTGTAGTATCATCCTGGGAAAGCTAATATAGTTGTTGATGCTTTGAGCAGATATCCGATAGCTATGTTCTTGACGCAGGATCGATATTTGTTGGAGGACTTGGAGAGCTTGGGCATTAAGGTGATAGTTTCTGGTAGTGCTATACAGATGTGGAGATTGCAGATACATTCAGATTTGATGGACAAGATCAAGGCAGCACAGTATGGAGATGTATCTTTGAGGAGCATCAGAGCTCAGGTGAGATCAGGATTAGAGGATAATTTTACCATTGCTGAGTATGGATCTTTGAGGCATGGAGTTAGATTGTGTGTGCCTAGTAGGGGGCTGCGTGAGGAGGTATTGCAGGAAGCACATTGCTTTTAGTATTCAATGCATCCAAGTGCCAACAAGATATGTCAGGATATGCGAGAGAGTGTATGGTGGTATGGCATAAAGAGGAAAGTGGCATAGTTTGTATCCAGATGCTTAGTGTGCCAGCAGGTGAAAGCCGAGAGCCAGAGACCAGGAGGTTTACTTCAGCCATTACCCATTCCAGAGTGAAAGTGGGAGCACATTACTATAGATTTTATATCCGGACTTCCACGATCTCTAGGAGGGAAAGACACGATTTGGGTCATCGTTGATAGGTTGACCAAGTCAGCCCATTTTTTGCCTTTTAAGGTGGGTTTATCTACGGAGAAGCTGGCAGAGATGTATGTGAGGCAGATTGTTAGGATACATAGAGTTCCCATTAGCATATTCTCGGATCGGGATAGTCGTTTTACTTCTCATTTCTGGAGGAGTTTGCAGGAGAGTTTGGGCACTCAGCTCAAGTTCAATACTGTATATCATCCCCAGAAAAATAGGCAATCAGAGAGGACTATTCAGAGTCTCGAGGATATGTTGTGCACTTGTGTACTAGATTTTGGGGGTTCTTGGGAGGACCATCTCTATTTGGTAGAGTTTGCTTATAACAACAACTACCAGGCTAGTATAGAGATGTCACCTTTTGAAGCTCTGTACGGTCGGAGGTGTCGTACTCTCTTGTCATGGGACGATATTGGAGAGAGAGTTTTGCTTGGGCCAGAGATGATTGTGGATGCATCGAAAAAGGTTCAGTTGATCAGAGATAGACTTTGTGTGGTTCAGGACAGACAGCGGCAATGGGCCGATAGCCACCAGAGACCCTTGGAGTTCGAGGTATAGTTTTAGATTTTTGTTTTGTGCTTGTTATTGGTTGTTTGTTATAGATTAAGTTCTTAAGGTTGTGTTTTGTTCTAGGTGGGTGGTTTGGTGTTTCTGAGAATTTATCCGACACGAGGCACGATTCGCTTCGGTGGAGGCGGAAAGCTTAGTCCGCGATTCATCGGACCTTTCACTATTCTAGAGAGGGTCGGTGCAGTTGCTTATAGACTAGACTTGCCACCTGCATTAGAGGGAGTGCACAACATATTTTATATTTCGTAGTTGAGACGGTACGTGGAAGATCCGAGTCATGTATTGGATCGCTCGGAGATAGAGGAAGGCCCTACTCTTAGCTATCTAGAGCAGCTAGTTGAGATTCTGGATCAGAGAGAGAAGGTGCTGAGGAACCAAATTATTCCTTTAGTGCACGTCGCATGGAGGCATCACTCTCCGGGGGAGTCTACCTGGGAAAGAGAGGATGAAATGCGAGAGCGTTATCCATATTTGTTTGTGCCTTGAGGTATGTTCTTTCCTTGTTTGTTCAGGTTCATTATTATGTTCTTTCATAGTTAGTATGCTCTTTAGTTCTGTTCTGTGATTATATTCTGTTATTTTCTGGAGGTAGTTTTCGTCTTTGAATTTCGAGGACAAATTTATTTTAAGGAGGGTAGACTTGTCACTACCACATTTTCTAGGAAAGGGTACTTTAGTAATTTCATATTTAATTAAATTTTATGCATGGTAAATAATTAGTTGTTATATTATTTAATTGTTATTAGATGTTAGTTATTTATTTTAGACTTGTATTAGTGGACCTAACTAGTTAGTTTAGACTCATGGACCAACATAAATTAATTGTTAGAATTTAGCCCATTTAGAAAGCCCATTGTTAAGAAGATGGATTAAATTAATTAAACTATTAGACTAGAAGCTTCCCTCCTTAATTATTTCTTCATGAGAGGCCCAAAGGGGTATATTGGACAATTCATAGTAGCTTTACGAGGGGAAAAGAGCGGCCGGCCTATATAGAGAGGGGAAATTAATTTTTCTCTCATCTTTTCATTTGGAAACTAGATCTAGAATTTTTCTTAACCAAATTTCTTCATTCCCACTTTATTTTCCTACCAAATTTTATCCCAATTCCTTCTCAAATCACCATTGGAGACTAGTGGAGCAAGGATCTAGAAGGAGGAAGCAAGGATCTACAAAGAGGAACAAAGATCTACAAGTTGGAGGCCAATTTTATCACATTTGGAGGTTTCATTGGGGATCCATCTCCCAATAGATACAATTCAATTTTTTCTATTAAATTAGGTTCTAAATATGAGATTTAACCATGAGAAACTAACCCATATGCATAGGCTACCCACATGATTTGGTTTTGTGTTCATAGGAGGCATATTGTGAAAGTTATGGTACTTTTTGTGTCAATTTTGGGAGAATTTTGAGATTGATATTTGTTGTTTGTGTCAATTGGTCCTATAGATCAATTTGGCATGTGCTTGTGAGTTTGGGGCTAGTGTCATGTCCACAATTGGGTACGTATATGTCGTATTCCAATAATTTGGTGATACATGTTGATTTTGGGGTTTTTCCTCTGACCCGGAACTTTGTACATGTCATATTTTGACACGGACACGTAGATTTGTTTTTGACTCTTCGTATTATTCATAAATAATATATGTGACTTATTCGTGTACTTCAGAATACGTTTGGTTGTGTGGTGGACTCGTATCACATGCGTATCCTAGATCTAGTGGGATACGATGTGAAACTCTTCATGTGTTTGTGCAAATTATATGTAGATCTATTTCTTTTGTTCTTAGAGAATGTAATTATATATATATATATATAAGGTGGTGTATATATATTTATGTAATTTTGTGTCTTAGATCTATGTATCTATGTATATATTATATGTGTATATATTGTATATAGCTATTCTTATATATGTAAATATAATTGTATTTGGTAGCATGTATAAATATGCATATGTAAATAGATATTTATGGGTTGTTATAATTATAATTATATAATGTGTGTTATATATGGCGAATGATTATATATATATATATATATATATATATATATATATATATATATATATAACCCACAATATATATATATACCATATGCATAATTACTACTAATAACTATACATACACCCTCACATAGTATTATGTACATAATACACATAGTAACACACACACACACACACACACACACACACACACACACACACACACACACATATATATATATATATATATATATATATATATATATATATATATATATATATATATATATATATATATATATATATATATGACTGCGGGCAAGAGCGTCGCAACAGCAGCAGCAAATGCCAACAGCAGCAGCAGCCGCAAGAGCAACAACGACAGCAAGCGTCGCTGAAAGGACGCAACAGCAGCAATAACAGCAGCAGCAGCAGCCCTATAGCGACAGCAGTTAACAACAACTGCAGGCATATGTCGCTAAATCAACAGGGTATCAGCAGCCGTATCAGAGGCTTTAGCGACAGTTTTCAGCGACAGCAGTCTAGGCAGTAGCGACAGTTTGCCAGTTATATATATATATATATATATACATATATATATATATGGTAATTAATATATATGTAAATATGTTCCTTTTTGGTACTTGTATTATAGTATGCTATATGTATAATAATTAGTGTAATATATATATTTAAGGGTGGTTAGCATATGTAAAGTAGGGGGTATTACCTTGAGAAACCAAGGTAAGTACCAAGGTAATTGGGGATGGCCAAGGTATTAGATTTGGGTATAAATATTATAGTTTAGTACTGAGATACCAAGTTGGTTCAAAACCAAGGTATCTATTTAATATTTGTAATTAGGATTTATATAAATTATTTTGATATTAATACGTGATGTGTTCTTATTGATTTATGTATCCAAAGATACGGTATCCTAGTATTATAAGATTTGGGTTTTGTGACCTACACTTTAGTATTTGAACCCAATATCTTTGTGTTAGACTTGTGCAACCTAGAAATATATAGTTTTACTATAGTTGATTATAGTTGACCATAGTTGACCATAGTTTGACTATAGTTGACTATAGTTGACCATAGTTTGACCTTTGACTTAGAATTGACTTCTTGACCTAGAAGTTGACTAGTTTAACTTTTTTTTTTGGAACCTTGTATTGATATTGTATTCCATATCTAGGTCTTTGAGGCACCGTATCAAATATTTGTGAGACTATTCACTGGACTTCAGGCGAGTACATTCTCTGATAGTTTCTCATTTATGAAATCCTCTATGTTCATTGTAACTAGTGTAGATATCCTTGTTCTCTTGACACTATGGTTATACGGATTAATATATCCAGATCTTGTCATGAGATATTATTCCTTGGTATATAGTGTATCTTATGCAAGCTTTGTTTCATCGATTATCTTGTACATGTACAGATACTGATTCTCGGAAAGACTAGCTATCTTCTTGGGGAATCTCGTGCCATAGCGTACCATGGTTGGATCTATTATACCAGTCGAGGGTGGAGATTATTTTAGTGTAGATATGTGATCATATCCTCCTTGTATCAAGTCTTGCATTGAATAGTTTTAATCATACACCGTACGTATGATTAGTCAGGCCATATATCTTGTATCATGTTCCCAAGCCGATCACATGTTAAAGCTAGTACTCACTTCGACATTAGTATTCTTGTTCATTGACAAATTGTTCATTATTGTATTCATTCAAGTATTTTCTTATTGTATATCTCTCGTATCTATTGTGCATCTTGTATATTCACATCTATTTACTGTTATATATTTATCATTGATTAGAACTGCTGTTAAAGATGTACTCTGCTCCTTTCCTGACTAGATATATTTTTCTCAGATGACACTGAGGACTGGTACCCTACACATTATGGATCTCAGGATGTTGTGGGCTTAGAGTCAGAGACCCTGGCTCAGGAGAGACTTATCCCGACTGAGACAGATGACCCGGGATTAGTACCTTCATAGTATTTCTTGTACTGGATTTGTCTCCAGCTTATTTGTTAGTATTCTTTCAGACTCATTGATGTATTAATTCAGACACATGAGTTGTATGTGACTATTCTATTTCTTTATCATATTCATGCTCATTCCATCTTAGATCTGTGATTGAGTATATTGTATTGTTGGTAGTTTTTTATATTGCTAGATAGATTACCCAGACAGCGTTCTACCGCCGATTCTGCGGCATAGGCTGGGCATTTTTTCTGACTTGTACCCTTACACCGGGTGCGGGTCGTGACACTCGGGTTTGCACATCGATGGTACGAGTATCTGCACAATGCTAATTTACTGTGCAGTACCTGTGTTTTCACAGTTAAGGTTTCAGTGAGTTTTAGTTTTGTTAGTTTGGGTATTTGAGGTATCAGTATTGGCATCTTCCAATATCAGTTGGTCCCAGTATCAGTTCACACAGGTCTCAGTATCAGTTCAGATAGGTCTCAGTATCAGGCATCAACTGGTGAACTGTGTATACATCAAGGAGAGGATGCACTATTCAGTTTCAGCCCCTGGGTATTTCAGTTCAGTTGTTTACTTGAGTTGGGTTTATGGGGGTATTGGTTTATATTATTAGTTAGCTATGTGTAGCGTGGTATTTATGTAGTAGTTAGATTAATAAATAAGTGTTAGTTGGTTAAATTGTTAGTCATTAGTGGTGCATTAATTAGTTAGTGTTAGCATTAGTTAAGAAGGGATGTTAGATAGGTACCAGTTAGTTTAGTATAATTATTAGTAAATAGTTAGTTTAGTTAGTAAGATAATGGTTATTGGTTTAAGAGAGTAGTATATAGTAACTCTCTCTCTCTCTCTCTATATATATATATATATATATAAGTTATTGGTTAAGTTAGATAGTTTTGTATACAATCTATTATATATGTTAGTAGTTGTATCTATTGTCATGATCCGCACCCGATGTAGGGATGCAAGTCGAAAATAACGCCCAACCTATGCTGCAGAATCGGCGGTAGAACGCTGTCTAGGTAATCTATCTAGCAATATAAAGAAATACCAACAATATAATATACTCAATCACAGATCTAAGATGGAAAATGAGCACGAATAAGATAAGAATAAAAATAGTCACATACAACTCATGAGTCTAGAATAATACATCAGTGAGTCTGAAAGAATGCTAACAAATAAGCTGGAGACAAATCCAGTACAAGAAATACTAAGAAGGTACTAATCCCGGGTCATCTGTCTTAGTCAGAATAAGTCCCTCCTGAGCCAGGGTCTCTGACTCTAAGCCCACAACATCCTAAGGTCCATAATGTGTAGGGTACCAGTCCTCAGTGTCATCTGGAAAAAATATATCCAGTCAGAAAAAGAGCAGAGTATATCTCTAACAGCAGTTCTAATCAATAATAAAAACTATGTAACAGTAAATAGATGTGAATATACAAGATACACAATAGATACGAGAGATATACAATAAGAAAATACTTGAATGAATACAATAATGAACAATATATCAATGAACAAGAATACTAATGTCTAAGTGTGTGAGTACTAGCTTTAACATATGATCGGCTTGGGAACATGATACAAGATATATGGCCTGGCTAATCATACGTACGATGTATGATTAACACTATTAAATGAAAGACTTGATACAAGGAGGGTATGACCACATATCTACACTAAAATACTCCCCACCCTCGACTGGTATAATAGATCCAACCATGGTACGCTATGGCACGAGATTCCCCAAGAAGATAGCTAGTCTTCTCGAGAATCAGTGTCTGTACATGTACAAGATAATCAATGAAATAAGGCTTACACAAGATACACCATATACCAAGGAATAACATCTCATGAAGAGATCCAGATATACCAATCCGTGTAATCATCGTGTCAAAAAGACATTGATATCTACACTAGATACAATAAACATTGAGGATATTATAAATAAGAAACTATCAGAGAATGTACTCGCCTGAAGTCCAAAGAATAGTCTCATAAATGTCTGACACGGTGCCTTGAAGACCTAAATATGGAATACAATATCAATACAAGGTTTCGGAAAGAAAATAAGTTAAACTAGTCAACTTCTAGGTCAATAAGTCAAATCAAAGTCTAAAGTCAAACTCGGTCAACTCTAAGTCAACTCTGGTCAACTATAGTTAAACTATGGTCAACTATGATCAAACTATGGTCAACTACCTATTTCTAGGTTGCATAAGTCTAATACAAAGATATTTGGTTTAAATACTAAAGTCTAGGTCATAAAAATTGTAAAGTTCCTCATTTATTTTTATAGATAGACGGGTTATGGGTTAGAAAATGTTGGTTTGACATCTAGTATTTGAGGTTTAGAATTAAGGTTGCAGATGTCTGATTCTTTAATTAAACCTTTGGTGTGCCCTACCATTGTTGCAATATTCGGAGCCCAACATTAGCCCATAATTTCTGACTTATTGTTGCATTTTAGACTTGACACTCCAACTTAGGCGCTGGACTTTTTCGTCACTCAAAATCATAATTCCTTGTGCTCTAATTTAATTGCATAACTTTTCGTACCCGAAATCTATTATTTAATCCTGTGTCGCCCATCTGTGTCGTTGCCATCAATTTTGAGACACCAACTCAATCCGTTGAGCCGGACCAACTAAAGGGTCCAAGACTGACACCAAGCCTACACCTTTCATGACCTTTGTGTCACTCCTAATTGAGATCCCATGTGCCCCCATTTAATTTAAGAGCATATGACAATTTATTTTTAATTAAATTGGGGATACCAACTTTGACTAATTCCAACTTAACCCCAATTTAACCCAATCCCTCATTCATTAAGCCCAAGCAAAACGCACAACACCCCCTCACCCTACAAAATACCAAACATTATTTTCCCCACCATTTTTCCATAATTTTATATGTTTGTACAAATACCCAAAATTAAGGGGCTTATTTGCAAACATTGCAATAGGTGTCATCACCCCATTAGTTCAAACCAAATGGAGAAGCCCTCAACCCTTGACCGGTTCAACCCAACACCACTCTCCCCTTTGAATGTACCATTCCTTCATGATTAATTGTGAGCCATCCATTCAAAAATTGGGGCTCATCACCACCACCAATTCTATACACATTCCCTATAAAATGTCTCTTCATGCACACATACCAACCAGCCCTAATCCCTAAAACCTTGGGAAACCCACCACCTTCTCTCTCCTCCTTCTCTATATACAACAGCCATTCCTCCCTTTCTCTTCTTCTTCTTCTTCCTTTCTTCTTCTTTTTCTTCTTCTCTTTCTTTCACCAATCAACCAGACTGAACCCGACCGGCCCCCCTACTCCGGCAACCACTACCAGAGCCGGACGCCTCCCCCTCGAGCCTTCCACCATGGCCACTCCTTCTCCTTCTCCAACTGCTGTACACCACCGCCGCCATCACCGACCTTCCCCGACCGAGCAACCACCCCAACACTTCCCTCGACCGAGAACCTCCGCCGAGCAGCCCCGCCGGACCCACCTCGACCCTCGACCTAGCTGAGTTTATCCGCCTGAACTCCTCCCATCACCAGTATCGCCTCTTCCTTCTCCTCTGGTCGCTACTACCAACATCGATTACCCCTACTCCGGCTGCTACTGTCATCACCATATTCACCATTAACACCACCATATCACCACCATCACCTTCATCCATCCGGCCACCCTTCACCACCCGGCCTCTCCTCCTCACCATCAGCAGTATCATCATCGTCTTCACCATCACCATCATCACCTTTACTATCTTCATTAACATCATCATCACCACCATCAATACCCCCTCCGGCCGACCACCACCACGACCCTCTCCGGCCAAGGTGAAAACTCATCTCCCCTAATGTAGTGTAGTTTCATATAGATATTTTTGGGAAATATACTTGCATTGTTATATGCATTAAGGGTTGTGCATGTTTTATATTTAGTTTAATAGGTTGCTATATATTGAGATTTTAGTGATATTATATGCAAGTGATGGTAAATTACTAGGTTGATTAATTATGGTTTAAATATGCAATGATGTTCATGGGTTGAGGATGTGAAATACATACAGTTGATGGTTGGGAATGACACATATAATGAGGTTAGGGTTTTAAAAGCCAAATAAGAATTGTTAGGGTTTTATACGTATTGTTGTATGCAATGTTGGTCTGTTTAAGTGTATGTCGTGATACCTAAAGATTGGTCGATTATTGAGAAATGGATAACAATAGTGAATTGGATCAAGGCGAAGTTTTATTATGAAATTATAGTGAGTGCACATATTCGAGGGTTTAATAAATAATTGATACTTTATTTGAGGATGAGATATATCAACGTGCATGTTAATGTCTGTGAAGACCCGGGGTAAAACTGAGGATTTGATCATGGTTTGAACCACTGAATAGCCTGATGAATATAGTAAGATTGAGGTTTGGTTTGATGATATTGTACAGATGATTAATTAGATTAGATGTAATATACCCTTAGTCAACCTTGGTTAACCCTATAGCTTCATGTCCATATGAGTTGTAACTGAGTTTGAACATATGTTAGACGGGTGTCACATCTTATTTCAGCCTCGTGATAGTTTATTAATTGAGCTTGTATCTCGTCTCTAGGTACTACGGGACCCGCGGACTTGGATGTTGTACCGGAGACCCATCTTCAGCAGCCGGATCCAGGCAAGTGTACCTTGCCACCCTATATTTTAGTTACCAGATATTTATTGATTTATTATATGCATTATGCGCGCTTTTGATTAGAATCGTTACTTCACGTCTGGATCACAACCGGGTACAGACGTTCGTCGGTAACGTCTGGTAATGAGTGATAGATGTTCGCAATACCTTGATATACGTACATGTGTATATCGTAACCCTAGGACACATACATACACTGTCATCGTGCCAGATTTCCTGTATCTTGATACTGACAGCATGATTGAAATCTGGGACGACCTTAGGGTCGCGTTGATTGATAGTTATATTAGTATGACGATACTGCTAGATTGAGGTTCAGGTTCAGCGCACAATCGTTGACCGCTTGGGACGGGAAAGACAGTTACTAGACGTTTGGGCTCCTTTGCACGCGCTTATATATGTATATGTCCTGATGATGTAGTGTTCCTGTATCTGGAGTAGTAGTATCATCCGTGTGACTCTTTGCGCGGAACTGCGGTATGTCCCGTGTGTCTCCGTGTCCGGAGCTACGGTTTTATTTTGGATAGCCCACGCGTCGAACATTATCTTCAAAACTGTGTCTCACTTAGGTGGTTATGCTAGACTACACCGTCGTTGTACTTGTTTCTTTCTGTTATACTATGGCTTGCTGTATTTTTGTACCTTGTTACGTCCCTCTAAGGACCTAGTCCCCTGCCAGTTTTGCAGCATAGACGATTACGGAGCCCTTGGAGTTTCTGATAGAGTTGCTTATCTTGCGAGCATTTGTACCAGCTACTCATATCATTTCTACCGGCATTATGGTTGTTTTATTCATATTGTTATTCATCTGCTGTTGTAGCATAGTTTTTATATACTCATATTTCTTCTCGAGTCTATTCGAGTTTGTGTGTTATTAGGCGGCCGACTTTAGCACATGTAGCTCTTTCTTGTATATTTCTGTTCATTGTGGATTGAGACATAGATGCTTATATTTACTGGATTATTTAGATAGTGACCATTTTTATTACAGCTTATACGTATTCGAGTCAGACCAGAGTCTGGTCGAATGCGTAACTGGCGTGTTGCGTATTCCTGGTCCTATATATTTTGGGACTGGGGCATGACATATTTTTGTTGTGGCCCATGCAGGTCTAAGAGCATATCATTTTGGTTATGTTACTGTACCAAACGAGCCCACAGTTTAGGAGTTATTGTTGAATAGGATCTCAATCCATAATCGATTTTTAAAACTCCCTTTGTATATGATTATCGCCCTTGGACTTCCAAATTATATTCATTCAGTTTTTGTCAATATTGTTATTATTGTTTCTCATCTCCTATTATTTCGGAAAGATGAATGCTTATGCCTGATGGTTCCCTCCAGAAGAAGATCGTAGTTCAGACGACAGAAGACATAATTTGTGCAAAAATATCTTAGAAGATTGTTACCCTCAGTAGGGTGGGCTGATAGGTTCTTTTTGGATGTTAGAACTAGTGGAGAATGTTAGCAATAGAATTGGACCCAGTAGTATGTCCTTAGAACTGGTAAAACCCTACTTGAGATAACGGTGATTTGGGAAGTACTGGAAGCTAGAAAGATTGTTGATCATAACCCTCTAGAATAATTTATGGAAATGCGTAGCCCGATGCTAAAAATTATTTGTTGTATATGATAGCGATACCAGAAACGATATTATGGAATAGAGAAGATGAAAATTTAGGCTCTCACCTGGAAGATGATGATCTGATACCAGAAATTCTAGTATGTGCTTGGGTGATACCATTATTATAATTGTACTATGTGACCCAGAGCAATAAATAACGGAAAGAAGAAATTTAAGGAATAAAATTTTAGGAAAAATTTTGAGGAGAAGAGAAATTATACATTAGGCAAGGAAGAATTTTTCTTTTGGAGGATTAGTGTTGTAAACAGAACGGAAGAATTTATTATGAGGTTAAGTCTAGACTATGACATCGTCCTAGCATGAGTTGGTTGAACCAATACTACGCGACGCTAGATTGTCGACGTGGTTGTACTATATTTAGACCACCAGATTATCCTGAGTTTGAGTTTCTTCGGGGAGCCCAAGAGCATGGGTCCCATCTACCTTAGGGGCAAACATTGCAAAAGGTGAACCAGTGTACCCCCGCATTATATCAGAGTTTGAGGATGTGTTTCTAGAGAATCTTCCAGGCCTGCCACTTGACAAAGAGAGAGAGTTTGCTATATAATTGACTCCCAAAGCTGAGCCAGTTATTTCCTCCATCTACAGACTAGCAGCGATAGAGTTGGTTGAGTTGAAGGTCCATAGTAGAGGATCTCTTAGACAAGGGTTTCAGTCGGACTAGTATTTCTCCATAGGGAGTATCCATCTTATTTGTGCCGAAAAAGGACGGGACGGTACGTTGTGTGTCGATTACAGGGCATTAAATGCTGTAATGACAAGGAACAAGTACCCATGCCACGCATTGATGATTCATTTGATCAGTTTAGTGGTGCAAGTGTATCCTCGAAGATCGATCTCAGGTCCGGCTATCATCAGATCAAGGTACGGAGATAGGACATTAAAATAAACATAATAGAATTTTTTTTAGTTAAGCAAGGTAGCACTAAAGATGAGGACGCAGTTACCAAATAGAGTCCTAGTTTGACGTCGTATTCTAAGAATAAGGGTATGCTTAATCAAGGCTCTACCCAACTTATAAGAATGAAGTTGGCCGCAGGAACTATTGTCACGATCATATTTTTAAGGATTTTTAGAAAGTCTAACTTCAAGAAGGGATTCGAGATGGTAAAAATTTTGTGATCGTTGTCACAACCTATTAAAAAAAATTATGTACTACCATGGCGTTAATGAGTCAATAACTCTATAAAGAAAGTTCTACCAGTTCACCTTTCTTCTAATTAGGTCATGAGTCTACAAAACAATAGGAAATATCATAGCCAAATACAATTAGGGTGAGATGGTACCGAGAAGTTGTTCTTTGCATATCATGGATGCCAATGAATGGTTCAGTAATAAGCGTCAAAAGGTGATATAACTCATCAAGGTGTTTAGTATTATGTAAAGTGTACAAGGGGTTCAATCTAATATAATACAAGTGTCATAGACGTAGGTTGGCATGAATGAGATACGAGTATATCAGTTGTTGGGATATTTGGGTTGCCTATGTATAATTTAATTTAATTGCAACGGAGTTGGATATAGGGTTTAGAAGAAGATATGCCACGAATGTTGGAGGGTCTATATGGAGCATGGGTGTGTATATTTGGAAGTAACAGTTGTGTCATCAGTGAGTAGGTTCTAGTTAGGCTCATGAATGTTAAGGTTACTGAAAGAATTGAGTCAGTGTTGAGTATTAAAATAGACCACAACAGAAAAAGGATATCTATGTATCATGTGTGTGCAATTGCTTCACGAATGTCGTGCGACTAAAATAAAAAATAAAAATGCCAGTTTATGAGTGATAGTCATGTCATAGGTGTAGAGTGACTAGTCTAGGTCATAAGGATGAAAGTTATTGAAAAAGAAAGGATAGTGTTGTGATTCAAATATCTGAGCCACAACAAAGGGTATCAAGGATACAGAAATTAGATAGGTAATTTAATCCGTTTGAGATTAACCTAATTAACACCAAAATAAAATTTAAATTTACCCTGAATTTCTAGAAATAATCCTACACTAAAATCAGGGGCTGACCATCTACCCAACTTATAAAATTTAAGTTGGTATTAAAACTAAGGTCATGGTCTTGCTAACAAAATTTCTGGAGGGGCCTATTTTCTAAATAAGTTTACAAAAATTCTACGATTTACTAGCCGTAATCAAGGATTTTCTAAAGGAACCTAGAAACTATTAGGGTACTATTGATCAACAACCTTATAAGAGAAATTACTACCCATCCATTACTGCTCTTGTATAGGTCAAGCTTCTACAAGGCAGAATAAATGACTGAGTCAGATCTAACTAAGGCAATGTGGTAGAGAGGCTTCGATCATTGGTTGACATTGATGACGAGGAGACTAAAATTTAGGCCATGACAAAAAAAAAATTCTGATAAGTCTACATGGTTGAATAAGGCACGATTAGGCATCTATTTGGAGAATCGAGTCATGGTGACTAGATCAAGGAGATTAGAGTAGAAAAGAACTGATACCTATGGTGATATGGATATTAACACAAGGAGTGGTACCAACTAAGGGATTAATTTTGTAATTAAGGCACAACTAGGGAAAGAGGAAGGATCTACTCATTGTTATAATTAGAAAAATCATTGTTGCAAAAAGCACGAGGCCATATATGCAACACAAGATAAGAATTTGATAGGAAGGATATGATGTAGTCGAGGGGGTAATACAACTAATCCTTAAACTTAATACTATATTCATGTAAGTTATATTTTATATAGCCTCCCTCATACTTTGTAACCTACTTCTGGCTATAGGTAAACAATATACGATCCTTACAACTTTGTCTTTCTTGCATCATTTCTAACTTAGTAGGTAACGGTCTAAACTAAGCATGTACTTAGGTCTATCACTCATGGCATACTATTCGCTAAGGACACTCTTCAATACTCGTCTAATCATTAATGGGAATGCCTACCCGCTTTCGTACAACTTACTCCATTCTATTATTTATCTTTTTGTACTATTGTTCGTCTAATCTCTGCCATCTAAAACCTATCTTTCTTACGGGAATCTTCCAGCTAGACTACTAGCCTATTACATAAGCATGATGTCATGGTTATCTGAGTGAAAATTCTTTGAACTCAATGAGATGATAAGATTTCTAAAATCCAAAAATCCATCAGTTATGGTAACTTGGAAATAGGTTCTCATCACCTACTACTAAGGATAGGTCCATCAAACTCCTACCCTTTTAGTCAAAAATTTAAATTCATGGCCTTAATCAGTTTATGTGTAAACCCACAATATTCAGCTATCATTCCTATAAGACTTCTATATTCTATTTACACTTTTCTACCATGTACAAATTTATAATCTAAGGGTCTTGTTATAATCCTCTACAGTATAACCATCGAGTTAGTATGTGATTCGGAACCTGTGTTTAATTTTTTAAAATTTGCATCACTTCGAGACTGATCGACAATTTTTACTCGCACTAAATTTTCAAAATTCCAAAAGTATTATAATTCATAAATACTAAAATTATTATCCCTCAAGTCCATATCACAATTCCTTCTCCTTGGATTATGAGACCATAATATATTTTCCTTATTATTTGTTTTCTACACACCTTCATATCCTTTTTAGTATGTTAATCTTGTTTTCAACTTTAAGCTTCACCAATCATGATCCAGTACCTTCCGTTCATATTATAGATCTTCTAGGCAACTACCGAGTGATAAAATTTTCAGTCCTTCATAGATCCTTCTCTCAATTTAAAATGCTCAAGGTCATGTACTCCTCGTGAATCTCTTCTTGTTATCATTCTACCTTCTTCACTTGAACCTAAGATTTCTTCTAATTTATTCCATGTATACCCTTCATCCAAACCATATGGTTACCATCTTGTTATAGCTTGTCATCTATTATAGGCAATTAATTATATCTAACTCAAGACTATAACATCTATCAAAACTCTCATCCTTCAACCTATTTGCTCTATCACAGATACTAGCTTATCCTCCCAAGTAATCACAGGTAAAACTCACTTATTCAATTAACACTGATAACCCAAATAATTAAGTAGATCTAATTTGATTTCGAAAGCTATACTTTAGTACTCGAGTTATCTAATTATTCAAATATTAGGTCTAGCAATATACCTGTCGATTTAGTCCAGGCTTATAGTCATCAATAATGTAAGGGGGTCATAAGATCTAGTTTTGATACTGAAAGTCACAAAAAAACTAGAGATTTAACCACTATGGCCTGATATGTAAGGTTCTAATTTCTTAAGGTCATAATACCATTCCTTGTATCACCAACAAGGGCCATAACTAATTCCTAGCATCTAGTTATCTATTCCATAAAGTATTCAAGTTCATTAGAATCAAACCATCTTTCTAACTCCTAATACTTCCAAAGTACTGCTACCTTAAGCAAGCGTAAGGTTTTATTAGTTCTAGTTCCCTAATACTATATTCAATTCTCATGCTAACAATCTACACTAGCTCTAGCATCTAGGAATAACATATCTATCTACCCTACTAAGGGTAACCATCTTCTCAAAACTTTATATCCATCATATTTTCTTTTCCTTTGACAAGGATTTGCTTCTGAAGGAAACACTGCGCATGAACGTCCATCTCTCTGAAGTAGGGAGAGATGATAAACAATAATAAGAATGTCGAGGGGGAAAAACGAGTACAATTATGAAGTCCAAGGGCAATAATCAAATGCTAAGAAATTTTCAAATCAATTGTGGATTGAGATACTAATACTGCTAATCCTGATTACAGGCTCGCTTGGTACCGGAAAGTAACCGAAATGATTTAATCAGGACCTGCATGGGCCACCACAAAATATGTCATGCCCCAGTCCCAAAATACGTAGGACTAGGAATACGTAACATGCCAGCTACGCATTCTATCAGACTCTGGTCTGACTCGAATACGTATAAGCTGTATTATAATAGTCATTATCTAAATAATTAAGTAAATATAAATATCTATGCCTCAATCCATAAAGAACAGAATACACAATAATGAGCTATATGTGCTAAAGTCGGCCGCCCAGTAACACATAAACTCGAATAGACTCGAGAAAGAAATATGAGTCTATAAAACTAGGCTACATTAGCAGATAATTAAAGAATATGAATAAATAACCATAACTCCGGTGGAAATAATATAAGTACTTGGTACCAATGCCTGCAAGACAAGCAACTCCATCATCAACTCCAAAGGCTCCATAACCGTCTATGCTGCAAAAACTAGAAGGGGGTCAGGTCCTCAGAGAGACATAACAAGGTACAAGAAATAATATGCCAAAAGTAAAATAGTATAATGCTACATACTCAAGGGTAAACTATTGTAACCAACTATGTGATATGCAAATGAGAGTTTGGTATCGTACCCCAGGCTGGTACTCACGAAAGATCCCAATGGTCACTTCTGTAATCTAATAGTATACTCAAAGCTCCGTATGGGGGAACCAGGAGGAAGTTGTATATACATATATAATACCTTAGAATCCGCATAGGGAACCTAAGGCCTAATACATAATAAATAGTAATAGTAAAAATATGTCCAAAGCACGATGAAGACTCTCTCCACCCAATGTAACCTCACGTCTCATGTCCATGATGTCTCATGTCCATAACACACACGATCATGACCTCTAGCTAGTACAACGAGTCATAATAATATCTATATAATATACAAGTCTTATATCACGAATCCTGTAAACCTTTACAGAATCCCCAAGAATAACTTAAGAAAGATTCTGTCACATGAAATAGTGTCAAGTGTCCTAGGGTATGGCGTACTTGGTAAAGCAAGCATGTAAAAATAGGATCGTGGAATCAACTCCCTAAGTAACGTTACACGACTCCGCGTACGACATCGACACCCGAATCTTGTTCGGACGCTAAAAAATGTCTCACGGTCCTAGGATAAACACACACATCAATCATATAAAATAACTATAATAACTAAATAATATAATAAAGGCAAAAAATTATGATACATCATGGCAAGATACACTTGCCTAGGTTCTGAACTCTGTCAACTGCTTCTGGAAAAGTAGAATCTACATGCACACTCCCGATGCTGAAGAAAACATCACCATTGTTCTCAGAATAGTTGAAATAGCTAGGATTGACTACCCATAAGTCCAATTTGGACACAGGGGCAAAATTAACAGTTTTGGGTCAAAGCGGGATCCACATGTGGACCACTTCGCACCAAAAATATGCCAGAGCCAAAGTTCTCCAAATTCGTCAAACTTAGTGTCTACAAGTCCAGAACAGTGATACGAATCCAACGGAATATCCAGAACTGGATTTTGATGATCCTGTCACAAAATTGCCCGTCAAGTAGAGCTGCGGGGCCCACGAAACGGGATTTTGTCAACGTTCTCAGAATCGAACCAAACTTGGATCACAGGACCAGCGTAACACTGCAAATCCGATGGCACAAGTTTTGTTACGAAATAACAAGTACACACAAAGTTACAATGAGTGTCAAAATAGGTCCGATACGGGTTTTTTTGGCGGATACACGTTGATTCTGGTGTGCACGCACATCCAAATCAAGTTTCACGAAAGTTCACACGTCCGCGTTTACGTTACGCATCTTTCGGTGTAACTTACACACGACGAAGTCACCTCGTTTGGCGGAACGTACCCTGTATTACGAGATTTTAGGCATTTTAAAAATAATTTTTTGGTCGTTTTGGAACAAGAATAATTTAACCATTAAAGCAAACTAATAAAAACTAAAAGAATAGTAAAATTCTTGGTTATACTGTGAAGAAGTCCGTTTAATTATATTTTGAAAATAATTAACGAGTTGGTAGAAAATTGGACATGAACATGGGGGTTTGGACTAAAATTCTGAACTATTTTCGAACAGTTTTTTGCCCAACTTTCGGTCAATTTGTTGATCAAATCGGGGTGTCTAAATTCGTTCCACTTGAAGAAAATCCTAGAGGATTAGGTTATGAACGTACCAGCGAAGACGGGACATAAATCGTACAAGCGAGAAGGACGGAGGCTACACGCGAAGGAGGGGCAGCAGCTGTGCTGTGTGTGCGCGCAGGGGGGGGAGTACGCGCTTCTCTGGCGCGGGGCGGCGGTAGCTCACGGCGGTGGTCGGGGTGGCATGGGTGATAGAGTGGGATTAGGGTTAGGGTTTTAGTTTTATTGTATATATATATATATATATATATATATATATATATATATATATATATATATATATATATATATATATATATATATATATATATATATATATATGGGATGGGTTTTGCTGTGTACGAGGGGGTATTGGGTTTAATAGTGGGTTTTAGTTTAGTTAATGGGTAGGGTAGGTTATTGGGTTTGGGTAGGGTTTAGGTTTTAGGATTTTAATTATCTTTATATATATATATATATATATATATATATATATATATATATATATATATATATATATGGATATGAATATGAATATTTTAAAAATAGTTTTGGACCTCAATAAATTCTAGAAAAATTATACAATACACTATTAATAGTTGTACACCCAAAAATATATTTTTTATACAATATTAATAATTAATTAATTATACATAATTATAAATTCAATTATATTATATATTATAACTAGGTAAAAATAAAATAAAAATTTCCCTTAATCACAATAATTTTAGAATACTAATTTAATAAATTTAAAATAAAATTCTAAAAATCATGGTGCTTACAGTTGGCGTACTATGTGGCATTCTCCAAAGATGGTGCACTTTGTAGCCCTTCGTAATTACTTAATGACTAAGCAATGACTTCTGACCATTCTCTAGAATTATGTTCTCGACTGCAGGGTTGTCTCGACTGCTTTGTCATGCCTTGGAACTTGTGTTTTTTTTTTAGTAGACCTCTCAATGCTTGTTTGTGCGCCAAACCTCACTACTGGCATACTTGATGAAAGTGCGCAAAGTTCATATCTTGGGTACTTTTATTTGTACGCCAACGATAGATTTATGCGTCAAGCTTCTAGCTCGTGCACTTCTATCATTGTGCCCCAAGGTCCTTGAAGTGCACTGTAGTATGATTTGTGCGCCACCTTTTACTCGTATCGCTGTTGTATTAAAGTGCACCTGAACTGCCCGGATTAGTGATTTGTGCACCAAAACTATTTTTGGCCATTTGTAAGCCAATACTCGTTTTGGCCATTTGTGCGCCAATAGTGGTATTTGGCCCATTGTGCGTGGATGTTATTTTTTTTCCTGATTTTATGCTCCAACCCTAAATTAATGATTTATGCGCCAGTATGCCAGTATTCTCTTTAATATGATTAACTCTTGTTGATTCTCTAGTTCTTTTTTTGTTATTTTAGTCAATCATGATACTGTACTGATAATCTTGATATTAGACTGATAATCCTGATACTATACTGATAATCCTAATCTTGTACTAATAATCCTGATACTATAATAATAATCCTGATAATGGCTCGACGTAATGCACTCATGACTCAAGAATTCTTGTATTGTCCTGATCAAGGCTATTATTGGCACCTGTATTGCATGACCTGTATCCCCGGGGTTGATTTTGATTATGCTTGTCGAGCTATTGTCCTGTTTTGCATCATGTTTAAGGCAGATTCCTGAGCACCACGGTCAGGAATCCTTGATAATTGTCCAAGCTAATAACTAGAATAATAATCTAGAAAGCATCTAGAGATATTTCTTAGCTACATACAATCCTGGTATCCCAACGACATCTGATGGATTTGGAGCTCTTTGTCTTGAGGGACAGACTTTCAGCACACCGACGAGTGTTACACTACCAGAAAAGACAAGAAAATAATTATATCTGATAAAACTATACTTTGTACCCGTTCGTCCGGATAACCCGGATAGTTTACAGGACATGTGGCTTTAAGGAGTCTTAAACTGCAAGTGTTAGTAATAAGGACTGTGATAACTCTAGTTAGCTAATGATAGCAAGCCGTAGGGCATGATTAGTCGTGATTGTTTGATTTTTAGTCTAGTCTAGTCATGTCCTGAGTTAATTAACAGCTAATCCAAAAATGGTAACCGGAGTACTGATTCTAGATGTCCTTGTTTAATTACTCTAGAACTGCTTAACTATTATTTTATCTGTTATACTTATTTAATTGTCACTTTACCTGCTATTCTAACTGATTTATCTGCATGTTGGTTTAGTTCATAAGTTTGGCTCCCTAGTGGTACTTGTTATTTTGGGGTTTGACCCCACTTATTTTGAATGGCCATATATTGGAGCAGGACTGCAGAATCTTCCGTACTTTCTACCACAATATGGTAAACACCAGGAGCACCTGTGGCCATAAATAAATTTTTTTCTCACCTACTTGATCTTGTGCATTATTATTTTGAGATATTTAGCCACCGAGCACATGTTTAGCTCGTGTTTTAGGACTTAACATTCTAGCCTGAGGGCCTACATGTAAAGTATATTCTAGACTATAGCTAAATCTGATCATGTAATATTGTACTTTGATAGTTCTTCATTTTGGTAACTAGCTTCATGATCATATAGGTATGTGTAGTTTAAGATGCCTTACTATTAAATGTTGGTGATCATACATCTTATAAACTTATTACTTGCTTGAGATTGAGACACCTAGGATTCTTGGGTGAGTGAAGAAGGGTAATGCCACTTGTTGTCACGCCCCGATCTCCCGCAGGAATCGGCCGTCCCCGCTAGGCACGAATCACCGCGCCAGCGCTCCCGCGGGACGTACGTTTCCATCGAGACGCGATGCCGCGCGAGCCTGGGGTTGCGCCCGCGCAAGGCAAATACCGAAACGGCCGTTGATAACTAGTTCACAGAGTCGTCATAGCGGAAACATAAAATGAACACAGGTATTGAATCCAAATCAAGCTCTTTATTGATATGAAGTAAAGATTACAAGCGGAGCTAAGCCGAGATTACAAATCGCTCATGCTCTCTCTCTCTCTCTTACATTGAATATGCCCTTAGGCTTGGAACCAATACAAACGATCTGGATGATGATGTTCCCATACATTATGTCTCATATATGCGAGCTCCAGGTCCGTGCGCCACGCTCCAAGACGCCAAGTGCGGTCCGGCGCCTCATTGCGTTAGCGATCTCCGAATCCGTTCGGGTTCCCCCTGCACCCTGCATGCAGACTAGTTGGGTATCAGTACATTGAATGCACTGGTGGGGAGGCCTCTCGCCCACGCCATAAAACAAGCACGTTCATTAGTTATGTGCACCGACTAGTTCCGTTGTCTTTCTATTCTTTTGCCTTAGGATCAGTTTCATGGCAATATAAAGAAAGTAATCTCCGTGTCAGCTCAAGAGTGTCATATTCATGAACAATTGAGTTCACCTTACCATTTCTTACCATTCGGCCTTCCCTGTCATATGCAGCAATATAAATAATTATATACGAAATAACAGGAAGCAACTGTAAAACCCAAGTGTTATGCCGTGTCGCTGCCTCACAAGACCCTTTTTACTAGAACTATGTGTGATACCATGCATCCATTCTGATTATGCATAATGTCGTGCAAACACACTCCTTCTCGTTTCTCCTTTTCTCAGTGCGGATAGCCGCTATGCAAACATGACTTATCTATATGAAGGTCACTGGCTCTGTTAGCCATATTGGACAATATCTGCGATGGACGGCTGCCTCCCCAGCTCGGTTGCTAGCCTTGCTGGGCCTCCAAGCCGTCTAACGAGTCGACGCCCATCCAGGTCGGTAGCAAGCCTTGCTGGATGCCTCGCCCTCGCCCGCTAGTCATCAGCTAGCGTATCGCCAGGACTACACTGGCACTCCGTCCTCCCGGGCCGACACGATTCGGATGCCTCAGCAATCGTGTCGAGGACTCTCTACCTGGTGTGCAACCAGTTGTCCGTGACCATGCAACTACTCCCCCAACTTCCAATCCTAGCCGAGGACTACACTCGGATCTATCTTTGCCGAGGACTACACTCGGATCAATCCTTGCCGAGGACTACACTCGGATCTTTTCTTCTTTACGCAGCTCTCTGATTAGAGACTGCCTCGGCGATCTGCATATCCCGAGTACATTCATTTCCTTCCATTTCCTGACTCAGAACGACTACTTGATAGCCTTCCTCGTCTATGCATGCAACATGATTTTACTCCGTCCCGTGTCATGTTCCGTGCGATGCAACGTCTCAGTATGAACTCACACTACTTTACAGCATATATGAAGAAATTACTACATTCCAACCCAGCAATCTCGACTATGCAAATAGCAAGTAAAATCTCCATGTTCTATACGATGATAAGGCGGGGTTATCCCCTTAGCTATGTGCGTTCATCTCTTTTATTAGCATGCAAAGGTTATCGCCCATAAACTAGCATGTAACATTCATTTTCTTAGTGTGCAGCTAAGTAGAGACAGGTTCACCGGGGCCACCCACCTTAGCGATGTATCGCATCGGTCGAGCGAGACTCCGGACGCGCCTCTGATAGCCTAAGTCTGACTCCATTGAAGATCCCAGCATGAAAGCCTTTGCATCGAACGAGCCATCTCGCTGAGCAAGGCGGGTTGAATAGCTACACTTGTGCCGTTTGAATCGGCCCTCCGGGTTGAGCGGAGCGGGTCGTTACATCATACACCACTCAGAACAAGTCTCGTCCTCGAGACTTCCTGAGCGCAACTCGTACTATCGCACATCTTCTAAACCCACTCTATACACCTTGCCTAACTTCCAAGGACTGTCTTAATACCACAATCATTTATTTTCTCACCATGCGTTACGCCAACGTTAGCCAATTCTCATCGAACGACTCTATCGTTCAATGCTATCGAGTTATACTCAACTCACTCGTTGCATTCCCGACTCAAAATCTACTGCACCTGGCGCAGGGCTATAATACCCAAGCACATGGTATTCTATAACTTAATGGGCACTTACAACTCACAATTGGGTGGACTTGTCCAACTTGTTATATTACCTCTCATAGGGACCAAATACATCCGAACACATTCGATAGTTTACTTGATGTCGCCTATCCAAACCCATCGTTACGCCTAGACCAAAGGTTTGAATTTGGGCTAACTTTCCAATCTCGTTTGCATCACTCTCTTTGAGTCACCGTCCAATCTCGCTAAGTAAATCGCACCCAATCACCTACGTTTTCTGACTCAGTCTATATTGCGCCTTAGCGCAGAGCTAAATTGCCCACCTGGGGTACGCTCAAGTCCTTCGCACCTTTGGCTCAATCGAACTTAACTTCCTATCCGTTTTACTCGTTCCGTTCGCCCGAGTGCTTAATCATTTTATCCGAATGATCTTATTCGTTCAACTATTGCATCCCCAAACTCAGTCTCGTACTGCGCCTTAGCGCAGAACTATCCCGGTAGCACGAGGAATGATACAATCTTTCCTCTTATGAAAATTTAGGTTGAGGCTAAATCATTTCAGTTGCCATATTCATCCATGCGAATTCGAACATTTTCCTTCGCAGCTACATCCGAGTTATGCATATCGCTAAGTCTGGATCGTACCCATATTCAAGGCGTCCCCCAAATATGTGTATTTCAACCAAGCTCAGTGACAGCTAAGTCTGACAAGCTACTCGTGAAAATCTTTCGAAACGCAGATCGTCCTGCTACACGTATGACCGAACTCTTGTTCGATCCAGCTATCGTCTTATCCTTTACCGTCGCGTAACCTATCCAACCAAATCAATTATCACCCGAGTCCTATCTTGCATTACGTTTGTTTCAACGCGAACGTTGCTAGCGTATATTCCCAATTCTGATTTCTAACTCTAAGTCTCATTGCCCCAGTTCTATCGTTCTTCCCAAACGATACTCTGAAGTCAGCCACTCCAGTTTAACTCAAGGCATAAGGTCGTCTGCCTAGCCACTAGGTCAGCTCACACAGTCATAGGTACAACTCAAGTTTGCGACTCATCGCGCAACCGCGTTGCACAACGCTCGCCCCAAACACCCTAAGGTCAAACCATTGTTCCTTTACACGGGTATTCTACCCAAGCTCGTTTCACTCAGATTTCTAAACATCGAGCACAATTCATCCTATCACACCAACACGCTCGTCCAACCGAACCCATGATACGCCCATGTTTCAGGGCGAACCCATCGATTCGCACACACTATCTCTTCCATCACGTTGATAGAATTCACCCATCCATCCTTTTCTACACCTGTATCACTAAGCCACAATTCCATTATAAATCATCGATGTATATCATGAACTCTAAGTCGTCCAGCACAATCTACGTATCCGTGCATGAAAACATCCAACATCTCTTACTTCACGTTTCTAGACTAACTCCTCAAGAAAATCCTTAGACTCATTTTATCCTGAAACTTGTCTTTTCGTGTCGAACCACAAGTCAGAATGATCCCTCAATTGTCACATTCCGGTCTCCCGCTAGTTCAATCATCCCCGTCAGACGTGATATCACCACGCCAACGCTCCCGCGGAATGATCGTCCTAATCCGGACGTGATGCATGTGCGAATAAGAAGTTATACCCGCACAAGACAAGAAGGTCAATCGTTATGGTTATCCTCGAACGAACAGACACCTCATCATCAATTTTCGTTTTATCCCAAGTTGTACATTGATCCCTCAAGTCATGTTCTTCCAACTACCGTTCTTACTGCAATCAAAATTCGCTAAGCCAAAATATCCAACTTCAATATTACCATTTTGAACATTTCTTAGTCTACTCTTAGTATTCCTCAAACAACTAAGTTCAAATCCCAAATTCAAAGTCTATCCCAATTGATACGTTCCATTCATCGAGTTCGTTTGGAATAATCACCGAAGCTATTCCCCCGAGTTCGATTATCCCCGCCGTACGTGAAATCACCACGCCGGCGCTCCCGCAAGATAATCGTTCTCTTTGGGACAGATTTCAAATGTTATCTTCCCGAACTTGATTTCAAGATCGTTCTTCCAAACTCCAAGCCAAATCCATTACCGCTTAACTCGATGCATCATATTCACCATTATACTGACTAGCATCAATCCATACTTATCTTCCAACCATTGCTATGGTCTAAATCTCCCAAAATTTGAGATTATCACATTCGTAATCAAACCGAACTCTATCGAGCGATATCCTACTCAAATCCAATTTTTTCCATGCACGCTTTCATTCGTTCGCTGCATTATTTCCAATTGCCCTTACTCCAACCGCATCTCAAATTATTCGATCTCAACTCAAGTTTCTAATTCACTTGTTTCAACTCAAATCGCTCGTACAATCCTCTTAGTTCTCCCGACCACGATATCAATTTCAATTGTCCTGAATTCCTATTCGATGCATGCCTTATCTCTTATTCAACTCATCGTAACTCGTTCGAGCCAAATATTGCATGCTTTCTCCGAGTTCGCTTACTCGCTAGGCATTGTTTATTTATTTATACTAAGGCTTTACCCAATCTCGTCGTTCGCCGCTAGACTCGCTTAACTCCGAATCTACGACTTCGTTTGAGCATTTCTAAGCCGACCAATAGACCACTCAGGGTTCGAGTTATACTCCCTGAATCTTTTTACAAATCATTATATCCACCATTCGCATAATCGAACAGGGGACTATCGTATACACCACTCAGGAATCGAGTCATCCTAATAACTCCAGATTCGTGTTCGCATCCTTCACTCGTATTCCCAAGTCGTTCCTTAGAACTCCAACACAGTCCCTATTTATCGCCTTAGCGATCTTAGACTCGTACACGCCTCTATTCATAGTCCTCCATACAGGCTATGCTTCAAATCATAACTTATCGCTATGAATAACCGTCCAACTATATCTGGAAATTCCATACACGATTCCCATTACTCGCCTTAGCGGCACTCCGATAAGGTCTCTATCGATTTCCCTTAAGCCAACTTTATTCTTATCCAACAATACCCAAATCTCACTGCAACTCGCTAGCATCAAGGGTCTTGGTGCACGATACTCAACACAGCTTGGCCATAGGCCATGTGCAAGGACCACTGTCTGAACGATATACCGTCTCGCACCCTACTGGCTTGGTGTTTTCATATCGACATATAACTTGCCGATTATAACACGAGTTTACTCTCACAATGTCTTTCACAGGTTGGGATAGAAGCTCTCGCATCACAATCCCGTTCAAGCCACCGTATAATTTACATGCGCTTTTCGAAAATATTTAGACTTATTGTATGGGACATCCATCGAAGCATCGAGAGAGAGCATCTACCACTTCTTCAATACACAAGTTCAAAACTGAGAGAATCGAAACGAATTCCAAGGACGTAAAGCCGTGCTCTGATACCAATATGTCACGCCCCGATCTTCCGCAGGAATCGGCCGTCCCCGCTAGGCACGAATCACCGCGCCAGCGCTCCCGCGGGACGTACGTTTCCATCGAGACGCGATGCCGCGCGAGCCTGGGGTTGCGCCCGCGCAAGGCAAATACCGAAACGGCCGTTGATAACTAGTTCACAGAGTCGTCATAGCGGAAACATAAAATGAACACAGGTATTGAATCCAAATCAAGCTCTTTATTGATATGAAGTAAAGATTACAAGCGGAGCTAAGCCGAGATTACAAATCGCTCATGCTCTCTCTCTCTCTCTTACATTGAATATGCCCTTAGGCTTGGAACCAATACAAACGATCTGGATGATGATGTTCCCATACATTATGTCTCATATATGCGAGCTCCAGGTCCGTGCGCCACGCTCCAAGACGCCAAGTGTGGTCCGGCGCCTCATTGCGTTAGCGATCTCCGAATCCGTTCGGGTTCCCCCTGTACCCTGCATGCAGACTGGTTGGGTATCAGTACATTGAATGCACTGGTGGGGAGGCCTCTCGCCCACGCCACAAAACAAGCACGTTCATTAGTTATGTGCACCGACTAGTTCCGTTGTCTTTCTATTCTTTTGCCTTAGGATCAGTTTCATGGCAATATAAAGAAAGTAATCTCCGTGTCAGCTCAAGAGTGTCATATTCATGAACAATTGAGTTCACCTTACCATTTCTTACCATTCGGCCTTCCCTGTCATATGCAGCAATATAAATAATTATATACGAAATAACAGGAAGCAACTGTAAAACCCAAGTGTTATGCCGTGTCGCTGCCTCACAAGACCCATTTTACTAGAACTATGTGTGATACCATGCATCCATTCTGATTATGCATAATGTCGTGCAAACACACTCCTCCTCGTTTCTCCTTTTCTCAGTGCGGATAGCCGCTATGCAAACATGACTTATCTATATGAAGGTCACTGGCTCTGTTAGCCATATTGGACAATATCTGCGATGGACGGCTGCCTCCCCAGCTCGGTTGCTAGCCTTGCTGGGCCTCCAAGCCGTCTAACGAGTCGACGCCCATCCAGGTCGGTAGCAAGCCTTGCTGGATGCCTCGCCCTCGCCCGCTAGTCATCAGCTAGCGTATCGCCAGGACTACACTGGCACTCCGTCCTCCCGGGCCGACACGATTCGGATGCCTCAGCAATCGTGTCGAGGACTCTCTACCTGGTGCGCAACCAGTTGTCCGTGACCATGCAACTACTCCCCCAACTTCCAATCCTAGCCGAGGACTACACTCGGATCTATCTTTGCCGAGGACTACACTCGGATCAATCCTTGCCGAGGACTACACTCGGATCTTTTCTTCTTTACGCAGCTCTCTGATTAGAGACTGCCTCGGCGATCTGCATATCCCGAGTACATTCATTTCCTTCCATTTCCTGACTCAGAACGACTACTTGATAGCCTTCCTCGTCTATGCATGCAACATGATTTTACTCTGTCCCGTGTCATGTTCCGTGCGATGCAACGTCTCAGTATGAACTCACACTACTTTACAGCATATATGAAGAAATTACTACATTCCAACCCAGCAATCTCGACTATGCAAATAGCAAGTAAAATCTCCATGTTCTATACGATGATAAGGCGGGGTTATCCCCTTAGCTATGTGTGTTCATCTCTTTTATTAGCATGCAAAGGTTATCGCCCATAAACTAGCATGTAACATTCATTTTCTTAGTGTGCAGCTAAGTAGAGACAGGTTCACCGGGGCCACCCACCTTAGCGATGTATCGCATCGGTCGAGCGAGACTCCGGACGCGCCTCTGATAGCCTAAGTCTGACTCCATTGAAGATCCCAGCATGTAACATTCTGTCACGCCCCGGACCCGCCCGGGCCGCCGCTCCGCCCTGCCCCGCCCCGTGCGGCCGGGATTAGCGCAACCGGGCACGTATCACCGTGCCTCGGCGCGCCGGACGCGAATCACCGCGCCCGTCCCGCGGGTGCGAGGGAAGAAAGGATCCAAGCGAATGGCCCGTTCGAGCTTTCGGGGGACGTGATGCCGCACGGGCCTGGGGTTGCGCCCGTGCAAGGCCAATCGTTTAAGTTGATAGTTGGCTATCATCGCATCAATCGAGTAAGCAGCGGAAAGGGACTTGTTGCAATGCAATGCATTAGCCAACTGAGTGTTCGGGACAATCGAGGCAACTTGGGTTCCTTTAGCAAAGGCACACGTTCGTTCCATACATTATGCCCCCTTATACGATAGCATTCTCGGGGCAACAATCGAAACCAGGATTCCGGGTCTTCGGGACTGTGGCACGCCTATCGCTCCCTCGGACGATCCAGTACCTGCACAAGCAAGTAAACTGTTGGGGGGTCAGCACTTTTATAAGTACTGGTGAGATAAATCAACTGAACAGAAACAAGCATTCACTCAAACAGGCACTAAGTAATCATGTTATAAAACATTACATTACTAGTGATCTTTCTAGTTTTACCTAGGTTCGTTTCATGCAGTTCTAGCAGAGTCAGATTACTTGTTTGGAAACATGTTTGGAAACAGAGTTTCATATACTAAGCAGGCAAGCAATCTGTTCATGTTCCAGGGTGTGCGCAGCGTGTCTCGTGCGACTCCAGGGTCAGATGCAAAGCTAGACACACAATGCACATTCTTAGGGGCAGTCCTCTATCCAAGCCAACACAATGACTTAGCTATATGAATGGCGGTCCCCGAGTATTCAGGATCGGCAGCTGGGGGAACAGCATACCAATGACTCTTTCATCTGATGCTGATGGCAGCTGTGACTCATGGTTGCTTTCCACTATCTCTGTAGCAGCCGTGACACATGCAGTTCAGCTCTGCACCAAAAGCCATTGTCCGACCGCGTGCGAATGCATGGAACACTATCAAATAAACTCTTAGTATGCAGACGAGACGAACCATCTATAACGCAAATCCTTGTTGCGGGGCAAATCCGACTTATCACTTGAACACATTCAGGCACAGTATGGTTCTCTCGAAGCATAGACGATAGTGAACATGTTCATGCACTCTAAGCAAGCGATCTGGATTCTCGTTTAGCTGACTTGATTCAAAGACAAGCTAGGTGAGTTCGTTCATTAGCATGCAAGGCAGGTTCTATCATTCTCTTAAGAAAACATTGCAAGCAAAAACTCAGGTTATTATTAAGGCGTGCAAGAATCAGAGAACGAAGTTCTGCCCACTCACCTTGATACATAACGCCGGCGCGGAGCGGGGCATTACATACTTACCCACCAACAAAAAGTTTCGTCCTCGAAACTTCAAGGATAAACTTCTCGATATCCCGAGTAGCGATAGTGCCGTCCCTCGCCGTACTCAACCGAAACAATCAAGCAATTCAAGTTCAGGAAACATTTTGCACTTTGAGAATATCTATGGACTTATTGTATGGAACGCTCTTTGCAAAACCATATCGATCTCAGAGTCATAGCCAGAAGATCGATTCTGTTCTGATACCATTCTGTCACGCCCCGGACCCGCCCGGGCCGCCGCTCCGCCCTGCCCCGCCCCGTGCGGCCGGGATTAGCGCAACCGGGCACGTATCACCGTGCCTTGGCACGCCGGACGCGAATCACCGCGCCCGTCCCGCGGGTGCGAGGGAAGAAGGGATCCAAGCGAATGGCCCGTTCGAGCTTTCGGGGGACGTGATGCCGCACGGGCCTGGGGTTGCGCCCGTGCAAGGCCAATCGTTTAAGTTGATAGTTGGCTATCATCGCATCAATCGAGTAAGCAGCGGAAAGGGACTTGTTGCAATGTAATGCATTAGCCAACTGAGTGTTCGGGACAATCGAGGCAACTTGGGTTCCTTTAGCAAAGGCACACGTTTGTTCCATATATTATGCCCCCTTATACGATAGCATTCTCGGGGCAACAATCGAAACCAGGATTCCGGGTCTTCGGGACTGTGGCACGCCTATCGCTCCCTCGGACGATCCAGTACCTGCACAAGCAAGTAAACTGTTGGGGGGTCAGCACTTTTATAAGTACTGGTGAGATAAATCAACTGAACAGAAACAAGCATTCACTCAAACAGGCACTAAGTAATCATGTTATAAAACATTACATTACTAGTGATCTTTCTAGTTTTACCTAGGTTCGTTTCATGCAGTTCTAGCAGAGTCAGATTACTTGTTTGGAAACATGTTTGGAAACAGAGTTTCATATACTAAGCAGGCAAGCAATCTGTTCATGTTCCAGGGTGTGCGCAGCGTGTCTCGTGCGACTCCAGGGTCAGATGCAAAGCTAGACACACAATGCACATTCTTAGGGACAGTCCTCTATCCAAGCCAACACAATGACTTAGCTATATGAATGGCAGTCCCCGAGTATTCAGGATCGGCAGCTGGGGGAACAGTATACCAATGACTCTTTCATCTGATGCTGATGGCAGCTGTGACTCATGGTTGCTTTCCACTATCTCTGTAGCAGCCGTGACACATGCAGTTCAGCTCTGCACCAAAAGCCATTGTCCGACCGCGTGCGAATGCATAGAACACTATCAAATAAACTCTTAGTATGCAGACGAGACGAACCATCTATAACGCAAATCCTTGTTGCGGGGCAAATCCGACTTATCACTTGAACACATTCAGGCACAGTATGGTTCTCTCGAAGCATAGACGATAGTGAACATGTTCATGCACTCTAAGCAAGCGATCTGGATTCTCGTTTAGCTGACTTGATTCAAAGACAAGCTAGGTGAGTTCGTTCATTAGCATGCAAGGCAGGTTCTATCATTCTCTTAAGAAAATATTGCAAGCAAAAACTCAGGTTATTATTAAGGCGTGCAAGAATCAGAGAACGAAGTTCTGCCCACTCACCTTGATACATAACGCCGGCGCGGAGCGGGGCGTTACACTTGTCAAGCTTGACCCAGGATTAGCTGATGGATTATTGAGTAAACCCTCACATGTCTAGACAGTTGTGACTGTATCTCGGGGTATAGAGTACTCTAGTTTACGTAGCTAGCTTTGTCTCTCCCGCTCTCTAGTATTCTAGTTCTGGGCATGACAACTATCAAATATGGCTCTCCTTTAACAATTTTCTGAAGATGATTCTTCTTTGATGGTCTTGGTAACTTCTGTGTAGAACTCCTAGAGTTATAAATTTTTTTATGCTTCTACACTACTGTGATTATAAATCTAGTGATTCCTTGGTGTCTAAAACAACTTACAAAGATTAATTTTATTAATGGATGATATAAAAAGTTATACAACTATGAATATATATAGAGAGAACGTATCCGTATCCGGATAGGAGTAGAAGAGGATATATGTATCCATATAGGAGTAGAAATATAATCCTAACCATAACTATTCTTAACACCCCCTTTCAAACTCATGGTGGATCAAACAACATGAGTTTGCTTAATATAAACTAAAATTGCGGTATGGGGTATGACTTTGTAAATAAATCTATCAGCTGATCAACGGACGTCACATGTGGTAGAGAAATAGTATCAGACAAAAATTTCTCATGGAGGAAGTGACAATCAATCACAATATGCTTTGTCCGTTAAAAAAAAATCAAATTGTTTCCAATATGTATAGCACTCTTGTTTTCACAGTGAAGCGGCGTAGGTCCTGTAGGAGCAATCCCCATATCAGAGAGCAGTTTGTGTACATGGATGATCTCCCAAGTGGTGGCAACCGTAGATCTGTACTCTACCTCAGTAGAAGAACATGCAATAATGCCTTATTTTTTGCTTCGCCATGAGATCAATGAATCTTCAAGAAATAAACAAAATCTTGTAGTAGATCGTCTGGTGGTCGGAACTCCTGCCCAATCTATATCAAAAAATGTTCGAAGCTCTAGAGTAGATGTAGAAGACATAAACAATGAGCGCGTAATGGAGACCTGAAGATGTCGAAGAATTTGGAGTAAGGTACTATAATTAGCTGATCGAGGTACAAAAATGAACTGGCTAACAACTAATTGCATGAGAAATATCTAGCCTAGTCAAACAGAGATACACAAGTTGACCCACTAGCCGTTTGTAGCGAGTAGGATCTGTGAGATGCTCACCATCTATCAGACGAAGCTTCACATGAAGCTCTAAAGGAGTATCAACTGTGCAACCATCCGATAAACCAGCAGATAAAATAATATTCAAAGTATATTTTTGCTGAGAAACTAGTATCCCTCTCTTACCTTGTGCAATCTCGAGTCCAAAAAAATATCGAAGATTGCCAAGGTCTTTCATCTGAAACTGCTGATGAAGGTACCTCTGAGTAGCTGCAATCCCTGTTGAATCATCGCCAGTAAAAATTATATCATCCACATAAAGTAAAAGAAAAACTCGTCCTTGCGGTGACGACCACACAAACAATGAATAATTCTAAGAACACTACTGAAAGCACTCAAATCAAGCTTGGAAAGCTTGCTTGAGACCATATATAGCACGACAAAGGCGACAAATATGTTCCGACGGAGTAAAAATTCCTGAAGGGGGCTCTATATAGACAACCTCGGATACAGAACCATAAAGAAAGGTATTCTTCACGTTTATCTGATAGAGAAGCCACTAACGAGCGGTAGCAAAATTAGTATTGTACGAATTATAGTCATCTAAGCAACAAGTGTAAATGTCTCATCATAGTCAATCCCATGCTCCTGTGTAAGGCAAGCCTTGTGTCAGCCAATAGATCCATTTGGTCGATACTTGACCTTGAAGACCCACTTGCAACTAATATGCTGGACCTTATATGGTAGTGGAACAAAATCCCTAGTACTTGTCTGCTGAAATGATCGAAACTCCTCTGCCATGACCTCCTGCCTCTCAGGGTAATGAATAGCTTCTAGATAAGTAGTGGTCTCTCGTATAGTATGAATAGCAGTAAAAAAAGAATAAAAATATGGAGAATATGAGGATAATGTAGCAAAATCAAACTTGTCCGGTAGACCAAAATAATCGAGAGTAAAATGAGCAGGAGGTCGTTGAGTACATTATGACTGACGGAGAGGTGATGGTGGAGACGTAGATAGTGGAGATGATAGTGTAGTAGATGTTGGTAGAATATATGGAGGATCCTCGTTAGACAACAATAGAGGCATCGTTGAAGGAGCTGTACCACGGGAGGGAAGCAAAGGAGTAGGATCAATAAAAACACTTGATGACAGAGCTGGAAGTGTGCCCCTCACGATGAGATATACGAAGATATACAAAGACGACGGGCCAAGGGATCATAAAAATGGTATCCCTTATGCTCGAAACTAAAACCAAGAAAGACGCACTTGGCTGATCGGGCTATCAACTCGTGTGTTCTATCTCAGAAAGAAGAACAAAACAAGTATATTCAAAAGTACAAATTATACTGTAATCCGGAGGACATAAAAATAGATACTCATGAGGTCTCCGACCAGACAAAATAGAAGAATGAGTGATATTGATAAGATTAACAGAGGCAAAAATAGCCTATGTCTAGAACATTTGTGGAACATAACAAGATAATAAGAGAGCACGAGCAGTCTCAAGAATATGAAGATGTTTATGCTCAGCTACCCCATTTTGTTCATAAGTGTAAGGCTATGACTGCTGAAAAATGGTACCGCGAGATTACAAGATAGATCTTATGGTAATGGAGATATACTCACGAGAACAATCAGAATAAAAAGTTTTAATCCTAGCATTCAATTAAGTGTGAATCATAGTAGAAAATGTCCTATATATCTTAGGAAGATCAGAACGTGACATATAAGATAGACCCAAGTATAACAAGTATAATCATCAATAAAGTTAACATAATAGAGAAAACCTGTCATATATGGGATAGGAGCAAGTCCCCATATGTCAGAATGAACTAATTCAAACATACTACTAGATTTAGATAAACTCATAGGAAAAGGTAGGGTTATGTGTTTTGCCAACTTACAACTTGTATATGTGGATAAAGAAGAGAAATAATCATGTTCAAGAGATCCACAATAGAATAAATCCTTTAGATGAGGCTCTGAAATATGACCTAAGCGTCTGTCCATAAGTCAGTAACAGATGTGACGATGACAGCATGACTAGAACTCAAAGGTTGAGTTGATGGAAGATAAAGAAACTATAAGTGGTACAACCGCCACTTCCTATGAGTATGACCAATCGTGTGGCCCATACGAGTATCCATCACAGAACACGTAAGAGAATCAAAAATAATAATAAATCTACTCTCACAAAGGCTACTGACTGATATGAGGTGCAAAGTAAGATGGGGAACATGTATTGAGTGAATACCAACTGTATTGAAAATAATAGAGCCAGATTGAGTGATGACCAACTGAGAACCATCAAATGTATGTAAAGAGAAAAGTGGGCTGATAAAGGTGTAATACTAGATAAGAGATAAAGGTCATAAGTCATATGATAAGAAGCATCAGAGTCTAATATCCAAGAAGTAGACTTACCAGTAGAGATAGATGCAGAGGAGCCAGCAAAAATAGGCTGGCGTTGGAGTCGGAGATGGAGCGGGAGCTCTAACTATGTAAGATGATGCTGAATATCTGCTGATGTCTAAGCCTGAGCTGATGTCTGAGCCTGAGCTGATGTTTGAGCCTGAGGTACCGATAAGCGAGTCGAGAAGGAATCTCTTATTTGTACCCGCTTGAATATGGATGAAGCAGAAAATAATTATCCACTAGGTGACCAAGCCTATGGCAGTGTGAACAAATTATACCAGATTGCTGATGAGCATAGCAGGCAATAATATAATGACCATACTTTTCGTAATAGGTCATAGAGGACACATTTTTTTGAGTTTTTTTAATTACTTGTTGAAATTGAAATTAAAGTAGAGGCTCAGTAGCGACTCTACCAAATTTGCTCTCCGGTTCAAATTGGAATTAGAAAACCATGTGTTGACAAAAGTATACCACTAAAAAAAAGATTGGAAAACCATGTGTGGAGAAACCATGTGAGGATAAAGCTAACAAACAGTCTAACGGAGAAAGCTACTAGCAAAAAAAAAGAAAGGTAATAGCAATTTCAAAACGATGAAATCCTTTTGATGACGACCATATCTTGCTATCGATTGATATCAACGGAAGCTTGTAAATAAGATGAGGTATCCATGGAAGCTCTCGGTTGGTTGAAATAATGTTATTAAGAAATCTAAACTGATGATCACGACCGGATCTGAAAAATCCAAAGCTCTAGTACCATGAAACAACTCAACAAAGTTGATTTTATTAATAGATGATGTAAAAAGTCATACAATTATGAATATATATAGAGAGAACGTATCTGTATATAGATAGGCGTATAATATGAAATATGTATCCATATAGAGTAGGAATCTAATCATAATCATAACTATTCTTAACTGTGTCCAAACTAACCTTATGTCCTAACAATCACTACCAAAATCATAGTACAAACTACCGATGTGAAGCCCCTCTCAAAATATTTTTTTAATTATTTATTATTACTATTATTTCAATTATTTAGTTATTAGCATCATTGACTATTTAGTTATTTAGAATTTTTTTAGATTAAATAATTTTATAAATATTTTAAATACAAAAATTTCTACATATTGTGCTATCATATTTTTTTAGAATTTTTTCTAACAATCTTTCTCGCATACATTTTATTCTTATATACAATATATATATATATATATATATATATATATATATATATATATATATATATATATATATATATATATATATATATATATATATATATATATATAGTGTTTAAAAAAAATCAACTCGATGAGACCCTCCCTAACCCGCATGACCTTACCCCCCACCCCTACGTTCAATTTTTTTAAAATTCAAAGACCTTTATTTCCTTCACATTTAATGCCTTCCTTGATTATTGGAATCAAATCTCCTAAATTGGAATGAATGAATTATCATTTAATACATTTAAACCTATTGAATCAACTGACCCCTTTCCCTCATTCACGATTGTTTTTCCATAGCTCCTCCTCCTATTCAACCCCCAGAACCCTTCCCTACATCTGAGCGACCATCACCGACAACCCTGAACCATCGCCAACCACTGCAGCCGCCGAACGTCGCCTGGGATATCATCCGCACCCGAACCACACAACAATAGCCTAACCCAAAATCCCTACTTCCAGGCAAGTTTTCTTCCTCTTCAATTATCCGTTTTTCGATCTGTTTCTTTCATTGTACTCACAACATGACTATCTACATGTCCCTTTAAGTAGATTAATTTATATTATTTTTAAATTGCGTATAAATTGAATCAAAAGTCGTACAAAATATTGGTTTTAAAAACTGTAACAAACCTTCTCGAACCCCTAACTTTGCACTTATTTTTCTGCTCTAATATTTGATATTTTAAAATTTTGTCTAAACAGACTTTTAGACAACATATACAAGTTTATATTCCTTCAATTAGTTTTAATTAATTAGATTTTAATCTTTATTTATTCTGTTTTGAAAAATAAAGAAAAACTTATTTTCAAAAACTTGGAAATCACCGATACGGGGTCCGTCCCGCTAAACAGGGCCATCTCTGTCATGACCCACTCCCGAATAGTCGGGTATGAGTCATTCATGTCCAGCCTACGCGGTCGTTTATAGTGGTAGTAAGTTGTCCAAACCTTAGTAGTCACTCAAAATAATATCAATCTCTCAATCACAGCATCTAATATCGATCTCGTGTAGACAAATCATAATACACCACCATGTTCACTACTTATTATACCTTTACATCAATATATCACCAAAAATAAATTCGGTGAAACTAAAGGCAATGTCCACCTAAGTATACATACACATCCACCATCCTTAATATAATACAACATCAACTATGAAATGAAACCCTAAATTATCTCCTCAAGCATCAGCCGGGTACTCCTGAGCAGGGTTTCCTCAGAGCCGTCCTCACAAATGTGTCATCACAAGGGCCATAAAAACTAGTGTATAACTCCTCATTGGTCTCACCTGCAATAGATCCAATCAGGAAAGGAGTAAAATACAACCCTACGAATAAACTAAATACTAAGTAAAGACTAAAATACAATGAGGTGATGTGTAGCAATCGGTGTCCTGGCAATAGTACAATAGATGAACAATGGAAATTATAATAATGCATAAGTGATTGAAGTATTAGTCTAATACGTGATCGGCTGGTGAGTACAATAATAATAGCACAATAGCATAATAAAAGGGTACGACTTAATCACACGTGCACGATGTGCGATAAAGCTCAGCACAATATTATACTAAGGGTTTTGTCACGTATTAGCTAAGTACTTCCCCTAATTCCTAATAGTACAATCAATTAATGGTACAATAGTACAATCAATTAATGGTACAATAGTACAATACACAATAAATATGTTAGCAAGTGTCCAATATGCAAGTCATACAAATCATAATTACTCAAATCTCTATGTGACCCTAATCAATCTCCACCCAAATTCTCTTATTCTCAATCAAATATAATCCCATGAAGGCCTAGGAGACTAGAATTGCAAGGAGCATCAATTTGAGGGGTGATTTATAAGAGCTTGTGTGCATTCAATCTCTACGTGTCCATTTGGAGGAGTTTTATTGGGATCCAACTTCCAATAGGTATAATTTCTCATTTCTAGTGATTTCATGGTTAGATTATAGTATTAGAACTCTAGGAATCCACCCATGGCTAAAGACTACCCATATGGAGAAGAGCTAGATGCTAGAAGGCCCTATTGTGATAGTTATGTTAGTTTTTTTGGCCAAATTAGGTCAAATCTGAATTTAGCTCACAAGAATTTGAGAGAGGGTCCTTTAGTTTTTTAAGAATCTATTTAATTAAATATAGTATTTTTATGTCCATAATTGGATACACGTAGGGCGTATCATGATACACCATGATACGCATGAATAGAATTGATGATTCTAGGTAGTTATGACTCTTTACTATCATATTCCATATATATTGCTAAATCTAGTGATTATGTACACATTTATATCATATATTATAATTATAAAGCGTATTATGTATTATTGGTGGTGGTACCATGGGTTTGTGTGTGTATAACATGAGTATCATAGTGATACTTTAGTGTGCACACCAAGTGTTTGGTACTTGGTCTAGTGCTAGTTATTATTAGTGTAGTATATATATATATATATATATATATATATATATATATATATATATATATATATATATATATATATATATATATATATGTGTGTGTGTGTGTGTGTGTGTGTGTGTGTGTGTGTGTGTTACATATACCTTTGTGTATGTGTGTTATGGTGTGTTGTGTGTATATGTGATAGTAAGGGAGGATGGCATGTGTATAATACAGCTGTGTGTGCATGTGTCACTGCAAGGTGTGTGATAGTGTGTGTGTGTGTGTGTGTGTGTGTGTGTGTGTGTTGTGTGTGTGTGTTGTGTGTGTGTGTGTGTGTGTGTGTGTGTGTGCATTGGTTAGATGTGGGTGTTGTGAGTGGTGTATCAGAATACACTAAAGTGCAATGTGTTATTGCCTGGCAGTGCTGGATGTGGGGGTTGTGTGTAGTTGGTATTCAGATGATCGTGTGTGTTAGGTTCAGTTTAGTGTATGGGTGAGTGGTGGTGAGCTTGTACAGTGAGGGCATGGGGTGCTCGAGTGAGTTTAGTAAAGTAAGTGCGGGAAAATAGGAACCAATGTAGTAACAGCATCAGGGTGTTGGAGTGGCTCGGGTGTTGGACAAGGTGTGGAGGCTCGAGCTAGAGCCAGGCAGTGTAGGGGTGACCTACAAGCAATGGTTTCAGCAGCTTCTTTTGGACAGCAGCTTTGCTGAACTTTAGGAAGCATCTTTGAGCTGTTGTAGGCAGTGGTGAAAAAGGGGGTGCAGCAGGTGATGTTGGTGTTGGTATTGGATTATAGAAGTTGGTGTTGGTGTTGGTTGTTGGTGTAGGTGTTGGTATTAGTTGTTATATATATATATATATATATATATATATATATATATATATATATATATATACAATAGCTAAGTTTTGATATAGGGCTAAGGTAAGTGTGATAAGGGTATTGGATATGGGATATCAAGGTTTAGCCCATCTACTAAGGTATATGTTATACGTCAAGGTATTGGAAATAGTTTAGAGTAAGGTAATGGGTATACCTTGAGGGTATCTAGGTAATAAGGTATTGTAAGGTATTGGTTTATAGAATAAGGTATCATGAGTTATCATGGTATATGAGTCTATATAGTATATTATACTAACTAGTAAGACCTAGAAATCTAGGTATATCTTGGTACAACATAGGTTTAGCTAATATTGCCTAGTTTGACCTTATAGGTCAACTTTATAAGTAGTTATGAACCTAAAAGAAGGTATTGACCAAGTTAGACCCAAATAACCTAGACATGACCTAGAAAACCTAGAATAAACTTATTTAAGCATGTTTATGTTTATGAAACACTTTTTGATATAAAATTTCATATTTAGGTCTTTGAGGCACAGTTATGGATACTATTTAATATTCAGCACCAGGTTCGGGCGAGTACATTCTCTGATAGTTTCCTTTATATTGTAGCTTCTATACTACATGTTGTCACTACCACATTTTTTAGGAAAGAATATTTTGATCATTTTATAATTAATTAAATATTATGAATGTTGAATAATTATTTATTATATTATTTAATTATTATTAGATGTTAGATTTTTATTTTAGACTTGTGTTTGTGGACCTAACTAGTTTAGTTTAGACTCATGGACCAACATTTACAATTAGTTAGAATTGAGCCCAATTAGAAGCCCATTCATTAGGAGGAGGATTAATTTAATTAAACCATTAGACTAAAATCTCCCATCCTTATTTATTTCTTCATGAGAGATCCCAAGGGGTATAATAGAAATTACATAATGACTTGGGGAGGGGCTCAAGTGGCCGGCCTATTTTAGAAGAGGGGAAAATTTCTCTCTCCTCTTTTTATTTCAAATCTAGATCTGTAATTTTTCTCAAACAAATTTCTTCATTCTCACATCAATTTTTTACCAAATTTTTTCCTAATTCCTTTCTAAATCACTATTGGAGGCTAGTAGATCAAGGATCTAGAAGGAGGAAGCAAGAATCTACAAAAAAGAGTAAGGATCTACAAGTTGAAGGCCAATTTTATAAAATTTGGAGGTTACATTGGGAATCCATCTCCTAATAGGTATAATTCAATTTTTCTTCTTTAATTAGGTTCTAAATCTGAGTTTTAACCATGAGAAACTACCCCATATGCATAGGCTACCCATAGGAATTGAAATTAAGTTCATAGGAGGCCTATGGAGAAAGTTATGGTGCTTTTTGTGTCAATTTTGGGAAAATTCCGATATTGACACTTGTTGTGTTTGTCAATTGGTCATATAGACCAAATTAATATGTGTTTGTTTGTTTGTGGCTAGTGTCGTATCCACAATTAGATATGTGTGAGTCGTATCCCAATAATTTGGTGATACGTGTTGTTTTGGGAGTTTTTCTCTGACACGGGGCTTTGTATATGTCATATTTTGACACAGACACATAGATGTATATTTTACTCTTTGTATTATTTATAAATAGTAATTTAGACTTGCTCGTGTCCTTCGGGGTACGTTTGGTTTTGTGGTGGACTCGTATCGTAAGCGTATCATAGATCTAGTGTGATACGGGTACGATGTACTCCACGTGTTTGTTGTGGTATATTTCTAGATCCAATTCCCTTTGTTCATAGCTATTGGTAATATTTGTATTCATATGTATATGTATATATTATTGTAGATAGATATATATGTATATATATGTGATTGTGTATATATATAGTAGAGAGATGTGTTTATATATATGCATGTTGAGTGTTTGTAGGTTGGTATATATGTATATGGTTATGGGATATTATATCTATATGTATGTATTAAAGAGAGTGATATATCTATCTATATGTGTATATGTATACCTATATGTATACATGTATGTTGTATATATGTATTTATGTGTGTGATGCTATATATATATATATATATATATATATATTAGAGAGGAGTATTTATATATATAGTTTGATATATATATATATATATTGGTATATGAATGTACATAAGTGTTATGTGTGTAAATGGTTATGTGTATATATATATATATATATATATATATATATATATATATATATATATATATGTGTGTGTGTGTGTGTGTGTGTGTGTGTGTTGTGTGTGTGTGTGAGAGAGAGAGAGAGTTATGTGTGTGCAAGAGGGGAGGGCTCGGTCAGGAAAGAGCAACAACAGCAATTAGATGCAGCAGCAGCTCGGGCTTGGCAGCAAGCATAGCTGCAGCAACTAGAAGCAGCAGCAGCTCGGGCATGGACTAGCGTTGTGCACCTCTGTGTGTATAGAAGAGACTTCGAGCAGCAGTTCAGTGGCAGTTTCACTAGCAGAAGCAGCTTCAGCTTGAACATACTGCACAGGAAGAACAACAGTTTCAGCATAGGTATATCAGTGAGGTTTGGCTCAGGTAAGGTTATATAATAGATGGATGAGTGTTCAGATAGTTAGTATTAAGTTTATCTAGTAGTAGTTAGTTAAATGCTTGTTAGTTAATAGTTATATCGATAGGTGTATTAATCAGATTCTAAACTATATGTATCTGTGTTGTATGAGGGCTTTGGTAGTAAGTTATTATGTAGGTGTGCATATTATATATTAGTTTGTATTGATAGTTATTAGAGCAAGGTATTTAATATTCTTTAAGCATATAGTTAGTGGGGTAGTTAACTATATACTAGAGTGGCATTACCTTGAGATACCAAGGTAAGTGTCAAGTTATTGAGGATACTCAAGGTATTTGAATTGGGTATCAAGATGGAGGTTTAGTGGTGTGATACCGCGTTGGTTCAAAGTCAAGGTATCCACTTAGCATTTATAATTAGGATTAGTGTATTAATATTAATTATATATGCATATATGATTATTTCATATCTCTTGTTTACGTATCTTGCGATACGGTATCTTAGTATCCTAAGGTTAGTTAGTGTAGCCTAGATTTTTAGTGTATGGACCCAATATCTTAGAGTTAGACTTATGCAACCTAGAAATAGGTAGTTTGACCTAGTTTGACCGTTTTGACTTAGAAATGACTCTTTGACCTAGATGTTGACTAGTTTAACTTATTTTTATTCTAAAACCTTGTATTGATATTATATTCCATATCTAGGTCTTCGAGGTACCGTACCAAACATCTGTGATACTATTCATCAGACTTCAGGTGAGTACATTATCTGATAGTTTCTCATTTATGATATCCTCTATGTTCATTGTATCTAGTGTAGATATCCTTGATTTCTTGATACGATGGTTACATAGATTGGTATATCCGGATCTCGTCATAAAATGTTATTCCTTGGTATATATGGTGTATCTTGTGCAAGCCTTGTTTTATTATTTTTTTTGTACATGTACAGATACTGATTCTTGGGGAGACTTGCTACCTACCTAGAGAATCTCGTGCTATAGCGTACCATGATTGGATCCACTATACCAGTCGAGGTTGGGGAGTATGTAGTATAGATATGTGATCATACCCTCCTTGTATCAAGTCTTGTTCATTGAATAGTGTTAATCATACACCGCACATATGATTAGCCAGGCCATATATCTTGTATCAAGTTCCCAAGCCGATTACATGTTAAAGCTGGTACTCACTCACTTAGTCATTTAGAATTCTTGTTCATTGCCATATTATTCATTCTTGTATATATTTCTAATATGTTTTTATTGTATATCTCTTGTATCTATTGTTGTATCTTGTATATTTATATCTATTTACGGTTACATAGTTTATATCATTGATTAGAACTACCGTTAGAGATGTACTCTGCTCCTTTCTTAACTGGATATATTTTTCTCAGATGACACTGAGGAGTGATACCCTACTCATTACGGGCCTCATGATGTTATGGGCTTAGAATCAGAGACCCTGGCTTAGGAGGGACTCATCCCGACTGAGACAGATGACCCGGGACTTGTAGCTTCTTAGTTATTCTCCTTGTACTGGATTTGTCTCCAGCTTATCTTTTAGTATTTTTCTCAGACTCATTGATGTTATTATTTTTGACTCATGAGTTGTATTATGACTATTCCATTCTTTATCATATTCGTACTATTCTCCATCTTAGATCTGTGATTAAGTATATTGATATTGTTGGTGGTTCATTATATTGTTAGATAGATTATCCAAACATCATTCTACCATCGATTCTGCAGTATAGGCTGGGCGTTGTTCCCGACTTGCATCCTTACACCGGGTGCGGGTCGTGACATATTTTTAGTGGTGGCCCATACAGGTCTTCGATGCCACAATTAGTGCAATTCGTAGTGGTGCTATGAATTGAGTGCTATTACGAGCCTGTTTAAGGATATAAGATATAGGCTATAGGCTGAGAATACTCAATCATATCTAGAAAAATTTCTTTTGATTCATTCAACTGTTCTTCCTTGATATTGATATTTTATCTTTAACTATCCTTACTTTGAGTGTCTTACATCATGTGCCATATTGATTCTTTCTTTTGCTTTGTCTCAGGATGCCGCCTAAGACTAGATCACTGTAGGGGAGAGCAGCTTCTGAGAAGTTTGCAACTTCCCGAGGGCCTGCACCAGTCACTTCTCTGGTGATTGGAGTATCAGCTACGTTCGGGGGTCCACCTCTTACTTAGAGGACTGTTTCGGCTGTATCTGAGGGACTTCCACCTCCACCTTCCATGTCAGCATATGTGATACAGATATTCACACTATTTTATGAGATATTGGAGGCACAGAAGGCTCAGTCTGAAGCATACCAGAGACAGACCGACGTCTTATGATAGGGCATCGAGAGTGCTCATCAGCTTGCTCGTGCCGTAGTAGAGAGAGAAGTTCTGGTCCGATAGCAAGTTGCTCCTCAGGTTGCTCAGCTTTGGCCAAGCAACATTCAGGACTTCAAGAAGCTAGAGCCTAGGGTCTTCAAGGGGACGGAGGGCATCGTCTATACTGATGATTGGCTCGAGGACATCGAGCATCTTATGAGGGTGTCCCATCTTTCTGAGGATCTGAAGGTTGAGATAGTAGGACTTCAGCTGTTCGACGTCGCCCGCACTTATTTCAGGAATGAGCCAATTCTTGTTGATGCATGACAGTCTTGGGAGATATTCAAGGACCTCTTCAAGAAGAAGTTCTTCTCTCGGGCAGATATGTTAGACTTGGGGAGACAATTTGAGAGCATCATTCAAGGGAGCATGTTTATTGAGGAATACGCTACAGAGTTCAGCAGACTAAGCTGATTTGTGGAGTATTTGGTGAGAGAGGTAGAGGTTTGAGCTATTCATTTTTATGAGGGTCTAAATTGGGAAGTGAAGATCCTCATTCCATCTTTTTATGAGACCTACTCTGAGATACTTGTGGAGACACGCAAGGTTGAGCATGAGTTAGATTTGAAGCCTAAGAGAGATCGTAATTCTTTTCTGGGGGCCAACAGCAGTACAGTATCTGCCAAACGTCCTTATTTCTAGTCCAGGCCTTTTCAGCAGCTGTAGCAGTACCAGACTCCAGCTAGGTCGCTATTTTACCAGGCACCACAGCAGCAAAGACAGTTACAGCAAGCTCTTTGCCACTACTGCAAGAAGCCCGGCCATATCTGGGAGGTTTGCAGAGGGAGGTTAGGAGTTTGTTTATGTTATGTTTTTGTAGGGCATCAGCCGAGAGAGTGTCCTTCCAATCCTCGTCGTGCAGTTCAGGGAGCAGCTCCAGCTCCGAGGGCACAAGCGAGACCATCTACAGTACAGCCGAGGGGACCGTCGCTTCCGACCCAGCAGCAGCGTTGTGTCCAATACCAACATCAGGGAGGTGCATGTTAGGGACGAGTGTTTGCTATGACCGTCGAGGAGGACGAGCCCACCGAAGATGTCATCGCTGGTTCTATTCTTCTTGATTCTACTTCATCTTTAGCTTTGTTTGATATTGGTGCTTCCCATAGTTTTGTATCTGTTTCATTTGCTCGGAAGAATGGTTTGGTAGCTGAGTCTTTGCTTAGGACTTGCAAGACCATGACCGGGGGAGGCATTATCCTGGTTAATGATATTTGCAAGGATAAGAGAGTTACTCTGGGAGGCCAAGAGCTGAGTGCGTGTCTACTTGTAATGCCACTTCCGAGCTACGACATAGTATTCGGGATAAATTGGTTGAGTAGGCACTGTGCTAGTATAGATTATAGAGGAGGTACAGTTTTTTTTGGTCCGCTAGGAGAGCCAGAGTTTGAGTTTGCTGGAGGAGATATAGAGCAGGGGGAAGGCATTATCTGTGGAGCTATGGTGGAAGACAAGGAGTTGCCACATCAATTAATAACAGAGTTCTTGGATGTGTTTCCTGAGAAATTGCCAGGATTACCGCCAGATCGAGATACTGAATTCTCTATAAACTTGGTGCCAGGTGCATAACCAATTTAACAGCATATCTATAGAGTAAACAACAGTGAGCTGGTCGAGCTGAAGAAGCAGGTAGACGAATTACAGGATAAGGGATTTATCAAATTGAGTTCTTCACCATGGGGAGCCTCGATATTGTTTGTACCGAAGAAGGATGGATCGGTGCGCATGTGCATTGATTACAGGGCATTGAATAATCTTACTACCAAGAATAAATACCCTTTACCATGGATTGATGACTTGTTCGATCAGTTGAGTGGTGCCAAAGTATTTTCTAAGATAGATTTGAGATCAGGCTACCACCAAATAAAAGTGAAGTCGGAGGATATACCGAAGACTGCTTTTCGGACTCAGTATGGCTAGTATGAGTTTATGGTGATGTCGTTTGGGTTGACTAATGCCCTGGCGGTATTTATGAATTTGATGAACAAGGTGTTCCATCAGTACCTTGACAAGTTCGTGGTGGTGTTCATCAACGACATACTCATATACTCGAGGATACAAGAGGAACAATATGAGGAGCATTTGCGGATTGTGTTGGATGTGCTGAGGAAGGAGAAGTTGTACGAAAAGCTGACCAAGTGTAAGTTCTTCCTAGACAAGGTGGAGTTCTTGGGACATGTTATGACTGGTGATGGAATTTCAGTAGAGCCGAAGAAGATCGCAGCAGTGGAGTCTTGGAAGACCCTGATTTCAGTAGCAGAGATCAGAATTTTCTTGGGATTGCCAGGATACTACAGAAAGTTTGTGCAAGATTTTTTAAGGATTGCCGAGCCGATGACCAGACTCACCAGGAAGGATGTAGAGTTTGTTTGGACAGAGGACTACCAGGTTGCTTTTGAGGAATTGAAGAAGAGGTTGACGTATGCTCCTAATTTGACGTTGCCATCAGGGTTTGGAGGTTTTACTATTTATATTGATGCATCGGGAAAAGGTCTGGGTTGTGTTCTTCAGCAGAATGGGAAAGTGATTGCCTATGCATCCAGGCAGTTGTGTTCTCATGAAAAGAACTATCCTACCCATAATTTGGATTTGGCAGCAGTCATCTTCGTCCTGAAGTTGTAAAAACACTATTTATACGGAGAGCGTATGGAGATCTTTACAGACCATAAGAGCTTGAAGTATGTTTTCATGCAGAAGGAGTTGAACATGAGGCAGCGTCGGTGGCTGAAACTGATAAAGAATTTTAACATATCTTTGCAGTATCATCCTGGGAAAGCTAATATAGTTGTCGATGCCTTAAGCAGGTATCCGGTAGCTATGTTGTTGACACAAGATCGATATTTGTTGGAGGACTTGGAGAGCTTGGACATTAAGGTGATAGTTCCTAGTTTGGCTATGCAGATATGGGGATTGTAGATACACTCAGATTTGATGGACATGATCAAGGCATCACAGTATGATGATGTATCTCTGAGGAGCATTAAATCTCAGGTGAGAGCAAGATTGGAGGTTATTTTATCATTTCTGGGGATGGATCTTTGAAGCATGGTATTAGATTATGTGTGCCTAGCGGGGAGCTGCGTGAGGAGGTGTTACAGGAAGTGCATCTCTCTCAGTATTCCATACATCCAGGTGCCAACAAGATGTATCAGGATATGCGGAAGAGTGTGTGGTGGTATGGCATGAAGAGGAAAGTGGCATAGTTTGTATCCAGATGCTTAGTGTGCCAGCAGGTGAAAGCCGAGAGGCAGAGGCCAAGTGGTTTACTTTAGCCATTATCTATTCCAGAGTGGAAGTGGGAGCACATTACTATGGATTTTGTGTTCGAACTTCTACGATCTCCAGGAGGAAAATACGCGATTTGGGTCATCGTTGATAGGTTGACCAAGTCGACCCACTTTTTTGCCTTTCAAGGTGGGTTTGTCTACGGAGAAGCTGGCAGAGATGTATGTAAGGCAGATAGTCAGGATACATGGAGTTCCTGTCAGCATAGTCTCGGATCGAGATAGTTGTTTTACTTCTCATTTCTGGAGGAGTTTGCAGGCGAGTTTGGGCACCGAGCTCAAGTTCAATACTGCATATTATCCCCAAACAGATGGGCAGTCAGAGAGGACTATTCAGACTCTCGAGAATATGCTACACACTTATGTACTAGATTTTAGCAGTTCTTGGGAGGACCATCTCTATTTGGTAGAGTTTGCTTACAATAACATCTACCAGGCTAGTATAGAGATATCACCATTTGAGGCTCTGTACGGTCGGAGATGTCATACTCCCTTGTCATGGGACGATGTTGGAGAGAGAGTATTGCTGGGCCCAGAGATGGTTGTGGAAGCAGTGGAGAAGGTTAAGATGATTAGAGACAGACTTTGAGTGGCGCAGGACATGCAGCAGCATTGGGCCGATAGCCTCCGGAGACCTTTCGAGTTTGAGGTATAGTTTTAGATTTTTATTTTGTGCTTGTTATTGGTTGTTTGCTATATTTTATTCTAGGTTGGTGATTTGGTATTTCTGAGGATTTCTCTGACACGAGGCACGATTCGCTTCGGTGTAGGCGGGAAGCTTAGTCCACGATTCATCGGACCTTTCACTATTCTAGAGAGGGTCGGTACAGTCGCTTACAGACTAGACTTGCCACATGCATTGGAGGGAATGCATAACGTGTTTCACGTATCACAGTTGAGACGGTACGTGACGGATCCTAGTCACGTTGGATCACTCGAAGATAGAGGTGGCCCTACTCTTAGCTATCCAGAGCCGCCACTTGAGATTCTGGATCAGAGAGAGAAGGTGCTGAGGAACCAGACTATTCCTTTGGTACGCATCGCATGGAGGTATCACTCTCCGTGGGAGTCTACCTGGGAAAGAGAGGATGAAATACGAGAGCGTTATCCATATTTGTTTGTGCCTTGAGATATGTTCTGGTATATTATTTTCTGTTTATGTTCAGTTCTTTCTGTTCTGTTTTATTATTTTCTGGGGGTAGTTTTCGTCTTTGAATTTTGAGGATGAAATTATTTTAAGGAGGGTACACTTGTCACTACTATATTTTCTAAAAAAATAATATTTTGGTTATTTCATAATTAATTAAATATTATATATGTTAAATAATTATTTATTGTATCATTTAATTATTATTAGATGTTAGATTATTATTTTGTCCTTGTGTTAGTGGACCTAACTAATTTAGTTTAGACTCATGGACCAACATTTACAATTAGTTAGAATTGAGCCCAATTAGAAGCCCATTCATTAGGAGGATGATTAATTTAATTAAACCATTAGACTAAAATCTTCTTTCCTTAATTATTTTTTTATGAGAGGCCCCAAGGAGTATAATGGACATTACATAATGACTTAGAGAGGGGGTCAAGTGGACGGCCTATTTTAGAAGAGGGGGAAATTTCTCTCTCATTTTTTTATTTTAAATCTAGATCTAGAATTTTCCTCCATCAAATTGTTATTTCTTGGTATATATGGTGTATCTTGTGCAAGCCTTGTTTCATTATTCTTCTTGTACATATACAGACACTGATTCTCGGGAAGACTTGCTAACTTCTTAGAGAATCTTGTGCCATAGCGTACCATGGTTGGATCCACTATACCAGTCGGGGTTAGGGAGTATGTAGTGTAGATATGTGATCATACCCTTCTTGTATCAAGTCTTGTTCATTGAATAGTATTAATTATACACCGGATGTATGATTAGCTATGCCATATATCTTGTATCGAGTTCCCAAGCCGATCATATATTAAAGCTGGTACTCACTCACTTAGTCATTTATTATTCTTGTTCATTGCTATATTGTATATTCTTTTATTTATTCCAGTATTTTCTTTATTGTATATCTCTTGTATCTATTGTTGCATCTTGTATATTCACATCTATTTACTATTACATAGTTTATATCTTTGATTAGAACTACTGTTAGAGATGTACTCTGCTCCTTTCCTGACTGGATATATTTTTCCCAAGTGACACTGAGGAGTGGTACCCTACTCATTACGGGCCTTAGGAAGTTGTGGTCTTAGAGTCAGAGTCCTTGGCTCAGGAGGGACTCATCACGACTGAGATAGATGACTCGGGACTTGTAGCTTCTTAGTTATTCTCCTTGTACTGGATTTGTCTCCAGCTTATCTTTTAGTAATTTTCTCAGACTCGTTGATGTTATTATTTTTGACTCATGAGTTGTATTGTGACTATTCCATTCTTTATCATATTCGTGCTATTCTCTATCTTAGATCTGTGATTGAGTATATTAATATTGTTGGTAGCTCATTATATTGCTAGATAGATTACCCAAACAGCATTCTACCGCCGATTCTGTGGCGTAGGCTGGACGTTGTTCCCGACTTGCATCTCTACACCGGGTACGGGTCGTGATACATGTACTTAGTATAGTCATACTTGATTTCTGACACGATGGTACACAGATTGGTATACCTTGGATCCTCATCATAAGATATTGCTTATCGTGTTAGACCTTGATCATCATCCTAATATTAGACCTTGATTAACATCTTGATATTAGACCTTAATTACCATATGGATATTAGTTCTTATGTGGTGGTTCATGTGTCATGATGTATCATGGTTCGGATCCACTATACTAGTCGGGTGGGGGAAGTGCTAGCTAGATATGTGATTATACCTATTATGAGACTCGTCTCACTGATCTAGTATACGTACCCGATATACGCGTATTATATATATATAGCTCATTTATTATTTAATTTCTTATATCTTGCTTTATGCCATTCATGCATTGTTTAGGTTATTTTGTAAGTTTTTCTTAGTTGCATGTTTTAGACCGTTGGTCCCTTGGTTGTCTTGGTGTGTGGCAGTGATAAACCCGGGTGAGGGCATGGATTATGATCCAATGGCCTACAATCCTAGCTTTTCCAATAAAAGCAATCCCATTCTTTTTCCTCCATTTTTCTTTTCCTTTCATTTCTCTTTCCTTCTTCATTTTTTCTCCAACAGAGAGCAGCAGCCGAGCTTGGCCTTAGCTGTAGATGACCTTGGTAGTGTTGGTATTATGCTAGAACTTGACCGTAGGCAAGTACATCTTGCCAACCGAAGGAATAATCATGGATCTTGCTTTGATTCTTAGTATAACTTATTTTAATCATTTGATCAATTTTATTTTTGGGTAACACTTAAAACTTGTCTCATTGATGATTTTGTTTTTCTTTGAATTGGATTGCTCATGGAGACCGAGAAAATTAAGTCAGAGAATGCAAAGATGGCCTGAGAATGCATACAAAAAGTACGCGAGAAATCCTTATCGCATAGAGAGAAGTTCCAGTGAGCGCATTTGTGTGTGTTTCACAAATTCCTTAGAATATGCGCCAAGATATGTTGAGTACTCTGGGCACACTTCTCTACTCCTACGTATAGTTTGTACTATGGAAATTCCTTCAAAAGTACGCCAATCCTACTTGGCGCACTTTTGAATGGGTCTGCAAGTCATCAAGAATATACGCCACTAGTTAAATAGCCAAGTTGGCACACTTTGTAGATATTGCAGAGTTGGCATACTTTGGTGAAACTTTACTTATCGGAGCACTTGTCACATCTAAAGAATGGCGCACTTTGCTGTGTTGGCGCACTATATGGCATTATCTAGAGACAGCGTACTTTATAGCCCTTCGTAGTTACTTAATGACTAAGCAATGACTTCTGACCATTCTCGAGAATTATTTTCTAGACTGCACGGTTGTCTCGACTATTGTGCCATACCTTAGAACTTGTATTTTGTCTTTTAGTAGACCTTTCTACGCTTGTTTGTGCGCCAAACCTCATTATTGGCATACTTGATGAAAGTGCACCAAGTTCATAGCTTGGGTACTTTTATTTGTGCACCAATGATAGATTTATGCACCAAGATCCTGGCTCGTGCACTTCTATCATTGTACGCCAAGGTCCTAGAAGTACACTTTAGTATAATTTGTGCGCCATATTTTGCTCGAAGCACTTTTGTATCAATGTGTGCCAGAATTGCCCATATTAGTGATTTTGTGTGCCAAAACTATTTTTGGCCATTTCTGTGCCAATACTCTTTTTTGATCATTTGTGCGCCAAAGTGATTTTGGTCCATTATGCGCGGATGTTATTTTCTTGCCTGATTTTATACGCCAACCCTGAATTGATAATTTATGCACATGTATGCCAGTATTCTCTTTAATATACTTAAATCTTGAGGATTCTCTGGTTCTCTTTTATTTCGTTATTTTAGTTAATCCTGGTTATTTCCTGAATATGACATTCTTGATATTAATCTTAATTTTCTAACATGATCTAGTGATTGTATACTATAAATAAACTCCGGAATCTTGACATGGATCTGATAATCCTGATACTGTACTGATAATTCTGATACTGTACTGATAATCCTGATATTGTACTGATAATCCTGATAGTGGCTCGATATAGCGCACTCATGACATGAGAATTCATGTAATTATCCTGATCGGGGTATAGAGTACTCTGGTATATGTAGCTGGCTTTGTCTTCCCTCGCTCTCCAGTATTCTAGTTCTGGGACATAACACCTATAGCCCTTGTGGTAGTGAAGACCTTGGCTACTAGCTAATCATACACTTCACGTATAATTGAGCTAACTCCCTTTTAGTATAATCCTTGTTTAGGCCCAAGCCGATCATATATCAAACTAGTATAGTTATTTACAGTGTTCTCTATTATTCCTCACATAGTGATTATGACATAGTTTTGTGCTCATTTATTTCCTTTACTTACCGTGACTTACTTACAGTTTATAGTCTATTATTTACCATGCTATGATTACCCTATTACTGTTTATCTTGTATTCTTTACTATTTAATGTTTCATAGACTTTATTCTTTATTTGGAACTGCTATTGGAACTGTGCTTCGCTTCAATCATGACAGGATAACATTTTTAGGTGTTGATCTTGAGGACTGGTGTCCAACCTATCACGGACACCAGGAGGGTGAGATAGCTGACACGGATCTTGTGACTCAGAAAGAGCCTAGTTTAGCTGAAGGAGATATACTACAAAAATATAGAGTTTTAGGGACAAAAATTTTCGTCGCTAAAATGACTATTTTTATCGCTATTTTAATATAGCCACGGATTAGCGACGAAAATGTGGCATCACTAATTTAAGTGTCGCTGCCAAATTTTGGTTGCTAATTCATCGCCATGTTGATGGATTAGCGACAAAATTAGCAAAGAAAACCCAGCGATGGATTAGTGACAAATTATTTACGTCACTGTATTTGGTGACGGATTAACGATGGACTGGCAACGAAAACGATGAGCCCATTTTTACCAAATTTTCCAGAAGCTCACCGACTGAATTTTTGTCACTAATTCGTCGCTAACAATGATGGACATAGGGACAGATTTAGCAACTATTTTTGATACATATTTTCCACAGTTTTGATACCCGGCATATTTGGAAACGGAGCTTTCCATCGCTAATCCATCGTTGAAGCGTCATGTATCCGTCGCTGACATAGAATTTTCTAGTTTTTTGTCACTAATTCGTCGCTAGTCCATCGCTAAAAATAAATATATTTTTTCCAGAATAGAATCAGTTACTTTCTGCTCCTGTAACATTATACAAAATCAATCAGAGATTCAAACATATCAAATACAATAGAACATATTAAATACAAGTGCATAGCTATAAATTATCATACACTACCCTAATCCATGTCACTACCGTTTTTACAAAGAGGGGTATTTTTGTCTTTTCCTATTATTGATAATATTGTAATATAGGCATTTCAAAATTTTATTATATTCAATAGTATTTCATAATTATTTAGTTATGGTGCATGTTATATATTATTTATTATAGTTTTTAACTTATTGTTAGCATGTTACATTATATTTTGGACTTGTGTGTTAGTAGACCTAACTAGACTAGACTAGACTTGACTCTTGAACCAACATTTATATTAGTTTAGACATGAGCCAAATAACTAGCCCAATTTATTAAGTTAGTGATTTAATTAGTCAAACCATTAGGAGTAGAAGATTTCTCCTTAATGACTTTCTTCATGACAAGCCCCAAAGGGCATTTTGGACACTTTATATTTCTTGAGAGACAAGGAATAGGGCCCGGCCTATTAGAGGGGGTGGAGATTCTCTCTCCTCTCCTCTTCTATTACAAAATTATTGATCTAGAATTTCTCTCTTCAAATTTCTTCATTCCCTACACCAACTCCTACCCAAATTTCTTCCTAATTCATCCCTACTTCACCATTGTAGGCTCTATGTCATGACCCGCAACCACTTTTCGAATACGAGTACGTGGCCAAGCCCAGCCTACGCCGCAGCATCGGCGGTAGTACGCTATCTATGATAACAATGGTCCATCAATCCAAATAGATAATATTTAATCATAAATTCAAATCTATTGCTCATTCACAATATTTACATAGTTTTACAAGATTCTTAATTTATAATTAAATCATAACTCGGGAACAAACCCGCTAAACATCAAATCCAAAGAAGTTACTAAACTATCTAAATTCTAATATTGGCCTCCACAAGCATCTCGATCTCCAACTAAATCTAATGAGCAAGATAGCAAGTCACCTAAAAAAGTTTACCCAGTCAGGATGGAACGAGTACAACCCAATAGCAGTTTCAGTTAATTGACAAGTACTATGAACAGTAATAGTTATGAAATACTTGATGAGCATATAATAATAGAATAGGGTACATCATAGAGGAACCGTTAAATAAAGAAAATAATAAAAGACAAGAAGGAAGAACAAAGAAGCATGTTAAGACAAACAGATATGTGAACTAGGAAACCTGTCATGCATGTGTACAATCAGCAAGTATAGATTAATCTAGAATGACTGTATCTAACTAGTATTTTGAAATATCAAGTTGACATGTGAACGGCTAGGAGGTAATATCCGGCAAACCATACGTGTCGTGTGTGGCAGCTATTATTCCAGAAAGACCAAAGGATGAAAGGGTAGTTCACACGTCTCCTAGGTATTTTTCTGCCCGACAAGTACTCATGGATCCAAGTCCAGACATGAATAATCTCAATAGTCCAGAAGATGTCAACAGGCTAGAAAATATATTAGTCCAGTAATTTATTAGTCCAGTAATTCATTAGTCCAGAAAAAAGTCAATAGGCCTAAAATATATATATATCTCACGAAAATAAATCTATACAATACCAATCCGTGTATCCATTGTATCAGAAATTAGGTAAAACAATACTATAAATATGCATCATAGAAAATATTAAATAATATAAACTATCAGAGAATGTACTCGCGTGTGGTCCTTAGCTGGTACGAGTCGGAATCTAAGTCCAAATAGCCTATGTATTACAATTTATCATGTCAAAAGATATTTTATTTTAATTTATTTAATTCTGGAATAATTACTATAAAATCCTATTTTAATCATATTATGATGATTTTTAGGTTAATTCCTAAATTTTGTCCAAAGAAACTGATTTTTATCAACTTGAGACTCATGACACCTAAATTGAGGCAATCTGTTGACCATAAAGTCAACCGATATAAACTCAACTTTCATGCATTGTTTCTTGTAGATTTCAATATCACAACCATGCAGAAATTTATGGCTCATCTGGATTCAAATTCATTTGAAAATTATTTCACATACAAAATTATATTGTGCAACGGTGGTTGAATGCTAACCTAGAAGTTCTACAAAATTAATATCATAAAAATATTTTGAATTAAATTCTAAAAAATATGTATGTCAATTATATCGATATTAGCTTTCTGAAACTTTAGACAGTTCATGATTTTGATTCCTGATTCTTCCAAAATCGCAAAAACACCGAGATGCATATATTTTCGGATATGCTGTGCTCTACAAATTTTTCAGAATTTAATACTCATAATTTCTTAAAACAATTTACATATTCAGAACACTAACCTCAATATGGTTCTAATACAAGAAACTGGGCCACGTTTGGAGTCCAGAGCTATGAGTAATGGCTTCTGGAAGATGAAGGAAACCCTAGATAATATCTCCACAAATCTCTCTCTCTAAAATAATGGGATAATTAAGGTTATTATAATATATATATATATATGTTGAGCGGCTGGATGAAAAGTGATAGGATGACACGTGTCAGAATCTGGTTGGATGATTTTGGTTATATTATTTATTTTTGATTTGCCTTTATCAAAACATTATTTAAGTCATTTTAAATCTAAATAACTCAAAATAAACATTAAAATTAATCATAAAAATCTGAAAAAAATTATAAAAAATATATTTTGAACCTAAACCCCTAGAAATATATTTGGCGCAATTTTATGTTCATAGGCTTACTATTATAATTATGAGAAGCTCTAAACATTAGTTTTACCCATTTAACTAAAAATAAATACTAAACTTATTCTAAAAATTCTGAAATAATTCCAGAAAATATATAATAATATTATAAATACTAGAAAATTACGAGAGTCCATTCTATATTTATTGGCTTGCACAATAAATTCAAGAAGTCCTAGAAAATTAGTTATTAGCCTAAATAACTCCAAATGAATACTAAAAATACTCAAAAAATTCTAGAAAATATATTTGATTATTTAGAACCTAAAATAAAAGGTTGGGACATTTTTAATTATGTTTGACACTAAAATAAATTCTTAAAAGTCCTAAAAAATTACTGTTACTAGTTTTTAATTAACCAAAAATTATAAAAAAATTTAATAGCCCCAAATTAATCTAATAACAATATTTAAGCTATAATTTCAGGATACAGAGGTTACAAGTCTACCCATCTTAAAAAAATTTCGTTCTCAAAATTTAAAATTCTCGATTGTTGTTTTTTTTTACCATCAAAATTTAAATTCATCAAACCATATAATCATGAAGTAAAACCATATTATAATTTCATAATTTTTTTAAAATTCTAAAAATATCATATTCCTGAAAATCTTCAAATATAAAATCAAATTTAATTCTTATCACAATCTCCTCCAAAATTTTAAGTTAATAACTAAATACTCAAAAAATATCCAATCCTCTAATTTAAATCCAATCAATGCATATTTATAAAATTTAAAAATCTTATCCCAAAAATTTGAATTCAAATACTAATCCATTAATGATCTTACTCCTCTAATTTAAATCCAATTAATGCATATTTATAAAATTTATATCTCATCCCAAAAATTTGAATTCAAACACTAATCCATTAATGATCTTACTCCTCGATTCTTTTTTCCATCATGCTCAAACAATATAATACTTAGAAAATCTTCAAATGCAACATTCAAAATATAAATTTTAAATTTATATCTTGTAGTCAAATAAATATAATGATAATCTTCTTAAATTTCTCAAAATTTAATGGCAAATTTAATCATAACATAATCTTCAAAAATCTATGATTTAACAAAATGGTCAATTCTGTCATATTAAATTCTCAACTCTTTATTTAAATTAATGTTTGTCCTCAAAATTTAAAATCCTTAATAAATTTTTTTTTATGCCACCATCAAAATTTAAACAATATAATTATGAAGTCAAACCACTATTGTTATTTAAAAAAGTCCTTAAAAATTAACTTTATCCTCGTAACTTAAAATTTTAACGTAAATATTCAAAATTTGAATTTATCTTCAAAATTTAAAATCCAATAGAATTTTTCTCTTAAATCAGATTCACAAGTCATAACTCTTAATTACAATCTAACATTATCTCCTTAAAATTTAAATCGCATTTATAAACGTCTTCAAAATTTTAATAATTAAATCCTTTAAATTTAATCTCATATCCAAACTTAAAAATTAAATCCAATCTTCAAGTTTTAAAAACAAAATTTCATCCTTAAAATTTGGAATCTCATATTGTAGTCATTGCTCACAATAATTTAATTTGTCTCCATAGCCATAATTTATTTTGTCCTCATTACTATTAGGATTACTTACACTATTACTTCCAAATGATTTTCTATCCATATTAACTGATACACCAATCTAATATTATCACACAAGGTACTTACTGTTACTAGCACATTACTCAACTAATTCCTGATATAGAAACACTAGCACTCTTGATATAGTAACACTAGCTTTCTCACTACACAACATATGTCCTTAATATTCTAGGATACTAGCTTCATCATTAGATCATCTCATCACACTCACTAAAACTCAAGATCACTTGCACCTTCTATAATACACATGTTTTACTTCACTCTCAAAGGCAGGCATATGGTTCCATATCTCGATTGATGTATACATATTTTTCTTTAAATATTTTATAGACTGATACACTAACCAGTGATACATTACATATCTTTCATGATCAATCTTGATATTTCTTAACCCATGACACACTATTAAAAATTTTAATACTCAGGCTTCCACTTTCATGAACTTTCATAATGACACTCATCACCCACTGTTCATCCTGCACACAATTTTTAGACACTTTTTCCACATATTGCTTCCAACACATCACTGGCCTCAATATCAGGTAATATACCTATCGCTAGTTATATACTGGTACACTCCTATCTACTCACATCAAGGCTCTACTTCTAAGCTAAAGAATGATGGAACAAAGAGATAATACTTTAAGAACCAATTTAAGATACAAACTGATAATCATACACGTCTGTCCAAAATTATGACACTCAGAATTCTCGCCACGCCAGTAAGCATAGGTGCGACAAATGATATGTTCCATAACTAAGGTATACAACTTTATAATCATGTCATCTAGAATCCTCACCACGCCAACCGGTATAGCTGCGAGAAACTCTAAATTTTATAACTAAGATATGTACATCCGAAGTCAAGTTCCTATGTTTCCATCATGACAGCTAATATGGCTGCGATAAACTCTAGGCTCCATAACCAAAGCAGACGTTTCACCTTTCTCACTGTCTTCGTCAACATATGTCATCAGATAATGCCTTAATTTAGTCCGTAAAATTTATCTCAATAAGAAATCAAACTCAACAACGATACCAAAAAATAAATTTAACAACCGATCACCAAGAATCAGATTAATAACAACAAGTGAGAATGGACAAAAACAAGAGGAAATATTTGAATTAGAATTTATAATAAGATTATCAAAGGTCATCCCAGGAATCTCTCAAAAATTTATGATTATCCCTATCTCATCCTAGTGTCCTATGTCCTATTTCCTATGTCCTATATCCTATCGTAGGCTCGCGGTAGTACAACTAAGTCGTCGCACTACTACTACTACTACATCGCATAACTTGCGAAGCTTGACCTGCGTAAATATCGATTAATGATTCAATCCTAAAAATTTAAAAGTTTATTCCAATCTTTAAAGTAAATCATACTAATATATATTTCATGAATAAATTTAAAAAAATTCAAAGTCTCATCCTCAAAATTTGAATTCCAAATATACTCCATCAATCTTATCCCTCGAACAAATTTAAATTTTGAATTCAAATTAAGTCCTTAAAAGTTGAATTCACAAGTTATAAAATCAAATCTTTATATTATTATTCTTTTGTTCTAACTCAACCCATAAATCAAATCTCAATATTATATTGAACTCCTAACAATCAAATTCTCAATATTATCTTTGAATTTCTCGAATTATATCTCAAAACTTTTAAGATTATCCACAATTTTAAAAACTTTCAACATTATCCTCAATTTTTTTTTGTCAATAATCAAATATGACAACTTTTACCCACAATAAAATTTTATCCACAAAATAAAATCTTCAAAATTTAACTTTTCGAACAATTAATTAAAATGTATATACTTTCCTCAAAAGTCAAATATTCAAATATTGAAATAAAATTTTAACCACTTCCAAAAATCTTTATAGCCTTGACTATGTTTATTGAATTTGAATCCTCAAAAATTTTAAATACATAAAATCTCAATGCCTCAAAAATTCTCAAAACTTGAAATTTATTTCCAATCTTCAAATTATAAATTTAAATCCACATCTTGTAGTCCAATAGCTTTAATGTTAATCTTTTTTTTAAATTTGATAAAATCATAAAGTAATAAACACATACTCAAAATTTTAAATTAAATACTCAAAATTTAAATTCTTTAAACTTAAACTTAAATCCACTATAATAATCTGTAAACATCTAAAATTCCATAAATCTTTAACTTCTTGTATTTATCATCATTTAATTTAATACTATTTTCCTTTTTTTTTTTAAAAATTTCAACCATGTTTTAGCAAGAAAATTATAATCATCACACTACAAAGAAATTTAAACCTCAAAGCAGAATTTTTTTTATAATTCTCATTTTCAATAATTATGTAACCTTAAGGAAATAATTTACCAATCGAGCAGTCTACCCTTAACTTTGATCACACCAACTTATAAAAATATCATAATATATAATCACTTAATTTTCTCAAGTTTATCTACTAGAGTTTACCTAAAAGTTCAACATGTATATCTATTTTAATCACGTAGCCTATGTAACACCTTAACTACCCAAGCAATAAAATTGAAATAAGGCCTTCCAATTGTATACCTAGTCCTAGTCATTCTCCTAAATTTAAATCAATCATAATTATGAATGAGCATCTCCTAGTCGCAGGCTCACAGCTAGTACTACTAAGTTGAAGTACTAACCATGACATTACATTTGATGCAACGACGGACCTGCATGGGCCACCACTAAAAACTTGTACGACCCGTATCCACTTTTCGGATACGAGTACGTGGCCAAGCATAGCCTACGCCGCAGCATCGGTTGTAGTACGCTGTCTATGATAACAATGGTCCATCAATCCAAATAGATAATATTTAATCATAAATTTAAATCTATTGCTCATTCACAATATTTACATAGTTTTACAAGATTCTCAATTTATAATTAAATTATAACTCGGGAACAAACCCGCTAAACATCAAATCCAAAGAAGTTACTAAACTATCTAAATTCTAATATTGGCCTCCACAAGCATCTCGATCTCCAACCAAATCTAATGAGCAAGATACAAGTCACCTAAAAATGTTTACCCAGTCAGGATGGAACGAGTACAACCCAATAGCAGTTCCAGTTAATTGACAAGTACTATGAACAATAATAGTTATAAAATACTTGATGAGCATATAATAATGGAATAGGGTACATCATAGAGGAACCGTTAAATAAAGAAAATAATGAAAGATAAGAAGAAAGAACAGAGAAGCATGTAAAGACAAACATATATGTGAACGAGAAAACCTGTCATGCAAGTGTACAATCAGCAAGTATAGATTAATCCAGAATGACTGCATCTAACTAGTGTTTTGAAATACCAAGTTGACATATGAACGACTAAGGGGTAATATTCGACAAATCATACGTGTCGTGTGTGGCTGCTATTATTCTAGAAAGACCATGGGATGGAAAGGGCAGTTCACATGTCTCCTAGGTATTTCTCCGCCCGACAAGTACTCATGGATCCAAGTCCAGACACGAATAATCTTAATAGTCCAGAAGATGTCAACAGGCCAAAAAATATATTTGTCCAGTAATTTATTAGTCCAGTAATTCATTAGTCCAGAAAAAAGTCAATAGGTCTGAAAATATATATCTCACGAAAATGAATCCATACAATACCAATCCGTGTATCCATCGTGTCAAAAATCAGGTAAAATAATACTATAAACATACATCATAAAAAATATTAAATAATAAAAACTATCAGTGAATGTACTCGCCTATGGTCCTTAGCTGGTACGAGTCGGAATCTAAGTCCAAGTCCAAACAGCCTATGTATTACAATTTATTATGTCAAAAAATATTTTATTTTAATTTATTTATTTCTGGAGTAATTATTCTAAAATTCTATTTTAATCTTATTATGATGATTTTTAGGTTAATTCCTAAATTTTGTCCAACAAAACTAATTTTTGTCAACTTGAGACTCATGTCACGCAAATCGAGACGATCTGTTGACCGAAAAGTCAACAGATACAAACTCAACTTTAATACATGATTTCCTATAGATTTTAGCATCACAATCATGCTGCAATTTATGGCTCATCTGAATTTAAATTTGTTTGAAAATTATTCTACATACAAATTATATTGTGTAACGGTGGTTGAATGCTAACCTAGAAGTTCTACAGAACTAATATCATAGAAATATTTTGAATTAAATTTTTAGAAATATATATGTCAATTATATCAACATTAGCTTTCTGAAAATTTAAACGGATCATGATTTTGATTCTTGGTTCTCCCGAAATCGCAAAAACATCGAGACTCGTCTATTTTTGGACATGCTGTGCTCTACGAATTTTTCAGAATTTAATACTCATAATTTCGTGAAAAAATTTACATATTCAGAATACTAACCTCAATATGATTCTAATACAAGAAACTGGGCCACGTTTGGAGTTCGGAGCTATGAGTAATGGCTTCTGGAATATGAACGAAACCCTAGATGACATCTCCTCAAAATCCCTCTCTCTAAAATAATGGGATAATTAAGGTTATTATAATATATATATATATATATATATATATATATATATATATATATATATATATATATATATATATATATATATATATATATATATATATATATATATATATATATATATATATATATATTGAGCGGCTGAATGAAAAGTGATAGGATGACACATTTCAGCATCTGGTTGGATGGTTTTTGTTATATTATTTGTTTTTGGTTTATCTTTATAAAAACATTATTTAAGTCATTTTAAATCTAAATAACTCAAAATAAATATTAAAATTAATCATAAAAATCGGGAAAAATTATAGAAAATATATTTTGAACTCAAAAACCCTAGAAAAATACTTGGGACAATTTAATGTTTATAGGTTTACTACTATAATTAGGAGAAGCTCTAAACATTAGTTTTACCCATTTAACTAAAAATAAATACTAAAATTATTCCAAAAATTCTGAAATAATTTCAAAAAATATATAATAATATTATAAACACTAAAAATTACGTGAGTCCATTCTATATTCATTGGCTTACACAATAAATTCTAGAATTCCTAGAAAATTAGTTATTAGCCTAAATAACTCCCAATAAATACTAAAATTACTCAAAAAATTCTTAGAAAATTCTAGAAAATATATTTGATTATTTAGAACCTAAAATAAAAGTTTGGGCATTTTTAATTATGTTTGATATTAAAATAAATTCTTAAAAGCCCTAAAAAAATTACTGCTACTAGTTTTTAATTAACCAAAAATTATGAAAAAATTCCAATAGTCCAAAATTAACCTAATAACAATATTTAAGCTAGAATTTTAGGATACAAAGATTACACTCTATAAACAAGAAGGAGGCAAGGATCTATAATGAAGGAGCACAAGTTGAAGGCTCTTGACATCCATTTTGAAGCATGCATTGGGAATCCATCTTCCAATAGATAAATTTTAGTTTTTTATCAATTTTATAGTTAAAATAGTGTAATAAACCTATAGGGACCCTTCCACGGCGAAGGACTACCTATAGGAAAGGAATTAGGTCCTAATAGGCTTTTTTTTGAAAGTTACATAGAGTTTTGTGGCCAAATCAGGAAAAATATTAATTTGGACCACTAGTATTTGATAGAATATTTCTTTAGTGATTTTAGGATCTGATTCATGGTTTGAGAAGGTGTACGTGTCCATAATTGGATACGAAGGATATGTATCATGATATGTCATAATATGGGGGGGTTAAAAATAGGTATTTCTATATATTTGTTGTCTTGAGGTGTCATTCTCTATTACTTGCATTATAATTAGTTATTTTAGATATTACATATCATAATTTCTGTTATATTTATGTATTCCTAGATATTGGGGGTTTTTGCATCATGATAGTGGTGTATCATGAGTATCATAAGTGTCGAGCTGTAGGTGTTTGATAATTTGCTTATTGATAGTGAGTAGTGTTGTGTTGTCTGTGTTAGTATTTGAGGATTGGGTGTGATGTTGGGTTCAGTTGCAGGTATGAGGGTGTACATTGGTGTTGCATGAATACACACTTGAGATATATGCATGTGAGGTTATATCCTACACATGAGGGTTAAGTACTAACGTTTGTGGTACAAAAGAGCTGTGTCTAGTTTTTGAGTGTGTATGGCAAAGAGGTAGTAAGTGGGGTTTCTAGTTCTAGATAGGGGTATGTAGGGAGTGAAGTGCGAGGTAGCTACAGGGGGGAATGCTCAGTGCATATTTGTGCATAAGTGTAGGAGGATTCAGGTGTCACGCCCCGATCTCCCGCAGGCAAATCGGCCGTTTCCGCTAGGCGGGAATCACCCTCGCCAGCGCTCCCGCGGAACGATCGCTTGACCCATCCGGGCGTGATGCCGCACGAGCGTGATCCACACCCGTGCAAGGCCATGGTTTATTGGCTGAAAATAAGAGTTCTAAGCCACAGAGTCGCACAGATTGTCCGAGTGCAACGGAGTCATGAACGCATAGCGATTCGGTAACAGGTTCACTGAGTCGACAATATAGCGGAAGCATTGAAACACAAGTTGAAGTAAAATAAGCTCTTTTATTAATATGAACATGTGTTACAGGCGGCGTATAGCCAAGATTACAAGTCGCTCAAGCCTCTCTCTCTGAAACATAAAGCGTGCCAAGTGGCTACAATTATGGAATGATTGTACAGGCGATGTTCAGGCGAGTTTGGACTATGTTCCAACATTATGTCTTGTATATATGCTTCTGTTCCGGATGTACCGTTGCTACGGAGTAATCTCCACACCTTAGCACGCACGAAGGAGGCATCCACACCGAACGAGGTTCTCCCCGTACCCTGCATACAAACTGGTGGATTATCAGTACATTGAATGCACTGGTGGAGAAGCTACTCGCCCGCTCGACAAATCCAAACACGTAAAATAGGTTCCGTGCACAACTATTAAGTTATCTTTCTAGTTGCCTTAGGATCAGTTTCATGCAAATATTGAATAGCCTAACGTGTCGGTCAGTGCGCCGTGCGATATTTGAGGGAACACGGCGAGACTTACCACTTACCATTTCTCCTTCCCTGTCCGAGGCAAACAATATATTCAAGCACGGGCAAGTATAAACATTCAGGAGCATAGCATATGCAACACAAGAGTCATTGATTGGGACAATATTTGGAGTGTTTAGTTATTCTTGATGCGATGTAATGGCTCGCACGCGGATAGCCGCTAAGCGAGGATGACTTATCTATATGAATATGAGTCGCTGACATAGCCATAAAGGACTAATCCCAGACGAGAATGGAACGCAACGAGAGCACACGATGCGCTACGAACCATCTCGCCCGAACACGAGGGATTGTACATGAAGTAGTCCAAGGACAAGATGGATTATAGCTAAAGTACACGATGTGCTACAAACCATCTCGCCCGCACACGATGGACTAAACATGATGTGGTCCCAGGAAAGTGGAATGCAACGAAAGTACACGAGGTGCTACAAACCACTTGCCCGAATACGAGGGACCACACGTGAAGTTTCATCCGGATCGGATAGGCCCCAGTGCCCCGGTGACCGTCCGTGGAACTATACCTAGTTTTCGAGTTGTCCGCGACATGCACTTTCTTTTGGGTATTTCAATTATCACGAGATACACGAGAACACGAGTGCACATGAACACGAGAACACGAGTGCACTGGAACACGAGTACACGAGTACACGAGTACACGAGATACTTGGATCTTGTTTCTTTACAATAACTTGCCTTGATGCATTCCCCTGGTTCGGGGCTGCTTGGTGACCTAACGGTCCAGGATACTTGCAAGTTCAATCATGCACGGAACAACTACTTAGTAGTCTCCCGAGATTTGGATGAAAATAAGGCAACATTCAAGCAGACAAGCATGCATTTCTAAGGAACATAAGTAAACACGTTGCTCGGGCCCGGAGGTAAACCGAGGGTTAGATCGTTTGGGGACTTGGCATGCGAGGGTCTGAATATAAGCAGTATTTCAATTTCCATGTTCTAGCATAGCAATACAAGTTGGGATTATTCCCTTAGCTAGGTGCGTTGGATTTATTAGCATGCAGGGGGTGATTCACCTAACGACTAGCATGAATATTCCAGATTTTATGTGTGCTGGCTAAGCAAAGACAAGTTCACCGTAGCCATCCACCTTAGCGATAATTCGCCTCGGTAGAGCGATACGTCAAGCGAGCCTCTGAAAGCCGAAGTTGATTTCCTGTTGGGACAAGTCTGGATATCCTTTGCTTCTCGATTGAGGCAAAGCGGGTCGGGACAGTTGCACTTTTGCCGTTTGAGTCGGCAGTCCGCTAGAGCGGAATGGGGTGTTACATCCTACCCAACTCAGAAAAAGTCTCGTCCTCGAGACTTACTGAGGACAAGCAGTAATCTAGGGTTGAGGCAATCCTAGACAAGTCATTGTACTTGTTTCATTTGTATGTTCACTTGCACAAGCGTCGAAATTAGCATATAGCTTAGACTGGATCGTGCGCACTTTCGAAGGGCCCCTCTAGCGTGAACACGTCAACCAACTTAGTGATAGCGAAGTCTTAGCACTCGAGTTTCACCTTTCTTAAGTCTTGGAAGGTGCACTAGTTCAAGGCGTACCTCGAATAGATGCATTCAACCAAACTTAGAGTCAGTAAAATCGGACAAGCTACTAGCGATACTCTCAAGGGTTCGTACAGGTTGGCACAAAGGCCACTCGCAGCATAACAGCATACAAGCAAGCATATCATATCATTCAAAACGCATTTTGAAAGTATTTAGACTTATTGTTGGAACATCCCATCGAGGCATTGAGAGAGAGCGTGCACATAACCCGCGAACGAGCTTTCGAAACAGAGATATCGAATCGAAGTCCAAAGGCGTAGAAGCCAGGCTCTGATACCATTATGTCATACCCCGATCACCCGCAGGCAAATCGGTCGTTCCCGCTAGGCGGGAATCACCCTCGCCAGCGCTTCCGCGGAACGATCGCGTGACCCATCCGGGCTTGATGCCGCACGAGCGTGATCCACGCCCGTGTAAGGCCATGGTTCATTGGCTGGCGACAAAAGTTCTAAGCCACAGAGTCGCACAGATTGTCCGAGTGCAGCGGAGTCATGAACGCATAGCGATTAGGTAACAGGTTCACTGAGTCGACAATATAGCGAAAGCATTGAAACACAAGTTGAAGTAAAGCAAGCTCTTTTATTAATATGAACATGTGTTACAGGCGGCGTATAGCCGAGATTACAAGTCGCTCAAGCCTCTCTCTCTGAAACATAAAGCGTGCCAAGTAGCTACAATTGTGGAATAATTGTACAGGCGATGTTCAGGCGAGTTTGGACTATGTTCCAACATTATATCTTGTATATGTGCTTTTGTTCCGGATGTACCGTTTCTACGGAGTAATCTCCACACCTTAGCACGCACGAAGGAGGCATCCGCACCGAACGAGGTTCTCCCCGTACCCTGCATACAAACTGGTGGATTATCAGTACATTGAATGCACTGGTGGGGAAGCTACTCGCCCGCTCGACAAATCCAAACACGTAAAACAGGTTCCGTGCACAACTATTAAGTTATCTTTCTAGTTGCCTTAGGATCAGTTTTATGCAAATATTGAATAGCCTATCGTGTCGGGCAGTGCGCCGTACGATGTTTGAGAAAACACGGCGAGACTTTCCACTTACCATTTCTCCTTTCCTGTCCGAGGCAAACAATATATTCAAGCACGGGCAAGTATAAACATTCAGGAGCATAGCATATGCAACACAAGAGTCATTGATTGGGATAATATTTGTAGTGCTCAGTTATTCTTGATGCGATATAATAGCTCGCACGCGGATAGCCGCTAAGCGAGGATGACTTATCTATATGAACATGAGTCGCTGGCATAGCCATAAAGGACTAATCCTAGACGAGAATAAAATGTAACGAGAGAACACGATGCAATACGAACCATCTTGCCCGAACACGAGGGATTGTACATGAAGTAGTCCAAGGACAAGATGGATTACAGCTAAAGTACACGATGTGCTACAAACCATCTCGCCCGCACACGATGGACTAAACATGATGTGGTCCCGGGAAAGTGGAATGCAACGAAAGTACACGAGGCGCTACAAACCACTCGCCCGAACACGAGGGAGCATACGTGAAGTTCCATCCGGATCGGATCGGCCCCAGTGCCCCGGTGACCGTCCGTGGAACTATACCTCGTTTTCGAGTTGTCCGCGACATGCACTTTCTTTTGGGTCTTTCAATTATCACGAGATACACGAGAACACGAGTGCACATGAACACGAGAACACGAGTGCACTGGAATACGAGTACATGAGTACACGAGATACTTGGATCTTATTTCTGTACAATAACTTGCCTTGATGCATTCCCCTGGTTCGGGGCTACTTGGTGACCTAACGGTCCAGGATACTTGCAGGTTCAATCATGCACGGAACGACTACTTAGTAGTCTCCCGGGGTTTGGATGAAAATAAGGCAACATTCAAGCAGACAAGCATGCGTTTCTAAGGAACATAAGTAAATACGTTGCTCGGGACCGGAGGTAAACCGAAGGTTAGATCGTTTGGGGACTTGGCATGCGAGGGTCTGAATATAAGCAGTATTTTAATTTCCATGTTCTAACATAATAATACAAGTTGGGATTATTTCCTTAGCTAGGTGCGTTGGATTTATTAGCATGCAGGGGGTGATTCACCTAGCGACTAGCATGAATATTCCAGATTTTATGTGTGCTGGCTAAGCAAAGACAAGTTCACCGTAGCCACCCACCTTAGCGATGATTCGCCTTGGTAGAGCGATACGTCAAGCGAGCCTCTGAAAGCCGAAGTTGATTTTCTGTTGGGAAAAGTCTGGATATCCTTTGCTTCTCGATTGAGGCAAAGCGGGTCGGGACAGTTGCACTTTTGCCGTTTGAGTCGACAGTCCGCTAGAGCTGAACGGGATGTTACATCAGGGAGGTACAAGACCTGAAGAAATTCCCAGGTATGGTAGTACATTAGGAAGCTTGGGTTGGGGAGACACCTGCAATTGGAGGTATAGGCTAACTGCAATTACAGTCAGTAGAATGGGGTATAAGGTAACTAAAAATGCAGTGTGCACTTGGTATTCAACTTAGTACGAAAGCTAAGTTGGGGTCTGTGTGTGTGTGTGCTGTGGTGAGAGGAACATGGGTAAGTATATAGGTTCAAGTAAGTGAGGTTGGGGGGTTAAGCAAGGAATTAACAGTGAGCTTCATACGTTACGGGAAGCATGTTATAGCAACCGAAGGAGCAGTTTAGATACAACAGTTGTAGGGAGCACAAGTGGTAGTGCTCAAGTGAGTCCTTTAGTGTGTGTTGTATAGGGAGTCTGGAGATTGGAGAGCATAATGGGACATGTATCAATGATACATGTTGTTATCAGATATAAGAGGGAGTGATTGTATTACTCAAGTGACTATGGGAGTTTACACAATTGCATGCGCAGTGTAAGAAGAAGTAGATGTAAGGTATTAGTTGGGGATGTAGTGGGTGATGACCAGTAGATAAGGGCAGCAGTGAGGAGGGTTAAGTGGTTCCTCACTGTACTTAGGTGCAACCGGGTAAGGGTATGGCCAACTTTCTAGTTCTCATTTGAGTACTGCAATTTATGTATCATTGTATCCATAGCAATTGGCAGTTAGGAATTTGTGTGTGTTGATGCCTAAGGGTTCAGTTTTTGAGTAGTATAGGTAGTGAGTGTTGGTCTTAGTGTGGGGTGTATTATAGATGTGTATATAGTATAGACTGAATATGGAATGATGTATGGACTGATGAAGAGTTTATAAGAACTGTTTTGGAGATTTTGTGGACTGTTTACAGTGTACTGACTTGGGGGGGAGTGACTTACTGTAGAGATAGGTGAGATAGCGGGGGGGACTGTGAACAGTAATGCACAGTCGGGTGCATGGGGTGGTTGTGCACAAAGTTGTGCACAACAGGTCTGAATAGGTATCGGGTTGTTGTGCCAAACAGCAATGTGGCAGCAGCACTTGCTGCCAGCAACAGCAACAGCTGTAGAGCAGCTCGAGTTAGGAGAGGAGGATGTGTTGGTGGTGTTTAGTTAGCATGTTTGAGTGTTTAGATAGGTAATGGGTAGTAGGTGACTGTGTATGACTGTTTTGATGTTAGATTATAAGAGTTTACATATGACAGTTAGTTTACTTATATGTCGAGTACTTTCAAATGTTCACTAGTTAGCAATGAGTTAAGTAGTGTGTTAGTTATATATGTATTGATTGTAGTGTACATTAAGTTATAGATATTAGTTACACATAATTGATATATATATATATATATAAGATAGCTAGTTAGATTAGCTAGATTAGTATTAGTATTACCTTGAGTTACCAAGGTAATCGCTAGGTAAAAGGAGTTGACTCAAGCTATTGGGTCAAGGTGGGTTTAGGTAGTGTGATACCAAGTTAGCTCAAAGCCAAGGTATCCATTATTGTTAGTGAGCTAGGAGATATTAGTATATAGTATTTTTATATATTATATTTTACATATCTTACGATACGGTATGGTGTTGATACACTAGTAACCTAATATAGCTAGTATAGCCTAGATACATGGCATATGGACCCAATATCCTAGAGATGGACTCATACAACCTAGAAATAGCTAGTTTGACCAAGATTGACTAGTTTGACTTAGAGTTGACCTAGTTTGACTATTTTGACTTATAGATGGCTTAAAGACCTAGAATTTGACTAATTTATTTATTTATCATTTTGAAATCTTGTATTGATGTAACATTCCATATTTAGGTCTCTGAGGTACTGTTCTGGATACGGGTTGATACTTTATCTCAGATTCTAGGTGAGTACATTCTCTGACTATTTTTCGTTTTCGATATCCTATATGTTTCTTGTATTTAGTATAGATATCCGTAATTTTTCTGACACTTGGTTACACGGATTGGTATTCCTTGATCCCGTCATGAAATATTATTCCTGGTAGTTCTTTGCATATTTTTTGTGCGAGCCCCATTGTTCTTTTACATGTATGGATACTGATTCATGAGAAGATCAGTGCCCTTCTTATGGAATCTTGTGTCATAGCGTGTCATGGTTGGATTCACTATACCAGTTGGGGCGGAGAGTGTTAGTGTAGATATGTGATCATACCCCCATATTTCATGTTATCCTGACTAGTGTTAATAATATACCGCATGTATGATTAACCAGGCCCGTGGTTATTGAGCAGTACCTAAGCTGATCACATGTTGTCACTAGTGTAACACCCCATTCCGTTCTAGCAGACTGCCGTCTCAAACGGCAAAAGTGCAACTGTCCCGACCCGCTTTGCCTCAAACGAGAAGCAAAGGATATCCAGACTTTTCCCTACAGGAATCCGGCTTAGGCTTTCAGAGGCTATCTTGACGTATCGCTCTACCGAGGTGAATCATCACTAAGGTGGGTGGCTACGGTGAACTTGTCTTTGCTTAGCCAACACACATAAAATATGGAATTTTCATGCTAGTCACTAGGTAATTTACCCCCTGCATGCTAATAAGAATCCAACGCACCTAGCTAAGGAAATAATCCCAACTTGTATTGCTTATGCTAGAACATGGAAATTGAAATACTGCTTATATTCGGACCCTCACATGCTAAGTCCCTAACGGCTCTAACTCTCGGCTTATGTCACCCCCACTTTTTGGATTAGGGGTATTTTCGTCTTTTCGTAATTAATGAGTAAATGATTGCATGATAATTAATTTTATTTGATTTACGGCAACCTTAATTGATTGTTGCACTTTATCGCTATTCGATAACTAGGACGCTACGCTAGCTTTGACTTCCAACAGATTCACCCCTTAACCTAAACATGCCAGACCGTTAATTGGCGCTTGTGTTCCATGTAAATCCAGCCCTTGTACTTCTATTTAACTGTAAAACACCTCCTTGCATTTAATTTTAATTAAGCAAACAATAAACCTATTCATGCAATTTTCATAATTTCATTAAACCATTCGAACCCTAGCCCATTGGAGTATCTCCATAATAAGCCAAGGCCTTTTCCTAGTGTTGACCAAAGTCAATAGATTCTAGGTCAAAACCCAACATCACATATATAAATACTCCTTTTCCTTTTTTTAGATTTTCCCCTTCAACCTAAATAAACTCACAGCCGAATCCTAATACCACCGCACTGTTCATCATCTTCCCTCTTGGTTCCCGCCGCCACACCGGAGACTTGTCAGAGCAGCGCCACATCGCCTGTACCACCTACCTCCCCTCCGGTCTTCCATACCCCAACCCCAGCTTGAACCACCATACACCGGAGCAGCGAACCGACCTCGTCATAGCCACCCCCCAACGCCAGACCCCCGACTCGACCAATTCCTCCCGATTGAAGCCACCGAGAGAGCCGGAGACCATCGACCGAGACTCGCCTGCACCGTCACTGAAGTTTGACGACCGCTGCAACTCGACCGCCATTGCCTGAAGCCGGAGACCCCGCTGTTTCCGCCCGTGCACGACATCTCAACCCGCGCCGGAACAGTTCACCTCCGTTCCGCTGCCACGAGCCGACCGGTTCCTCACCGACGATCACTGCACCAGAACTCTGCCGACCATTCGTTGAAGCCGGAGACCCCGCTTGTGATCGAACAGAGCCCAACATACTTTTCCCTGCCTTCTCCTACTCGATACTGCCATCGCCTTCATTCATCCTCATCGTCGATATAGTTGTAACCATCGCCTTGTCGTCGTTGTGCCGCGCGCAGGTTCGTTCTTGCCTACGTTCCCGTTATTTCCTGTAATGTATATAACTATAAGGACGTATGTATATACATGTTTGCACACATATAGGTACGTAGATATTATGCTCGACTAAGATATATACGTACACATATATATTATAGGTATCCCTAGTATGTATATACGTTATTATGTATACGCATGGTATAAGCTTTTGTTGGTATATCTATATAATATATATACATATATTATAATGGTAACTAATGAATACTTATGTATATACATACGAACCGTATAATTCTCAATCAGCATAATACATACGTATATAGAAATGTGCATCGTATGAATTGAATTAAGTATAAACATATGAATATCTATTAATTGTGTAATTAATTAGTACTACGAGATACGTTAGCCGTAGTATATACTATGTAATATATGCCCTAGATGACTTGAATATAACCATGGATACCCCGTAGTTACATTGACCTGTGACCATGTAGTATGTTAGCAGACTGCCATATGTACACCGACGTACTGGCAAGACCATACTATTGACTGTCTGTTATGCACAACAACGACAGACGTGACCACCCCTAGTGTAGCCTGTTGAGATCATTATGTTGATTGTGTGCTAGAGTAATGTCTGATGTAGTATTGTATTATATGGTATGTCTATAGGACTATTGGATCATCCAGACGACACCTTGGAACCCGGACAGTGGTATTGCCAGCTGAGGACCACAGGCGAGTACATTCTCTGACAGTTTCCATTATGTTGATTATCTCTATAATTTTTGTTGTATAGCGTACATGACTCTGACACTGTTGTTTACACGAGTTAGCATCATTGAGACCTGTCACGAGGAGTCGTGATTGGAATCCATCGTGCTAGCTGGGGAAACGGGGAAATATTAGTAGCTTATGTGATCATACCCAACTTTACATGCATCATAGCTCACCCATATCTCACGTCAGTGCAGCCTTACCCTTACATGCCTCATCGCTGTTACATCTGGTTAGCCTGACCTGTTGGGGATGACCGCTAATCCATGTAATGAGTTATATAGTCCCAAGCCGATCACATGATATACTGATGTTTCACACACTTAGATAGATGATTCTTGACATGCATCTCTAGTATATTGATCTAGCATCTCTACATATTCTAGCTATTGTTCTTGTACACACTTATATACCAGTTCATTGTTCTTGCGTGTACTAGTAGTTCTATTCATTGTTAGATGCATATTGATGATGATGATGTTCCAGTATTTCTTATTCCAGTACTTTATTCCAGCATTTCTTTTATTCCAGTATTTCTTATTGCCAGTTGTTCATATCTGTCTTGTATTTTTTTACACTGTATTATAGTTTTTGTCAATATATGTGGAACTGCTGTTAGAGGTGTATTTTCGTTCCAATCCTGACTGGATATTTTTTCCAGAGAATCTTAAAAATTTCTGTACCACGCACTACGGACCAGGTATAGATGCAGACTATGTACCAGAGATCCTAGAGGAGACCATGCCCCTAGATGAGGCATTACCTACAGCTATCTAGATAGTATTTATTTATGCTTGAGACTTATGGAGGTTATTTCAGTTTATGTTTATACTTATGTTAAGTTTAATTGGAGACTTGTGTTGGACAGCTAGACTGTGAGTTATCTTTATGTTTGGGACATGGTGTTTAACTATGTCATTTTCTTTTATCTTTTATCGTGCCTTATAGTTGTTGTGATTGAGTTACTTGTGAGATTATTGTGAGATGTATATTGACCTCCTTATGGAGATGGACATCATTGACAGGTGTTAGCTGTATAGTATTACTGTGACCTAGACAGCGTTCTACCACCGATGCTGCGGCGTAGGCTGGACGTACCCACGCTCTCGTGCCCCTATACCGGGTGCGGGTCGTGACAGATTACCTTTAGATCCGAGCAAACGTGTTTACTTATGTTCCTTAGAAACGCATGCTTGTCTGCTTGAATGTTGCCTTATTTTCATCCAAACCCCGGAAGACTACTAAGTAGTCGTTCCGTGCATGATTGAACCTGCAAGTATCCGGGACCGTTAGGTCACCAGATAGCCCCGAGCCAGGGGAATGCATCAAGGCAAATTACTATACAGAACCAAGATTCAAGTACCCCGTGCACTCGTGTTCTCGTGTTCTCGAGCATCTCGTGTACTCGTGTTGCCTAAAATTGGCCCAATAAATCACGTACTCGTATTGCCTAAAATTGGATTGACCCTGACTTGTATGTCGCGGATAACTCGAAAACGAGGCATAGTTCCACGGACGGTCACCGGGGCACTGGGGCAGCTCCGATCCGGATGGAACTTCCTGTGTGGTCCATCGTGTGCAGGCGAGTGGTTTGTAGTACCTCTTATACTTTCGTTGCATTCCACTTGGCCTAGGACCACATCATGTGTAGTCTATCATATGCTGGCAAGATGGTTTGTAGCATATCGTGTACTTTGGTTGTATTCCATCTTGGCCTTGGACTACATATGCAATCCATCGTGTACGGGTAAGATGGTTCGTAGCGCATCGTGTGCTCTCGTTGCGTTCCACTCTCGTCTGGAATTTGTCCTTTATGGCTATGCCAGCGACTCATGTTCATATAGATAAGTCATCCTCGCTTAGCGGCTATTCGCGTGCGAGCCATTGTATCGCATCAAGAACAACTGAGCACTCCAAATATTGTCCCATTCAAAGACTCTCGTATTGCATATGCTATGCTCCTGAATATTTATACTTGCCCGTGCTTGAATTTATAATGTTTGCCTTGGACAGGGAAGGCCAATGGTAAGTCTCGCCGTGTTTCCTCTAACATCGCACGGCGCACTGCCACACGAGTTAGGCTATTCAAATATTGCATGAAACTGATCCTAAGGCAACTAGAAAGATAACTTAATAGTTGTGCACGAAACCTGTACTACGTATTTGGATTTATCGAGCGGGCGAGTAGCTTCCCCACCAGTGCATTCAATGTACTGATAATCCACCAGTTTGTATGCAAGGTACGGGAGAACCTCGTTCGGTGCGGATGCCTCCTACGTGTGTGCTTAGGCGTGGAGATCACTCTAAAGCAATGGTGTATCCGGAATAGAAGCACATATACAAGACATAATGTTGGAACATAGCCCAAACTTGCCTGAACATCGCCTATACAATCAATCCATAATTGTAGCCACTTGGCACGATTTTACTGTTTCAGAGAGAGAGACTTGAGCGACTTATAATCTCGGCTATACGCCGCCTGTAACACTTATTCATATCAATAAAGAGCTTGCTTTACTTCAACTTGTGTTATTCGATGCTTCCGCTATATTGTCAACTCAGTGAACCTGTTACCGATCGCCTATGCGTTTATGACTCCGCTGCACTCGGACAATCTGTACGACTCTGTGGCTTAGAACTCTAACTGCGAGCCAATGAACCATGACCTTGCACGGGCGTGGATCACGCTCGTGCGGCATCACACCCGGATGGGTCAAGCAATCGTTCTGCGGGAACGCTGGCGAGGGTGATTCCCGCCTAGCAGGAACGGCCGATTTGCCTGCGGGAGATCGGGGCATGACATGTTGGTATCAGAGCCTGGCTTCTACGCCTTTGGACTTCGTTTCGAATATCTCTGTTTCAAAATCTCGTTCGTGGGTTACGTGCATGCTCTCTCTCAATGCCTCGATGGAATGTTCCAACAATAAGTCTAAATACTTTTAAAATGCGTTTTGAATGATATGCTTGCTTGTATGATGCTGTGATGCGAGTGGCCTTTGTGCCAACCTGTGCGGACCCTTGAGAGTATCGCTAGTAGCTTGTCCGATTTTACTAACTCTAAGTTTGGCTGAATGCATCTATTCGAGGGACGCCTTGAACTAGTGCGCCATCCAAGACTTAAGAAAAGGTGAAACTCGAGTGCTGAGACTTCGCTATCACTAAGCTGGTTGACGTGCTCACGCTAGAGGGGCCCTTCGAATGTGCGCATGATCCAGTCTAAGCGATATGCTGATTTTGACGCTTGTGCAAGTGAATATCCAAATGAACAAGTACAACGACTTGTCTAGGATTGCCTCAACCCTAGATTACTACTTGTCATCAGTAAGTCTCGAGGACGAGACTTTTTCTGAGTTGGGTAGGATATAACACCCCATTCCGTTCTAGCGGACTGCCGTCTCAAACGGCAAAAGTGCAACTGTCCCGACCCGCTTTGCCTCAAACAAGAAGCAAAGGATATCCAGACTTTTCCCTATAGGAATCCAACTTAGGCTTTCAGAGGCTCGCTTGAAGTATCGCTCTACCGAGGTGAATCATCGCTAAGGTGGGTGGCGATAATGAACTTGTCTTTGCTTAGCTAACACACATAAAATATGGAATTTTTATGCTAGTCGCTAGGTGATTCACCCCCTGCATGCTAATAAGAATCCAACGCACCTAGCTAAGGGAATAATCCCAACTTGTATTGCTTATGCTAGAACATGGAAATTGAAATACTGCTTATATTCGGACCCTCGCATGCTAAGTCCCTAACGGCTCTAACTCTCGGCTTACCTTCGGGTCCGAGCAAACGTGTTTACTTATGTTCCTTAGAAACGCGTGCTTGTCTGCTTGAATGTTGCCTTATTTTTATCCAAACCTCGAAAGACTACTAAGTAGTCATTCCGTGCATGATTGAACCTACAAGTATCCGGGACCGTTAGGTCACCAGGCAGCCCCGAGCCAGGGGAATGCATCAAGGTAAATTACTGTACAGAACCTAGATTCAAGTACCCCGTGCACTCGTATTCTCGTGTTCTCGAGCATCTCGTGTACTCATGTTGCCTGAAATTGGCCAAATAAATCGCGTTCTCGTGTTGCCTGAAATTGGATTGACCCTGACTTGCATGTCGCGGACAACTCGGAAATAAGGCATAGTTCCACGGACGGTCACCGGGGCACTGGGGCCACTCTGATCCGGATGGAACTTCGTGTGTGGTCCATCGTGTGCAGGCGAGTGGTTTGTAGCGCCTCTTGTACTTTCATTGCATTCCACTTGGCCTAGGACCACATCATGTGTAGTATATCGTGTGCTGGCGAGATAGTTTGTAGCATATTGTGTACTTTGGTTGCATTCTATCTTGGCCTTGGACTACATATACAATCCATCGTGTACGGGCGAGATGGTTCATAGCGCATCGTGTGCTCTCGTTGCGTTCCACTCTCGTATAGGATTTGTCCTTTATGGCTATGCCAGCGACTCATGTTCATATAGATAAGTCATCCTCACCTAGCGGTTATCCGCGTGCGAGCCATTGCATCGCATCAAGAACAACTGAGCACTCCAAATATTGTCCCGTTTAAAGACTCTCGTGTTGCATATGCTATGCTCCTGAATGTTTACACTTGCCCGTGCTTGAATTTATAATGTTTGCCTTGGACAGGGAAGGCCAATGGTAAGTCTCGTCGTGTTTCCTCTAACATCGCACGGCGCACTGCCACACGAGTTAGGCTATTCAAATATTGCATGAAACTAATCCTAAGGCAACTAGAAAGATAACTTAATAGTTGTGCACGAAACCTGTATTACGTGTTTAGATTTGTCGAGCGGGCGAGTAGCTTCCCCACCAGTGCATTCAATGTACTGATAATCCACCAGTTTCTATGCAGGGTGCGGGAGAACCTCGTTCGGTGCGGATGCCTCCTACGTGCGTGCTTAGGCATGGAGATCACTTTGAAGCAACGGTGTGTCCAGAACAGAAGCACATATACAAGACATAATGTTGGAACATAGCCCGAACTTGCCTGAACATCGCCTATACAATCAATCCACAATTGTAGCCACTTGGCACAATTTTACTGTTTCAGAGAGAGAGAGACTTGAGCGACTTGTAATCTCGGCTATACGCCGCCTGTAACACTTATTCATATCAATAAAGAGCTTACTTTACTTCAACTTGTGTTATTCGATGCTTCCGCTATATTGTCAACACAGTGAACCTGTTACCGATCGCCTATGCGTTCATGACTCTGCTGCACTCGGACAATCTGTGCGACTCTGTGGCTTAGAACTCTAACCGCCAGCCAATGAACCACGGCCTTGTACGGGCGTGGATCACGCTCGTGCGGCATCACGCCCGGATGGGTCAAGCGATCGTTCCACGGGAGCGCTGGCGAGGGTGATTCCCGCCTAGCGGGAATGGCCGATTTGCCTGCGGGAGATCGAGGTGTGACAACTAGTACTCACTCACTTAGTTAGTTGTATTTCTTGACTCTTATATATGATGTTCGTACCTATTGTATGTATTTTTCATATTTTCTTATTTTAGTATATTTCGGCCATGCTCTATTCATCTGGTATATGCTCTCTATTTGTTATTACATAGTTTTTATCATTTATTGGAACTGATATTAGAGGTGTACTTCTCTCCTTTCTTGGTTGGATAATATTTTTTAGTTTGTTGTGCTCTCCATTCCTATATTTTAGGGTGATGCTATAGACATGACTGCTCTTACACAGTAGACTTGAGGTGACATTGTAAAGATCTAGTTTAGTGTTCCTTTTCTATATCTTGTCTAGTTTTCCTTTTTTTAGAATGATTATTGAGTTATATTTCTTGTTCATTCCTCCTTTAAATTATTGTGATTGAGTACATGATAGAACTAGTCATATTAGTATGATTGATAGTTAGATATAATGACCTAGACAGCGTTCTACCGTAGATGTTATGGAGTATGATGGATGTAACCATGTTCTCGTGCCCCTACATCGGGTACAGGTCATGACGATCTTAACATATAAAGTTATACAACCAGTACATCCAACAAACTGTCAAATTATCAAAAAATAAAAATACATCAAGTCAAAGATGGAGGCAGAGGCGGAGGTGGCTGTCGACTAGCCATGTACTGCATCATAACCACAGTGATGATTACTGTAGATCCTCAGGAATAAAAGGCAGAGCAGCAGAAGAAATCAGAGATAGGGCCAGAGGAGTCATAGGATGAGCTGGAGTAGCCATCGTTGGAGCCGTCAGAAGAGCAGGAGCTGCAGGATCACGAGACTTTGTCAGTTATCTAACCTACCTCTGTACGTCTAACAGAGTCATCGTGATATGCTCCAAACTCATAGCACCAGAAAGAAAGCCGAGGCCGGGCTTTGATGGAGCTGGAGGAGCCTTCGGAGGATCTCTGGAAAGAACCGACGGCCTGGATGCCAATGATCCAGTCATATATATGCTACCGTATTTTTCTCTCCCGACAGCTTCTACCCACCTATTATTTATCTTAATCATTGTACTGCTCTCAGCCCCACCCTCCAACGTCTCATACGTCTCCTATATTTATTTATGTAAATATTTTTAGATATGGTAGGTTAGGATTAATTATTTTATTGACTACAACTAAGGTTAGGATTAGAGTTAAGTTTAGATATCGTATGTTAGGTTTAGAGTTAAGATTTTTAGAGGTAAGAATATTAAAGTTAAGTTTAGATTTTTTGGATAAATAAATATATTTAAATTATAAAAAGAATATAATTAAATTTTGTTGACAAAATTTTATAAACATAACTTACGTATGTTTTTGTTGCCCGCTCATCTACGAGCTTCGCATCCTTCTTCCTTTTGTGCGCCCGCTGAAAGATTGCAGGAAAGTCGTCGGTCTTCGGGTCTCCACCAGCTCTGATGGCCTCCTCTATCACAACCCACACCCGAAAAATCGGGCATGAGTCGTGGGTACGTCCAGCCTACGCCGCAGAATTGGCGGTAGAACGCTGTAAGATCCGTTCTAGGTCGACAATCTATCTATATAACTCATAAAAATCTGTCAATAACCTCTCCAAAAGGAGGGCAATCACGTAATATATATATGAATAGTCCTCTCAAAAAGGAGGGCAACCACGCAATATATATATGAGTACTCAATTACAATAATATAGGGAAAGAGTAAAAGCACGATATGATAACAAAAGGAAACTAGAACCAAAGAGAGCAAGACAATATCCAAAATACAGTCCAAGGCTAAAAGCCTACAACATCTCACAGGCAACAAAATAATAAGTACAATAATCCAAAATAACAACTAGGAACAACCCAGGAAACCCACCTAGCTAACTAGGGCGCTAAAGGCGTCTCCTCGACGCACTCCTCCTCAGTCTCGGGGTCACAACCCTCGTCGACACCCGGCCCGTAGAACGTCGGGCTGAAATTCTCAGGATCCTCTGGAAAAAATATGCCCAGTCAGGACTGGAGCGAAGTACATAACTCTGAAAGCAACTCCAAATACATGGTAAGGTGTATATGACGAGTAATAGAAAAGTATACAAGATGCACATGAAATAAATATATGCTGGAGCAGAATAAGTAGCTGTAATGTAAACTGGAGAACAATACAAGTAGAGAAGTAACTGCATATGAGAAAATATGAATACTAGCTAAGTGCCTTAAGCACAAGTTCGTTATGTGATCGGCTTAGGTTGCACATGAAAAATACTATGATAACTCCGTTATGCGTGAGT